>JAYESA010000010.1:176497811-177045183 GCA_036927795.1 Iris macrosiphon
ACCTAGAACAAAACACCACCTTAAGAACTTAATCTATAACAAACAACCAATAACAAGCACAAAACAAAATCTAACTATACCTCGAACTCCAAAGGTCTCCGATGGCTATTGGCCCAATGCCACTGTCTGTCCTGCGCCACACGAAGTCTGTCTCTGATCAACTGAACCTTCTCCGCTGCATCTATAATCATCTCTGGCCCAAGCAAAACTCTCTCTCCAATATCGTCCCATGATAAGGGAGTACGACACCTCCGACCGTACAGAGATTCAAAAGGTAACATCTTTATACTAGCTTAGTAGCTGTTGTTATAAGCAAACTCTACCAAATGGAGATGGTCCTCCCAAGAATCCCCAAAATCTAGTACACAAGTGCGCAACATATTCTCGAGAGTCTGAATAGTCCTCTCTGACTGCCCATCTGTCTGGGGATGATATGCAGTACTGAACTTGAGCTGAGTGCCCAAACTCTCCTGCAAACTCCTCCAGAAATAAGAAGTGAAACGACTATCCCAATCCGAGACTATACTGACGGAAACTCCATGTATCCTAACGATCTGCCTCACATACATCTCTGCCAGCTTCTTCGTAGACAAACCCACATTGAAAGGCAAAAAGTGGGCCGACTTGGTCAACCTATCAACAATGACCTAAATTGCGTCTTTCCCTCCTGGAGATCGTGGAAGTCCGGACAAAAAATCCATAGTAATGTGCTACCACTTCCACTCCGGGTAATGGCTGAAGTAAACCTCCTGGCCTCTGCCTCTCGGCTTTCACCTGCTGGCACACTAAGCATCTGGATACAAACTGTGCCACTTTTCTCTTCATGCCATACCACCACACACTCTCTCGCATATCCCGATACATCTTGTTGGCACCTGGATGTATGAAATACTAAGAGCGATGCACTTCCTGCAATATCTCCTCACGTATCTCCCCACTAGGCATACATAATCTAACTCTATGCCTCAAAGATCCATCCTCAGCAATGGTGAAATTATCCTCCAATCATGTTCTCACCTGAGCTCTGATGCTCCTCAGAGATACATCCTCATACTGGGCTACCTTGATCCTGTCCGTCAAATCTGAATGTACCTGCAATCCCCACATATAAATAGCACAACTAGGAATTATCACCTCAATGCCCAAGCTCTCCAAGTCCTCCAACAAATATCGATCCTGCGTCAAGAACATAGCTACCGGATACCTGCTCAAAGCATCGGCAACTACATTAGCATTCCCAGGATGATACTGCAAGGATATATCAAAATCTTTCATTAGTTCCAACTACCGACGCTGCCTTATGTTCAACTCCTTCTGCGTAAAAACGTACTTCAAGCTCTTATGGTTTGTGAAGATCTCCACGTGCTCTCCGTACAAATAATGTTTTCACAACTTTAGGGCGAAGATGACTGCTGCCAACTCCAAATCATGGGTAGGATAGTTCTTTTTATGAGGTCACAATTGCTTGGATGCATAGGCAATCACTTTTCTATTCTGCTGAAGAATACAACCCAAACCTTTCCCCGACGCATCACTATAAATAGTGAAACCTCCAGACCCTGATGGCAACGTCAAAATAGGAGCAGACGTCAACCTCTTCTTCAATTCCTCAAAAGCAACCTGGCAATCCTCCGTCCAAAAAAACTCTACATCCTTCCTGGTGAGTCTGGTCATTGGCTCGGCAATTCTCAAAAAATCTTGCACAAACTTCCTGTAGTAGCCTGCCAATCCCAAGAAACTCCTGATCTCTGCTACCGAACTCGGGGTCTTCCAAGATTCTACTGCTGCGATCTTCTTCGGATCCATTAAAATACCATCACCAGTCACAACATGCCCCAAGAACTCTACCTTGTCCAGGAAGAACTCGCACTTGGACAACTTCCCATATAGTTTTTCCTTCTTTAGCACATCCAACACAATCCTCAAATGCTCCTCATGCTCCTCCGGTGTCTTCGAGCATATGAGTATGTCGTCGATGAATACCATCATGAACTTGTCAAGGTACTGATGGAACACCTTGCTCATCAAGTTCATAAATACTGTCGGTGCATTAGTCGAACCAAGCGGCATCACCATAAACTCGTACTGACCATACCGAGTTCTAAAAGCAGTCTTCGGTATGTCCTCTGGCTTCACCTTCACCTGGTGGTAACCTGATCTCAAATCTATCTTAGAAAACACCTTGGTACCACTCAATTGATCGAACAGATCATCAATCCGTGGCAAATGGTACTTATTCTTGATAGTGAGATTATTCAAAGCCCTGTAATCAATGCACATGCGCACCGATCCATCCTTCTTCGGTACAAACAATACCGGGGCTCCCCACGATGAAGAACTCGATCTGATAAACCCCTTATCCTGTAATTCGTCCACCTGTTTCTTTAGCTCGACCAGCTCACTGTTGTTTACTCAATAGACATATTGTAAAATTGGTTCTGTACCTGGCACCAAGTCTATAGAGAATTCAATATCTCGATCTAGCGGCAACCCTGGCAATTCCTCAGGAAACACATCCAAGAACTCTGCTATCAACGGATGCGGTAACTCCTTGTCTTCCACCATAGCTCCACAAATAATGCCTTCTCCCTGCTCAGCAGCTCCTTTAGCAAACTCGAACTCTGGCTCTCCTGACGGACCAAACAAAACTCTACATCCTCTATAATCTATGCTAGCATGGTGCCTACTCAACCAATCTATTCTGAGTACAATGTCATAGCTCGAAAGTGGCATTACAAGTAGACACGTACTCAACTTCTGGCCTCCTAGAGTAACTCTTCGATCCTTGCAAATATCATTAACCAGAATAATGCCTCCTACGGTCATGATCTTGCAAGTCCTAAGCAAAGACTCAGCTACCAAACCATTCTTTAGATAAAAAAAATAGATACAAAACTATGGAAAGCACCACTATCAAACAAAGCTAAAGCTATAATGGAATCAATATGGCACATGATGTAAGACACTCAAGAAAAGGACAGATTAAAAGACCAAATATCAATATCAAAGGAGAATAGTTGAATGAATCAAAAAATTTTTCCTAGGTGTGATTGAGTATTCTCAACTTATAGCCTATATCCTATATCCTAAATTAGACTCGCAGTAGTACAACTAAGTCGTTGCACTACCACGATATCGCACAACTTGCGATGCCTGACCTGTATAGGCCACCACTAAAAACATGTCATGACCCGCAATCGGTGTAAGGGTACAAGTCGGGAATAATGCCCAGCCTACGCCGCAGAATCGACGGTAGAACGCTGTCTGGTAATCTATCTAGCAATATATTGAACCACCAACAATAACAATATACTCAATCACAGATCTAAGATGGAACGAGCACGAATATAATAAATAATAGAATAGTCACATACAACTCATGAGTTAAAAATAATACATCAATGAGCCTGAAAGAACTACTAACAAAGTAAGCTGGAGATAAATCCAGTACAAGAATACTAAGAATCTACTAAACCCGGGTCATCCGTCTCAGTTGGGATAATTCCCTCCTAAGATAGGGTCTCTGACGCTAAACCTACAATATCCTGAGGTCCATAATGTGTAGGGTACCAGTCCTCAGTGTCATCTGGAAAAAATATATCCAGTCAGGAAAGGAACATAGTACATCTCTAACAGCAGTTCTAATCAATGATAAAAACTATGTAGCAGTAAATAGATGTGAATATACAAGATGCACAATAGATACAAGAGATACACAATAAGAAAATACTGGAATAAATATAATAGTGAATAATATGTCAATGAACAAGAATACTAATGTCTAAGTGTGTGAGTACTAGCTTCAACATGTGACCTGGCTGATCATACATGCAGTGTATGATCAAGACCCACAAGGAACAAGACATGCACAAGGAGGGTATGATCAAATATCTACACTAAAATACTCCCCACCCCCGACTGGTATAATAGATCCAACCATGGTATGTTATGGCATAGGATTGTCTAGGAAGGTAGCAAATCTCCCCGAGAATCAGTGTTTGTACATGCACAAGATAATCAATGAAACAAGACTTGCACAAGATATACCATATACAAGGAATAACATCTCATGACGAGAACCAGATATACCAATCCGTGTAACTATCGTGTCAAGAAACATAAATATCTACACTAGATACAATGAACATAGAGGATATCATAAACGAGAAACTATCAGAGAATGAACTCGCCTGAAGTCCAATAAATAGTCTCACAGATGTCTGATACTGTGCCTCGAAGACCTAGATATGTAATACAACATCAATACGAGGTTCAGGAAAGCAAATAAGTTAAACTAGTCAATTTTTAGGTCAATAAGTCAACTCTAAGTCACAAGTCAAACTAGGGTCAACTATAAGATCAACTATGGTCAACTATGGTCAAACTATGGTCAACTGCCTAATTCTAGGTTGCAAAAGTCGAACACAAGGATATTAGGTTCAAATACTAAAGTCTAGGTCATAAAACCCATATCTTAAAATACTAGGATGCCGTATCTCCGGATATGTAAATCCATAGGTAAAATATCACATACAAATGACAAAACAAAATTATTAAATAAAATCTTAATGACAAACATTAAATAGGTACCTTGGTTTTGAACCAACTTAGTATCACAACATAAACCCATAACCTTGATACCCAAACCCAATACCATGGGTATCCCCAATACCTTGGTACTTACCTTGGAATCTCAAGGTAATACCCAAATACTTGTTATACTAACTACCCGTAAGTATATATATACTAGTAATTATTATACATATATTATAATGTAATTAGCAAATTAGGAATATATTTAATTATATATTAAATACCAAATATATATATATATATATAATAATAGGAAATCTGCCAAACTGTCACTAAAGACCGATGTTGACTGTCGCTGAAATCTCCAATACTCTGATACGCTGCCGATTTAGCGACGGTTCTACTGCTGTCGCTAAACTGCTGTTGCTGCTGCTGCTACTATGGCGACGGTTCTGCTGTCGCTAAACTGCCGTCGCTGTTGCTGTTGAATGCTATTGCTGCTGTGCTGTTCTGTTGCGATGCTGCTACTGTTGTCGCCTTTGCTGTTATTGCTTGCTACAGCTGCTGCTGTGCTGTTGCGACGCTGCTACTGTCGCCTTTGCTGCTGTCGCTAAAACACTTGTATATATATCTATATATTTATATATATATGCAACTATATAATTATACTTACATCTATAATTACTAATATATGTAATTACTACATTTGAATAATCCATACACCCATACATATATACTAATATTTACATATAATTATACATACATGCATATGTATATATAATCATAGGATAATATGCATACATGTATTATATAAGTATATACATATAACATAACAACTTATACATATACTTATACATAATTCATAACTACAATATATATATATATATATATATATATATATATATATATATATATATATACTATAATATATATACACATGCACTACACTTTTAAAGAGCTCCTACATATGTAGAATAATAGCTACATGCAATATACATAAATAGATACATAGATCTAAGACACAAGAAACATAATTATATATATATATATATCCACCACCATACACATATACACACAACAACAACATATGTATATACTATAACTAGTAGATCTTACATATGTAAAATAATGACTACATAAATATAACACACACACACACACACACACACACACACACACACACACACACACACACACACACACACACACACACACACACACACACACACACACACACACACACACACACATATATATATTGTTATATTTGTTATTACATATATTTATCTATAAAATATATATATATATATATATATATATATATATATATATATATATATATATATATATATATATATATATATATATACACACACAATACCAAGAATAAGAACACAAAAAAATAGATCTATCTATAAATTGCACAAACACATGGAATGTCTCTGTCACGACCCGCACCCGGTTTAGGGGCACGAGTGCGTGGGTACGTCCAGCCTACGCCGCAGCATCGGCGGTAGAACGCTGTCTAGGTCAAGTACTATCTAAATAATCTCACACTAGTATCCAACTCAATAAGGAGACACGGATAACACTATAAAGATGAACAACATACTCAATCACAATTACAGCACGATAAGAATTCGAAGAACAAAAGAGTACAACACAAGACTAATGATAAAACAATCATACCTGTAATCAGTAACAACCAATCTCCAAGTGTCAGAACAAGTCCACTAAGGTCACAGTCTGGAAAAATATTTTTCCAGTCAGGAAGGAGCAAAGTACATCTCTAAATAGCAGTTCTATATAAATGACATAAACTATGTAGCAGTTCTAGATGGAAACATACCAGATGCATGTATAAGTACGAGAATGTACAATGAGAGAAATACTGGAAATACTGTAAGTAAATGCAGGAAAAGAAACATTATGTCCATGAGCAAGAACCTATGACTAAGTGTGTTGAGTACTAGCTTTAACATGTGATCGGCTTGGGAACTTGATCAGGCTGGTTACATGTGATTAGCTATGATTCATGGAAGGTCAGGCTAACCGTTGGTTAGCTATGATGCATGGAGAGGTCAGGCTAATCATACGTAACAGCTATGAGGCATGGAGATGGTCAGGCCGCACCCGACGTGAGATGTGGGGTGAGCTATGATGCATGGAAAGTTGGGTATGATCACATATCTACACTAAAATACTCCCCAAACCCCCGACTGGTATAGTAGATCCAATCATGGTACGCTATGACACAGGATTCCCTAGGAAGGTAGCAAATCTCCCCGGGAATCAGTGTCTGTACATGCACAAGATAACAAGGGAAACAAGTCTTGTACAAGCTACACCATGAATAAGGAATAACATCTCATGACGAGATCCGTGTATACCAATCCGTGTAACCAACGTGTCAAGAACATGTATATTTACACTAGATACAGTGAACATAGGAGATATCATAAATTAGAAACTAATCAGAGAATGTACTCGCCTTGGGTCCTTAGCTGGTAATTATTGATGTCCTGTTCCAGAGTATCCCCTGGGTAAACCAACAGTCCTATAAACATAACACAGGCAAAACCACATTTGCATCAGATGCTACACTAACACAGTCAAAAATACTGGTCTCAGGGCCATGTCAGGCAGGGCACTAGTCAACTAGGGTCATCTAGTATATTTATCAATTAAACGTAGTATTATTAATGATCAAATATAATACATATATTGTTATTCCAAAGTATATACAAGATAGGTACAACTGTATGTGATAAGTGGAAATGTATTTTATTTATGAAAAAATATACATCACCCATTATTTAAGAATATATACATTTATACATTTATATACACTAAATAAAAATATACTCATACCCTATATGTACACAAGTATATATATATATACCAGATATACGTTTTTATACCAAAATACGTTCTTATTAACCATATACCCCTACAAAATATACACACACATATATATATATTTGTACCAAAATAATAGTTATACTATATACAGGTAATTATACCAATTAAGTATACCTATAACATTAAGTACGAAAGCATACATTGACATAATTTATATGAATACAGTTAAATTAATACCCATATATATTTAATACGTAAAATGAACTAATTACATGAAATCGCTAAACTAGTTATATGAAATTACTAAACTAATTATATGAAATTACTGAACTAATTACATACAATTAAACTAATTATATATTATATATATACTAAACTAATTATATATAAATTGAACTAATCATACATTAATTAACTATTTACATATAACTAACTATTCACATAAAAATAACTAATTATATAAACTAAACTAGTTATATGTAATTATTAAATTAATTATATGTAATTAATAACTAATTAATTATTTACTGACTGATTACTAATTAATTTCTGATTAATAACTAATTACTAATTATTAATAATTAACTAATCAAATCATATATTAACTAAACTAATTAATTAATAATTAATTAACTGATTAAGAATTGATTACTAAATAATTAAACTGATTAAGAATTTAATCAAATGATTAAGAGGTTAATTACTGATTATTAAGTAATTAATCGATTTATCTAACATTTACACATTTCCTAATTATATACAGAACCAGAAAGAGGGAAAAGGGAAAAGAGGGCTTACGATCGGTTCTCCGGCGTCGGCGCGGAGGTCTCGCCGGCAGGGCGTCGGCGTCGGCGTCGGCTCCAGCGGTGCTCGGTTCGAGAAGACGGCGGCGCTCTCGTCCCGAGGAGGCGGTCGGCTGAGTTCGACGACGCGGCGTCGACTGGCTCGAGGAGGGCTCGACGCGGTGGCGGCGTCGACTCGGCGGCGGTGGGTCTCGGGAGCAGCGGCGGCTTCCCGGATCTGCTGTGGCGGCGGATGTTCTCAGCGGTGGTCGACGGATCCCAGGCGGCGGTCTCCGAGCTCGACGTGGCAGCGGAGCTCAACGTCGGGGGAGACGCGGCGATAGGCGAGGCTGAATCTAGGGTTAGGGTTTTGGGTTCTGCGTGTGTCAGGGGTCGTGTCCGGGTCTGCCGGACACGGGGATGATGCTCTGTGGGCGTGTCCGGGTGTTGGACACGGGGTGGGTGTTTGCTGTGGTGTGGGGGTGATGTCCGGGTGTGTCGGACACGGAAATCTGGTTGTAATACTGTAATCTGGACACAGGAAATGAATGGATACGGTGGGACACCCGGGGTCGGACCCGAGGCCATCACGGCTGACACGGTGATGCTGGACACACAGACACGAGCACACAAGATGATGGTGGCTTTGGCTTTGTGGGGATTTGTGAAGGCTAGCTAGGGTTTCTAGGGAGATGTGATGAGGGACTTAAATAGGGAGAAAGGGTGTGGGATAAAGGGTTGCGGGTTGGCCCAATAATGAATGGCCCAGAATTAATTAAAAAAAAAGTTTCTCATGTGGGAAAAATGAGGGTGTGTTGGCTAGTTAATAGGAAATGGCAATTTGTAAAATTTAAAAAAAGAAAAGATTATAATTTCAAAAAATATTTTAGGAAAGCTACGTAATTTATTTATTTACTATTCCATTAATTATAAAAATTATTTTGAAGAAACAACTAGTCCTTTAATAAATAATTTTATGATTTCAAGCCAATAAACATTTGAAACTAGAGGAATATATATATTATTATTTATTTATTTATTTTGTAATACATCGTCATTTAGGAAAAAAATGATTTTTATAAAGATTTTTAAATTACCTTCTAAAATCAAACATCGTTCAAAATCAAATAAAAATTTTCAAGGAGAAATATTTTATAAAACTTGATATTTTAAAATAAATTAAAATCTAATTATTTTGGAAATTGGAAATCGGAGGTTACAAGTCTATCCTCCTTAGAAAAATTTCGTCCTCGAAATTTTAGGGATGACTAGGATAGAGAAAAAAATTTGTTGTTCATAATGATGAATATATCATTGAAGAAAATATTTCTATAAGAAAAATATTTACCAACAGAAGGAAACATGAAGAAAATATATGGTTTAAGACAGGAATAACTTGAAGGAATCATGGCTCGGCCTTGAATCCTCTAGAAAGTTTAGGTTTGGGAAGTAGACACGATCACAAAAACAGATAATTTGAATAATGCACGTTACCTTTTCAAAGTAACTAAACCAAGGAAGACCCAGTATAATGAATGATATAGACATGAAAGTTATAGCTAATTCGAAAGATACGGTCGACAATTTGATTTAAGAAACTTAAATACATCCTTCAGAATGTAATGAAGAGACATCTAATCGCCTTTCTTGATTTCTAGGAAAAAGAGTAGTCTTTACTACCTTCTGAAAAAATCCTTCCTTTTTATCCTCGTTCATTTTACTTTTCTCAATCTTGTGATTCATCATTAACTAATATCTATAAAAGTTTCAAATTCCACAAACTTTATTAGATTAGATCCTAGAATTTCTGAATCAAAATTTATTACATGTCCAAAATCCTTATCATCAAATTCGAGTTTGTTTATCTTCACATCAACTATACCTCGATTATTTTCTTCGATTTCAAATGTTACTGTCATGGTCAAGATTTTAATTTAAATCACAACCTCAATATACCATGATCTTACCTTACGATCTTCAATTATATGATCCCATAATCAATTATATTATAATCTTCTTTACCATGAGCTTCATTTCATTCCATATTTCTTTATCCGTATGTATAATGTTTTCGAATTTGAACTAATATTTCTTTTTCATCCTCTGAATTTATTATCCCAATGTAAAAATTTTTACTACTCAAATCCTAAATATTTTAATTGAATTCCAGTCGTATCATAATCTCCTCAAATTTTGAGTAAATAACTAAATACAAAATTTACTATCCAATCCCTTTTAATTGAAATCTAATCAATGCATATTTATAAAACTTAAAAAATCTGCATCCCAAAATTTAACTTTAAACACTCATCAATCATCTAACTCAATTTCAATCGATGCTTATTCCAATCTAACTCCTCATCCCAAGAGTTTAATTTGACACTATTCCATTTACGATTTTATTTCCTGTTTTTCTTTTTCCTCAAATACTCAACGATGCGATGCTTCCAGTATCTTCAATGCAACATTCCTACTATATAAAATTTCTATCTTGCAGTCAAATAGATAAAATGATAATCTCTCAAATTTCTCAAATTTTTAATAATCAATTCAATCATATCAAGACCTCCTTAAAATTAATAAATCCTCAAATTTTTTGGCTCTGTGAATTTCTTAATTCTCCCTTTAAGTAAATGTTTGTCCTCGAATTTCAATCAAACCTCGATTTTCGCAAAAACAATGATTCCATCAACTCTGTTATAACAATCCCCTAAATTCTTTATTTAAATTTATGCTCATCCATAATTTAATCATCGTGTCCCTTTTTGTCGGTCATACCCTTGTCATAGATCCTTGCTATGGTCAAAACCCAAATAATCATGGTTTAAGAAAATTCTACTTACATCCATACAATTTAAGAAAATATATAGGTCATGTGTCTTGTCATGGTATTTCAGTCTCTGTTAAGGTGTACTACTAGCTAAGTTCTAACAAGAAAATCACGAATATAAACCACGTTACTAGGGAATCAATCAATCAAAAGACGAAAAAGAACATTTAGGAAAGAAAAGAAAGAACCTGCTAACATATTACTTGCGGTATCTGCTATCAACCACTTAACTCTAGCACATTCACTAACAAATTCCTATTCATGTACACTGGTACCCATATCAACTAATCATATATTAATATTCATATCTCTCATCTACCAAAAATTAATCCTCAAAATAATCGTCAAGGTTTAACTTCCCGATCAACTTAAAATAAAATGCATATACCTCCTCAAAATCAGATACTTCACATCGAAATAAAATTTAATCACTTCTAAAATCTTTCTAGCCTTAACTATGTTTATTGAATCAAATTTAAATCCTCAATATTTTAACAACATAAAATCTCAACTCCTTAAAAATTCTGAAAATTTAAAATTCATTTCCACCTTTTAATTTATAACTCCTCAATGTACATATCAGTGCTCACGGTCTCTGATACTCAAGGTGCACTCAATACCTATATTGTCTAGAACTGTGTACTAAATTTGTACTGCCCGAATCACTTGCACTATTACCTCCAATGATCAAAGTTACCATCAACTGTGTTTTCTTTCATAATTTCAATTTATGTCAACTGGTATATCATCTAATTATCATCACACCGAGTGCTTATTGTTACTAGCACCATTTTCAATAATCCTTGATATAGAATCATCGGCACTCTTGGTATTATATCACTAGCTGCATTAATGGATTATCTCATCAAGCTCATTAGACTCATGATCACCTGTATCCTCTATAACACTCATGTTTCTTTACTCTCATGGGTATGTGTATGGTTCCTCATCTCGATGGTTGTATATATATTTTCTTCAATCCTTTAGAGCCTATTAAACTAATCCGTGATACGCTTCATAACTTCCATTACTAATCCTGATATTTCTCTACTTATGACATCTCATTAAACCCTTTATACATATACATTTCTTTACCTTTAACATTTCCGATATCAATCATCCAATTGGACATCATGCTCCATAAATCCTTAACACAATTCCCGGATACTTAATCGTTTACATAGATCACTCAATTACATAATTATGATTATCCAGGACGGGTAATTGGCCCTGATACTAACTCTGAGAACTATCACTGATACTCTATACTCTCCTTAACTCTCAGTCTCTAATGACACTACTCCTAGAATCATTGGTACAAGGTACTATACTAAGGGCTAACTCTAGATTAAAGCCTACTGCTCACATGTCCAACTAAGAAATACTTACAACTCACTAGCAACACAGTCAATACTAATACAAGACACAACAAAATTACAAGCCACTAATTATCATACTTAACAAGAAATCCTCAAGGAATAGGAGCTCAAAGACTGAATTGAGGACAGAAGGTATCTTTACTGCTAGTAAAGAAAGAAGCGGTGGAACAAAGTCCTGGAATAACAGAAATAGATAAGTCTTGAGATGATATTTTAAGAACCAATTTAGGATACAACCTGATAATCATACACGTCTGTCTGAAATCATGACACTCAGAATCCTCGCCACGCCAGTAAGCATAGATGCGATAAACGATAGGTTTCGTAACTAAGGTATGCACTCTATAATCATGTCGTCTAGAATCTTCGCCACGCCAACCGGTATGGCTGCGAAAGACTCTAAGCTTCATAACTATAGTATGTACATCCAAGTCAGGTTCCTACGTTCTCGTCACCACAGCTAGTATGGCTGCGATAAATTCTAGGTTCCATAACCAAAGTAGACGTTTTACCTTCCTCACTGTCCTCATCAATATATGTCATCAGATGATACCATAAATCCTAGTCCGTAAAAATTCATCTCAATTTGAAATCAACTCAACAACGATACCAGGAATTAAAGTTAACAACTGGTCAACAAGAATCAAACTCAACAATGATACCAAGATTTTAATTTAAAAACTGCTCAACAAGAATCAAGTTCAGTAACAACAAGCGAGAGCGGGCGGAAACAAGGAAAAGTTAAATTGGAAATTTTAACAAGATTCTCAAGGGGTTGTCCCAGGAATCTCTCAAGAGTTTGTGATTGAGTATCCTCTCTCATCCTAGTATCCTATGTCCTATATTCTATAGCAGGTACGCAGTAGTACAACTAAGACGTCGCACTACCACGACATCGCACAACTTGCGAAGTCTGACCTGCATGGGCCACCACTAAAAACGTGTCACGACCCGCACCCGGTTTAGGGGCACGAGTGCGTGGGTACGTCCAGCCTACGCCGCAGCATCGGCGGTAGAACGCTGTCTAGGTCAAGTACTATCTAAATAATCTCATACTAGTAACCAACTCCATAAGGAGACACGGATAACACTATAAAGATGAACAACATACTCAATCACAATTACAGCACGATAAGAATTCGAAGAACAAAAGAGTACAACACAAGACTAATGATAAAACAATCATACCTGTAATCAGTAACAACCAATCTCCAAGTGTCAGAACAAGTCCACTAAGGTCATAGTCTGGAAAAATATTTTTCCAGTCAGGAAGGAGCAAAGTACATCTCTAAATAGCAGTTCTATATAAATGACATAAACTATGTAGCAGTTCTAGATGGAAACATACCAGATGCATGTATAAGTACGAGAATGTACAATGAGAGAAATACTGGAAATACTGTAAGTAAATGCAGGAAAAGAAACATTATGTCCATGAGCAAGAACCTATGACTAAGTGTGTTGAGTACTAGCTTTAACATGTGATCGGCTTGGGAACTTGATCAGGCTGGTTACATGTGATTAGCTATGATTCATGGAAGGTCAGGCTAACCGTTGGTTAGCTATGATGCATGGAGAGGTCAGGCTAATCACACGTAACAGCTATGAGGCATGGAGATGGTCAGGCCGCACCCGACGTGAGATGTGGGGTGAGCTATGATGCATGGAAAGTTGGGTATGATCACATATCTACACTAAAATACTCCCCAAACCCCCGACTGGTATAGTAGATCCAATCATGGTACACTATGGCACAGGATTCCCTAGGAAGGTAGCAAATCTCCCCGGGAATCAGTGTCTGTACATGCACAAGATAACAAGGGAAACAAGTCTTGTACAAGCTACACCATGAATAAGGAATAACATCTCATGACGAGATCCGTGTATACCAATCCGTGTAACCAACGTGTCAAGAACATGTATATTTACACTAGATACAGTGAACATAGGAGATATCATAAATTAAAAACTAATCAGAGAATGTACTCGCCTTGGGTCCTTAGCTGGTAATTATTGATGTCCTGTTCCAGAGTATCCCCTGGGTAAACCAACAGTCCTATAAACATAACACAGGCAAAACCACATTTGCATCAGATGCTACACTAACACAGTCAAAAATACTGGTCTCAGGGCCATGTCAGGCAGGGCACTAGTCAACTAGGGTCATCTAGTATATTTACCAATTAAACGTAGTATTATTAATGATCAAATATAATACATATATTGTTATTCCAAAGTATATACAAGATAGGTACAACTGTATGTGATAAGTGGAAATGTATTTTATTTATGAAAAAATATACATCACCCATTATTTAAGAATATATACATTTATACATTTATATACACTAAATAAAAATATACTCATACCCTATATGTACACAAGTATATATATATATACCAGATATACGTTTTTATACCAAAATACGTTCTTATTAACCATATACCCCTACAAAATATACACACACATATATATATATTTGTACCAAAATAATAGTTATACTATATACAGGTAATTATACCAATTAAGTATACCTATAACATTAAGTACGAAAACATACATTGACATAATTTATATGAATACAGTTAAATTAATACCCATATATATTTAATACGTAAAATGAACTAATTACATGAAATCGCTAAACTAGTTATATGAAATTACTAAACTAATTATATGAAATTACTGAACTAATTACATACAATTAAACTAATTATATATTATATATATACTAAACTAATTATATATAAATTGAACTAATCATACATTAATTAACTATTTACATATAACTAACTATTCACATAAAAATAACTAATTATATAAACTAAACTAGTTATATGTAATTATTAAATTAATTATATGTAATTAATAACTAATTAATTAGTTACTGACTGATTACTAATTAATTTCTGATTAATAACTAATTACTAATTATTAATAATTAACTAATCAAATCATATATTAACTAAACTAATTAATTAATAATTAATTAACTGATTAAGAATTGATTACTAAATAATTAAACTGATTAAGAATTTAATCAAATGATTAAGAGGTTAATTACTGATTATTAAGTAATTAATCGATTTATCTAACATTTACACATTTCCTAATTATATACAGAACCAGAAAGAGGGAAAAGGGAAAAGAGGGCTTACGATCGGTTCTCCGGCGTCGGCGCGGAGGTCTCGCCGGCAGGGCGTCGGCGTCGGCGTCGGCTCCAGCGGTGCTCGGTTCGAGAAGACGGCGGCGCTCTCGTCCCGAGGAGGCGGTCGGCTGAGTTCGACGACGCGGCGTCGACTGGGTCGAGGAGGGCTCGACGCGATGGCGGCGTCGACTCGGCGGCGGCGGGTCTCGGGAGCAGCGGCGGCTTCCCGGATCTGCTGTGGCGGCGGATGTTCTCAGCGGTGGTCGACGGATCCCAGGCGGCGGTCTCCGAGCTCGACGCGGCAGCGGAGCTCAACGTCGGGGGAGACGCGGCGGCCAGCGGCGATAGGCGAGGCTGAATCTAGGGTTAGGGTTTTGGGTTCTGCGTTTGTCAGGGGTCGTGTCCGGGTCTGCCGGACACGGGGATGATGCTCTGTGGGCGTGTCCGGGTGTTGGACACGGGGTGGGTGTTTGCTGTGGTGTGGGGGTGATGTCCGGGTGTGTCGGACATGGAAATCTGGTTGTAATACTGTAATCTGGACACAGGAAATGAATGGATACGGTGGGACACCCGGGGTCGGACCCGAGGCCATCACGGCTGACACGGTGATGCTGGACACACAGACACGAGCACACAAGATGATGGTGGCTTTGGCTTTGTGGGGATTTGTGAAGGCTAGCTAGGGTTTCTAGGGAGATGTGATGAGGGACTTAAATAGGGAGAAAGGGTGTGGGATAAAGGGTTGCGGGTTGGCCCAATAATGAATGGCCCAGAATTAATTAAAAAAAAAGTTTCTCATGTGGGAAAAATGAGGGTGTGCTGGCTAGTTAATAGGAAATGGCAATTTGTAAAATTTAAAAAAAGAAAAGATTATAATTTCAGAAAATATTTTAGGAAAGCTACGTAATTTATTTATTTACTATTCCATTAATTATAAAAATTATTTTGAAGAAACAACTAGTCCTTTAATAAATAATTTTATGATTTCAAGCCAATAAACATTTGAAACTAGAGGAATATATATATTATTATTTATTTATTTATTTTGTAATACATCGTCATTTAGGAAAAAAATGATTTTTATAAAGATTTTTAAATTACCTTCTAAAATCAAACATCGTTCAAAATCAAATAAAAATTTTCAAGGAGAAATATTTTATAAAACTTGATATTTTAAAATAAATTAAAATCTAATTATTTTGGAAATTGGAAATCGGAGGTTACAGTCTCACTCCGTATCCCACTAGATCTAGGATAGGGTTGCAACACGAGTCCACCACACATCCAAACGTACCCCGAAGGACACGAACAAGTCATATATATTATTTATGAATAATACGAAGAGTCAAATACAAATCTACGTGTCCGTATCAAAATATGACATGCTCAAAATCCCGTGTCGGAAGAAAAACCCCCAAATCAATACGTATCACGAAATTATTGGGATACGACCTACACGTACCCAATTATGGACATGACACTAGCCCCAAAAACACAAGCATATGCCAAATTGATCTATAGGACCAATTGACACACACAACAAATATTAATATCGGAATTCCCCCAAAATTGACACAAAAAGTACCATAACTTTCATAATAGGCCTACTATGAACACAAAACCAACTCCTATGGGTAGCCTATGCATATGGGTTAATTTCTCATGGTTAAATCTCAGATTTAGAACCTAATTTAAGGGGAAAAAACTGAATTGTATCTATTGGGAGATGGATTCCCAATGCAACCTCCAAATATAAAAAAATTGGCCTCTAACTTGTAGATCCTTGCTCCTCTTTGTAGATCCTTGCTTTTTCCATCTAGATCCTTGCTCCACTAGCCTCTAATGGTAATTTAGAAAGGAAATGGGATAAAATTTGGTAGGGAAATAAAGTGGGAATGAAGAAATTTGGTTGAGGAAAATTTTAGATCTAGTTTTGAAATGAAAAGAGGAGAGAGAATAAATTTTTCCCTCTATAAATAAGCCGGCCCCTCTTACCCCTTCCTCAAGCTACTATGAATTGTCCAATATACCCTTGGGGCCTGTCATGAAGAAATAATTAAGGAGGAAAGCTTCTAGTCTAATGGTTTAATTAATTTAATCTATCTCCTAATCAATGGACTTTCTAATTGGGCTCCAATCTAACAATTAGTACATGTTGGTCCATGAGTCCAAACAAAACTAGTTAGGTCCACTAATACAAGTCCAAAATAAATAAATAATATCTAACAACAACTAAATAATAAAACAAATAATTATTTATCATGCACAAATTTTAATTAATTATGAAATTACCAAAATATCCTTTCCTAGAAATGTGGTAGTGACAATCCCCATCCAACCGAAACCCTAACTTAACCAC
The DNA here is from genome assembly GCA_036927795.1 of Iris macrosiphon. Classification (NCBI taxonomy): domain Eukaryota; kingdom Viridiplantae; phylum Streptophyta; class Magnoliopsida; order Asparagales; family Iridaceae; genus Iris; species Iris macrosiphon. The sequence goes on from JAYESA010000010.1 coordinate 176,515,706, forward strand.
CTTCCTCCTATTTCTTCTTCCTTCTCCAAACAACCACAACAACCATCACCAACAACACCTTCCTTCTTCTTCCTGCTCCGACCAACAACCACAGCCATCACCAACAACACCTTCCTCCTCATTCCTCCTTCCTTTTCTCATGACCACCACCCTCGACAGCCATTACCACAGCCAACACCACCACCATCATCGACTACCTTCCTCCTCTTTCTTCCTCCTTCGACTATAGCCTCCACCATGACAGACCATCAACCTCCTCTCCTTCTCCTTATCCTTCTCCGACTAACTCTTTCCTAACATTACCACCGCAACCTCGACCGCCTTCAACCACCACCGCAAGCATCACCTTCCTCCTCCTTCTTCTTCCTCCCCTCAACGAACCCGACCACCACCAACATCACCCTCGTCACCTCCTCCCTCCTCCCTTTCCCCACTGTCAACAACCACTATCCTCCCCACAACCATCATCATCACCACAACCATCACCACAACTATCACCACCTTCCTCCTCCCTCTCCTCACGACCACCCCCACAGTCGACAACCACCATAGCCATCACCATCACAGCCATCCCGCCACCACCATCACCTCGTCACCACCAACCACCACCCCGCTGCGAGCTGCTGCCATTGTTGTTGCTGCTGCTACTAGGAAGTCGAGACGTCGGAGCACCCCCACCCGCCGGAGATTGGCCACCCACGAGCCGCAGGCAGAGCATCCCCTCCCTGTTTAGAGCTAACCTTAGGTATGCATATTCACTCCTTCTCCTTCTTGTTGTTGTTATTGTATGAACCAATGTTGTTAGTGAACCCTATTATCTAGTATATATATACATGTGTTGGAGTAGTAGTTAGTATATTTCATGGGTTAGGTTGTTAGTATGACATATATTTGTGTAGTACCTAGTGCTTAGACTAAATTATCATATGTGCACCCTAACCTATTATCTAGGACATATGTTTAGTGTTATACGATATTTGGAGATATCAACGTATTGGTATCTAACAATCTTATTGTGCACAGTATTTAAGGATATATGACGTACTCGTACATGGAGACCTAGATGGTTAACACTATCAAACTAGCGTTGGAAAGCAACTTAGTACCTACTTGAACCTTAGTTGATATTGGTTGTAATATTTGAGAATGTACGTTTAGAGGGACATGACACTTGTGCATTTTAGACACTTACACACTCGACCCTGCTAGTTGACCGATTATAACCCCTACTTGCATTAGTTTTAAGTGCAGTATAGTTGTATTTTTGTGCGTACTAGTATAATGATTAATGGTTATTATATTATATTATATATATATGATCGTTGGATCGTTCGGGCGAGGCTTCGGGAGAAGGATTTTGGCATTCGCAGCTTGAGGATCCAAGCAAGTATACCTTACCTTATTTACTATTAATTCAAGTTATTAAATGTTGCATGAGATATTATTGCAAATATTATTGATAACTATGCGCGTCCGAGAATAACTTGGGTGCAGTCGACGATTGCGTCGATGTGTAGTGTAATGACTTAGTCACTAGCTGACTCACCTACTATTGCAAAGATATTCTGATATCTTCTAAGACCCTGACACTTCTTACACTCATCACGATGACAAACTAATATTGGGATATGAATTAGCGTACCCGACTAGCTATCGGTGCGTGTGACATGCATTACTATTTAGTGCGTAGTCAGGTTAGTCTAGTTATTTGAGACCTGGCATGTAGTTACGTAGTATGCACGTCGTGTATTCGACTTGTATATTTGCATTGGGTGGGGAGGACAACTGGTAGGCGTATGGGATACACATATTGGAATCCATAGTGTCCAGAGGAGCCACGGATCCAATGATTTTCTTTATTCAGATATCGCGTTCTTCGGAGCGTTACTGACGTATATATATATATATATATATATATATATATATATATATATATATATACAGATACCTTGTTCTTCGGAACAATGGACGTTACATATGAAGATACCATCCTCTTCAGAGTATTGGACGTTATGCCTATACCTACCCATACGTACCAAGGTTGTCCTCATAGTGCATTCACTTAGATGGTTAGTACACCCCCTTTTCTTATTCAATATTTATATTCGGCATATATTTTTGTATTTTGTTACGTCCCTCTGAGGACCTGATTCCCTTCCAGATTTGGACGAGGTGTACTATCCGACCGTGTACGGGCCCGGACAGGAGACGAGGTACGCGATCGAGGAGGAGCTTGAGGTATTACCATCAGAGTTTCCCTGATCACTGGTTGGTCTTCCGCCTAGGGCATGAGCATCCTTATCTAGTTAGCCGATATTCTAGCCTAGTACTCTTATCTGTTCTTCCGTACTCTTATTTCTGTATTGTAGTAGGTTTTTTCCCATCAGACTTATTTGGATTGTATTATGATATTCAGACTCCGTACTTATTTTTAGTATTTATTTTTGTATTTCTTATTTATATTCTGTGGATGAGATTAAATATTTACCTGCTGCATGTTAGCATATTAGACTTGATAGTATTTAAGGACAGCATAGTACGCTTCGTTGGGTCCATTAAATTGGAAAATACTTCGGAGTCGTATTAGCTGGCCATTGCCACGTGGCCTGGTTCCGTATATTTTAGGACTGGGGTATGACATGGTTTTAGTGGAGGCCCATACAGGTCTCTATGTTTATCTCTTTTAGTATGATGTCATGCCCAGCGAGCCTGCAATAGGATATAAGTTATTAGATCTCATCCACCTTGACTACCGTCTTTGAACCTCCTTCATATTTAATTATTTAAATATCTGTATCCTGTTTGTTTATTTCCGTACTCTTTTAATATAGTTCTATCTCTTGCAGAGAGATAAACTTGCGTAGCGGACGTGAGACATATGGTGCCATTGTACCATCCGCTAGAGCATAGAGGGAGGATACATCCTAGGGACCACCCAGATAGCAGCTTCCACCACAGGTCCCGGTGATACCACATGCCCCGTTGATACACTTACGCCAGACTTCTAAGTCCGATCTGACGCAGCAGCATGATGGCCAGACTTCTCAGACTGTCCCGATATAATACCTCAAGGGCCATACTTTGAGGGCCAAACCGATGCCCCAGCCCGAGAGGCCGACGTCTCAGAAGACACCTACGACGCAGCCGGAGGTCCGATTGCCACCACCTCCACCCTTTCCACCTCAGATGCCACATCCAGAGGGACAACCACAGATATTCTAGTTCTTCCAGGATATGATGAAGGCGCAGTGGCATCAGGCCTAGACTATGAGACAGAACTTGATGGCAATTCTGGAGAGGACACCTACCCCAGCACCCTTACCATTACCAACACCTATTCAGCCTGTTGGTACTATTGTCAGATGGGTCTGGATACCTTTTCGGGCAGCGAGACCGAAGAGGAGATCTCTGATTGGGTCACCAATACGGAGATGCTGCTGGAGGCTTCTCAGCTGCTTCCGGACCTTTGGATGACCATAGTGAGGGCTCAATTTAAGGGCAATGCCCATCACTGGTGGGACTCCATGGAGCGCAATATCGACTAAAAGAAGACGTGGGAGCAATTTTTAGATTACTTCAATACGAAGTACTTCTCGGCTACGATCAGGAATGCACTATAATCCCAGTTCCTGCACCTGGAGCAAGGGAACATGACCGTAGACGCGTATGATGCAGAGTTCAGTCGACTTAGTAGATTTGGTGTCGCCTTGATACCCAATAATCTGGAGAAGGCCAGGAGATTCTATCTTGGTCTGAGTTATGAGCTACAGAGGTACACTACCACCCAGGCGAGGATCTCTTACGAGGAGGTTCTGTCAGAGGCTAGGATCCAGGAGACTATTGGCAGATGATCGAGGCATCCCAACATAACTGTACCAGCCAGAGCTCTGCCCGAAACGGGAGGACCAATCCATCGTCCGGGAATGCAGACACATCAGAGGCTAGCACCATACCCGCACAAAGCGCTTCCGAATTGTCACCTTTGTGGCAAGAAGGGACATATTATCAGAGATTATCGGAAGAAGCTTGGATTATGCATGATCTGTGGAGTGAGTCAACACCTTGCCAGAGATTAACCACAGCGCAAGGATGTAGTACCGCAGACAGGACAGAGGCCAACAACACCAGTCCAGAGGATACTACCCCAGACATGAGGTCAACGTCCATCTGCACCCAGGGGATTTTAGAGGGGACCACCCCTGGCCCCATATGAGGCACAGTTTAATCGAGCCAGATATGTCACGACCCGCACCCAAAAATCGGGCATGAGTCGTGGGTACGTCCAGCCTACGCCGTAGCATCGGCGGTAGAACGCTGTCTAGGTCAACTATCTAGATAATAATCTCACACAAAAATCGGGCATGACCTCTCCAAAAGGAGGGCAACCACGCAAACAATATATATAAATCTGCCAAGATCTCAACTCCAAACGAAGGAGCAAATATCAAATGATAATCACAATATACTCAATCACGAATCTAAGCACGATAAGATAACACAGAGATCTAACAACTATAAAGTCTAACCAACAACAACTACTACAACAACCTCAACATCAATAATAATAATAATACAATAATATATCATCCAAAATAATATACAAACAAGGTCTCAATCCAAAACCGGAGACAAATCCGGTGCTAAAAGCTAATAAAAACAACAACAAGGTCTCAGTGATCCCGGCTACCAACCCGGAAATCACCCCTAAGCTAGAGGGTCCCTGTCTGCACCATCGACAGGCTCAGGTCCATAAAACATCGGACACCAATCCTCCGGATACTCTAAAAAATATGTCCAGTCAGGACTGGAGCAAGTACATCTCTAACAGCAGTTCCATTTAAATGATAAAAACTATAAAACAGTTATAGCAAGTAGCAAGAAAAATGGAGCAAGTATGAACAAGAAAATATGTAAGTCACTGGTGCATAAAGGTAAAGATGCATGGATATCAGAGCAAGATAGTAATAACTACAAGATACAGAAAATCTAAGCTAAGATCAAGTCCGTGCACATGAACGTGTAGTGAGTCCAGCATGAAAAACATGTAGTGAGTCAAGTCCAGAAACATGTAAGTGAGACCAACAAGAATGCATGAGAGTCCAGACTATAAAGAATGAACTCGGTGTCTTTGAAATACTTGTTTCGACATGTAAACGGCTAGGGGTAAGTACGGCTCACCGCGCACTGGGTGCACGACTGCTATCATTCCAGATTAGACCAGAGGGAGTGATTCCTGATGATGCCAGATAGGAATGTTTACATGTCTACTCGAGTATTTCTCCGCCCCGACTAATACAAGTGGATCCAAGACCCGACACGCAAATCAAGATGAGTCCAGCCTGTACATGAATGATGCCTGTAGGTGATGCCTGTAGTGATTCCAGAATAGAGGCCAAAAACATGAAATGTACGTGTCACAAGTAAATGAATCCAGAAATACCAGTCAGTGTTCCGTGTGGTGCCAGAATAATCAGATGATACTATACTAGAAGCTGAATCATAATAAATATCAGATAATGAAAACTATCAGAGAATGTACTCGCCTGACGTCCTGAGCAACTAGCGATTCGAACCGGTGTCGCAAGGACCTAATGCGAAAAGCAAGGTTAAACAGGGTTCTAATGAGTTAAACAGATATAAAATAACTAAAAATAGGCTTTCTAGGGTCGTTCTAGGTCAAACGGGTCAAACCGGTGAAATCTGGGTGAAAAAGTCAACTCTAGGTCCAAAAAGTCAACTCTGGGTCAAAACTAGGTCAATAGTTGACTTTGGCGGTCAACCGAGTCAACTACGGTCAAGTCTGGGTCAAACTAGGGTGCCCCTAAAATTCTAGATCAAACCGAGCTCATTAAGCTACTAAACTCACAAACTCGCCTAATCGAGATACCGGGATACCCTCGGTATCCGATACCTCGCCCTAGGCCACGCACCCCGCCTAAACCCGCTAAAACCTATGCTAGCACACGTAATTATATATATATAAACATACAAAAATCATTCCCAAGCATTTCCTAGGCTAATGCTCAAATACCCCGCTCGAAACTCAATACCTTGAATATCTCAAGGTATCGAGATACCTCGGTATCTCAAGGTATTGAGGTTTCGCCCTAAGGCCCTCTAACTAGCTATCTAGCTATTAATTATATACCTAGTTATTAATCTAGGCTAGGTAATATAGATATCTACTATATTTATATATATCTAAGTATGTATATACCTATGTATATAGATATCCACACACATTTACCCGATTACCCATTATCTTACCTATACACCTATATATGTATATAACTTAGGCATATAGATATTTATATCTCTTAGATAGGTATATCTAAGAATCTAGTTATCTACCTATCTAGTATCTATCTACCTATCTAAATACCTAGCTATCTATCTATCAATATCTATCTATCTATCTATCTATCTATCTATCTAATTATCCATAACTTATCTTACCTATTTATCCAACTACCTATCTATCTCTCTAATCTATTTAACTACTTAGCTATCTATCTAATAAACTAACTATCTATCTATTAATTCTAACTATCTATCAATCCATAGATATATCTAACTATCTATGTATATAATCTATAATACTAACTAGCTATCTACTTATCTAACTATCTAACTAATTACCTAACCATCTATCTATTATATTATCTATCTAACTATCAACCTATTGATAGATACATCTATCTAGCACTCTACCTATTCCTAACCCTCACTAGTACTCTACTGCTACTGCTCCCTGCTCAAAATGCTGCTGCTGCACGCTGTTATTGCTGCGCTGCTGCTGCTCCTCTTGGCACTGCTGCTGCTGCAGGTGCTCCTACATGTGCTGCTGCTGCTGCTCCTAGCAGCAGCTAGCTGCTGCTGTTGCAGCTGAACTGCTGCTGCTGCAGTTCAGTTTCCCCCCGCTGTGCTGTGCTGCACTGGCCACCCCCCTCGCTGCCTATACACCACACACCTATATACATAATATAACTCTATATATCTATATATATATATACCACTAGATATATATATATATACACAAACTAATATCTATATCCTAACACACACACACACTTAAACACACACTAATACACACACCTACACACTCACAAACACACTAATACACACACTCACACACTAATACACACACACACATAAATATATATATACATAGCTACATATATATACACTTAATATATATATATCTACACACACTCTCAACTATATATATATATATATCTACACACACTCTCAACTATATATACATACATACACCTATATACATATATACACATATACACACACAAGCACACTTACACATATACATATATATATATATACACATAGACATATACATATACAAGTACATAAATATAAATACACACACATACATATATATAAATATATATATATATAGACACATATCAAAACAAACACAACCACGCACACAACACTCAAACCACACGCCCTACTCACGCCCAACGACCCCGACACTCACCAATACCCTAAAATATATATAATATAGCCCGAAAACTCTAGCACACACTCTCCGATACTAACCCAATGCGCGCACAAAGCCGAAACGAGGAAACCTAGTCGAAATGGCCGTTCGGTCATTTCGACGAACACGTGGTGCGCGGCTCGGAAAACCTCCTGAAACGCACACCAAACGAACTCAGAATCGGCCCAAAATTTACCCACGCGCTCTACACGATGTCTAGATCCTAGAAAATATGCTCCCACGTCGATTCTAGGCCCGTGGTGGAAACGCACACGCACTTAGAATCGGCGACGACGAAAAGCCCCAATTTCGCCCGAAACGCCCGTTTCTCCGCGACACGGCTTCCCGTGTCCGAACGGAGACACGCACTCACCCTCTAGACACCCGACAACGTCTACCTAGGTCCATCTAACCTAGGGCATCACCCAAAATTGGGCCAAATTCGGATTCCACCCGAATTCGACACAAAACCTAATGTCAAAGTTTCTAAACTCACCCAAACTAGTTCCAACTTCCTCCTACGGGTAGGGTTAGGGTCTAGGAGGGTTCTACAACACTAATTACACTACACAAAAATAATTAGGAAGGGAAAAGTTAGGTTTTACCTCTTGGGAGTTGGAATCCCAAGGCCAAAGTCTCAAGAATGCTCCAAATCCTCCAATCCAAGCTTCCACGCTCCCAATCCAAGCTCCAACACCAAATCTAGGCTCTACCCACCTAGGTTAGGGAAAGATCTAGGGTTAGGGTTAACACAAGTAGAAGAAATGGAAAGAGGAGGGAAGAAAAATGGACTTACTTGAAGTAGGAAGGAGAAAGGAAGAAGAAAAATGAGTGGAGAAGAAGAAGAAGTGAAGAAGAAGAGGAGAATGGGAGAAGAGGCTGCTGTGGTTCACGAAAATGGGCTGGGAATAGGCCGGTCACACATAATAAAGGGTTTCACAAGTTGGAGAAATTACCAAAATGCCCTCCTAACAAAGGTTTTGAGTTTCGGGGCTCCAAATGCACTCAAACTAGTTCCAAATCTCTCCAACTAACTTCCTAAAAATAAAATAAATATTCTAAGCCCCAAAATAATTCTCACAAGAGTGTGGGTCGGGTCGGACATGGGTCCACTAGGGTCTGACATGGGTCCAGGCTAGCCAAAGTCCTAAAACAATCAAAATAAAAATAATAAAAAATAATGCAATCACTAATTAAATATAAATACAATTAAGTATAAATAATCCACAATTAACTAAATTAAAATAAAAAAAAATACCCGGCTCTGGAAATGGGGTGGTGACAAGATAGCAGGCCGGAGGGAAGAGGTGCGGGTAGGCCTTTTCACTTGCAGTGATTAAGGAGGAACCAGAAGGGGAAGCAATCACTGGTACTATTTTAGTTGTATCATTACCTGCAACTGCATTGTTTGATTCCGGTGTTACACTATCTTTTATATGTAGTAGTTTCGTAGCTATGCATAGAGTAGCTACTTCCCCTTACCTAAGAGTTGGAAGATTCTTACCAGAGGAGGTATCGTACCGATTACCAGTACTATTAGAACATGCTCGATAGTCGTGTGTAGTCGGGAGATGAGAGCACAATTTTTGGTATTCCCGATGCCAAACTTCGATATTGTGTTAGGTATGGACTGGTTGAGCCAGTACAATGCCATACTAGATTGCCGGAGGGGTGGCCACATTTTAAGATCGCCAGATCACCCATAGTTCGAGTACATATGGGGGACTATCGAGCGAGGAGTAGGCCAGACAACTGGAGTTTACATGGCTATAAAGATGACACCCCACCGATAGTTGCAGAGTTTGAGAATATTTTTCCGGAGTAGTTGCCAGGCCTACCACCAGATAGAGAGGTGGAGTTCACTATTAAGTTGGTACCCGGAGCAGTGCCGGTATCTTCAAATGTGTACCGGTTGGCCAAGGGGGAACTGTATTAGCTGAAGCTACAGTTAGAGGAGTTGCAGAGCAAGTGATTTATCCATCCTAGTGCATCACCCTGGGGAGCACCAATATTGTTTGTACCAAAGAAGGATGGAACATTCTGTATGTGCATTGATTATAGAGTCCTTAATGCTCTGACTATCAAAAACAAGTACCCCCTACTGCGGATTGATGATTTGTTCGACCAGTTGACAGAAGCAGTGGTGTTCACAAAGATCGACTTGAGATTGGGGTATCATCAAGTAAAGGTGCAAAAAGAGGATTTTCCAAAGATGACATTCAAGACTCGTTATGGCCCCTACGAGTTCTTGGTGATGCCTTTTTGACTGAAGAATACGCCTGTAATATTTATGAAACTGATGAACAAAGTCCTCCACCAGTATTTGGACCAGTTTATGGTAGTCTTCATTAACTACATCTTGGTGTATTCAAAAAGCCACGAGGAGCACGGGGAGCACTTGAGGTTAGTGTTGGAAACGATAAGGCGTGAGAGGCTCTATGCCAAGTTGAGAAAGTATGAGTTTCTCCTAGACTGTGTCTCTTTCCTCAGACACATTATCTCAGGAGATGGTATTTCAGTAGATCCAACGAAGATTTTATCAGTAGAGACGTGGCTGACCCCTACCAACGTCTCGGAGGTGAGAAGTTTCCTAGGACTTGCCGGATATTACCGGAGGTTCGCAGAGAGCTTCGCGAGGATTGCAAAGCCGATGACCCACTTGACCCGCAAGGAGCAGGAGTTTAATTGGACAAAGGAGTGTCAGACGCGTTTGATGAACTGCAGAAATGTCTGACTACGGTACCTATTTTGACTATACCTTTTATACCCAAAGGATTGGTGATCTATAACGATGCGTTTGGGAAAGGATTAGGATGTATCTTGATGCAGCATGGGAAAGTTGTGGCCTATGCCTCTAGGCAGCTGAGGACCCATGAGAAGAACTATCCCACTCATGACTTGGAGCTTGCCGCAATGATCTTTGCCCTAAAGCTTTGGAGGAACTACCTATATGGAGAGCGGATAGAGATATTCACTGATAACAAAAGCCTGAAGTACGTCTATACTTAGAAGGACCTAAACCAGAGACAAAGACGTTAGCTCAAGGTGATGACAGACTTTGAGATTGAGCTACAGTACCATCCGAAAAAGGCCAACGTGGTAGCTGACACATTGAGCAGGAGGCCAATGTTATTCATTTTGACTACCCAGCAATACCTATTGAGAGATCTGGAGAAGTTGGGTATAGAGGTCATTATGCCCGGAGCAGACAGCCAGTTATCGAGTTTTTAGGTACAATCGATATTGGTTGAGAGGATCATGGCTGCCTTGCCAACAGACGCCACATTCTTGAGGCTTTGATAGAGGACAGAGGCCGGGATGCAGACATGATTACGCATACACGAGGACTGGACTTTAAGATGTGGAGATCATCTCTATGTTCCGAACGAAGAACTTCGTCAGGAGCTGATGTCGGAGGAGCACAGTTCAGTATATTCTATTCTTCCAGGAGGCACAAAGATGTACAGAGACTTGAGACAATACCATTGGTGGAATAGAATGAAGAGGGAGATAGCCCACTTTGTGACAAAGTGCCTGGTGTGTTAGCAGGTAAAGGCTGAGCATCAGAGGTCTGCAGGTTTACTTCAGCCACTCCTGATACCTGAGTGGAAATGGGAGCACATCACTATGGACTTCGTTACGGGCTTTCCAATGAGTCATAGTAGTCGCAATGCGGTATATGTGATCATGGATCGACTCACCAAGTTCGCTCACTTTTTACCCTTTAGAGTTGGGCAGTCTACAGAGGTCTTAGCAGATATATATATGAGGAAGATCGTGCGACTGCATGGGGTGCCAGTCAATATAGTGTCTGACAGGGATACGAGTTTCGTATCTTACTTTTGGCAAAGTATGCAAGAGAGTCTCGGTACCCGCCTGAAGTTTAACATATCGTATCACCCACAGACAGATGGCCAGTCCGAGAGCACCATTCAGACGCTGGAGGACATGTTGAGGGCATGCATGCTTGATTTCAGTGGATAATGGAAGGACCATTTATATTTGGTCTAGTTTTCCTATAACAATAGCTATCAAGCGAGCATTCAAATGCCTTCCTATGAGACATTATATGGCAGGAAGTGTCGTTCCCTAATGTGCTAGAGTGATGTGGGCGAGAGGTAGATTCTTGGAACAGAGTTGGTTATTCGTACAGTGGAGAAGGTAAAGAAGATCCAAGGGCACCTGCGAGCAACACAAGACAGACAGAGGCATTGGACAAACGGGCATCAATGACCCCTAGAGTTCCAGGTTGGAGATCATATGTTTCTAAAAATCTCGCCTACCTGAGGGACTATCAGGTTTAGAGGCAGAGGAAAGCTGAGTCCGAGATACATCGGACCATTCGATGTGTTGTAGCACATCGGAGAGATTGCCTATAGATTAGCATTGCCACAGATATTAGAAAGAGTTCATGATGTCTTTCGTGTATCTCAGTTAATGAGGTACATGCCAGATCCGAGTTATTTGCTTAACCACTCGGAGATCACTGTCGGGCCGAGTTTGTCATATCAGGAGGAGCCTGTAGAGATTCTGGACAGAAGCGAGAAGGTGTTACGAGGTCAGACTATCCTTCTAGTTCGTGTTGCATGGAGGCATCATGCACCGGACGAGTCAACCTGGAAATGAGAGGATGATATTCAGCAGCGTTTCCTCCATCTCTTTGAAGGCCTAGGTATTTAGTAGCATTTAATTTCAGTCAATAGTTTTACCATATGTCTGTTTTAATTTTGAGGACAAAATGCTCTAAGGAGGGTAGATTGTAAACCCTTTCGACCAAATCTAGGTCTATTTAGCTTAGATAGAGAGACTAGGGTTAGTTTGGAGCCATTTAGAATTAGAACATAGTATTTTAGATTCATGTACAAATATTCGTATCACTTGGTGCACCTTATCGTTGTTTCGATATTTGGAGCGCAACACTAGCATTTGCTTTCAAACAAATTTTACACACTTTTCCTAGACGTGTCAGCCTTCCATTCTGACCTTTGTGTAACTCATAAATACCCTCTCTTGTACTTTATTTTAGTCGCACAATATTCGTTACAAATATATATTTTTAAATCCAAATAAATCCAAGTTTGCATCTTTGTCCGTTCCAATCGAAATTGGAGACACAATCTCGACCCATTTTAAGCAACCCAAATTATGACAATAATCTATTCTGAGTCTACTATGTCCATGATACTTGTGTCTCATCTAATTTTAATCCTATGCACTTCCAATTAATTAAAGAACACCATTGACACTAATTTTTTAATTAAATTTGTGTAATAACTCAACCTAACCCAAAACTAGACCCATTCAACCCAAACCCCCCACTCACACCCTCAAGGTTCATACTAAATATCATACACCATTTTAATCCACTATATCACACCAAACATGGTATTTTTTCTCATCCAATCCCAATCTCCCTTGTTTGTACAATTTCTAAATTGTTGGGGGCCTTTGTGCAAATAAGCAACTAGGTATCCACCGTCCATTGGAGAAAAGTAATGAAGAAACCCTCCTTCATTTCTTTGACCGATTATCCCTATTTTCTCTCCTATTTTGTGTGTACAACATACCACTTTACACCTACATCATCACCACCCTTCATTCAAATTTACCCCTATCACGCCCCAGTTCCAAAATACGTAGGACTAGGAATACGTAAGCATGCCAGCCGTACGTATATGACAACTCCAATATATAGAAACCATAATACATACATACGCTATATTATAAATAACCATTCACAAGTGGTATAAATTTATGTCATAATTCACAGGGCATAACTAGTTCTCATCCACAGAATCAAACAACCAATCAACTATATAACTGAATCAAGTATAAAATGCTTGATAAGAACAAGTAGTTGGGTAAAGACAAATCCACTACCAAACTAGAATATAAGAGAAATATAATAAGTACATCTAAGAAACAATGAGGCTCGAAGAGAAGACCTCCTCGAAAGAGAGAGAAGTAACAAGTCCTGATTCGTGCTCCTGTGAATAGTCAAGATCGTCTACACCTGGAAAGGGACCAGGTCCTCAGAGGGACGTAACAAGATACATAGAAGCATGCCAATTGAATACAGTAAAACATGCATAATAGACAGAAAATATATAAGTATACTGTACTAGACAATCTATATGAATATGCATAATGAGGACAACTCTTTTGACGTATGGGTAGGTGTAGCTACTTTACCTATCTCACAACTCACACACACGTCCATGTACATCAGAAGCCGTCATCCTCGAGGGTAGAGACCATCGCGACACCAGAAATCGACATACCTCGAGGTTAGCGACCATCGTGACATAACTACCATAGTGCGTGCTAGTTAGTACGGTTTACCAGAGTGGGTAGCCCATACGTCAACTGATTGTCCTTCCCTCCCATGATACTATGTGTCAAGTGTGTGTATAAAACCCCTAATTCTAAAAACCGTATTAATCTTTTTATTAATTATTTATTTAGTAGTTATGAGCTAAATAGAGGGAATAGATTTTTATTTAATTTTATTTGAGGTGTTTGTGCATCTAGGGGATTTATGGAGCCATTATAAATTTTTTCTAATTTATTCCATATAGGTGACCCTTTGGACAGTTGCTAGCTTAATGGTATGCACCAATATAATTTTTTTGTAATTTTCTATGTATATATATATAATTAATTAGAAAGAAATTTCTATTGGATCTCAACCCGAAACCCAAACCCTCTATCCTAAACTCACTACCCGTTTAACCCCTACCCGAACCCATTAGGAGAAGAAAAATATCAACAACAGCAGTAGCAAAAACCAACTTTTCTTTTCCTTCTCCGCGCGTGTGAGCCCTCTCATTCCACTGCTTCTTATATCTATTATTACTAAACTCTCCTCAACCGAAACCAAACAAAGAAAGAAGAAACAGCAGCAGTAGTAGTTTTTGAAACCACTAAGTTTCTCCACCGCCTCTTTTCTCTATATATATTACAAACTCTCCCAAACCCTAATTCCACTTCTTCCACAAAACTTAAACACCGTATTGGACGCTTGCACTATACAGAACTCTTGCTCGACAAGTATACCTTGCCATTGTACTAATATTTACATTCCATATGATGCATACATAATTTATTTCTGCTTATTTAGATTATTTACTTTAACTGCTATATAAATTATGCGTCCAAGGAAACTTGGGTGCAACGATGGTGTCGTCGTATCCTATTTTTATTTATGTATATGCATTGGACCTACTTTATGAGACCACCCCATTATTATGAGACATTTTATGTTTCATTGGCCATGACACTATTCTTACATGAGTGTGAGTCACATGTAGGACACGGACTTGCGTACTCGGCTGGCCACTAGTACATATATGTCGTACGACAGATAGGGATAACTTCCAATAGAAACTTTACATGCTAGTAGACCTGGCAGTTACTTGAGGTATTATTGTGTCATGTATATGACATGTTTAGAGCATGGGTTGGGGAGAACAACAAGTAAGGCATTTGGGCTCCTTTGCACTTTTTTCTTCTGTAACCCGGAAGCTCCACTGGAGATACGGGCGGTGATGACCCCATTTACAATTGGCGGCCTCTGCCGTTCAAAAGACGATATGCTTTGAGGCCCCTGATTCTCTAAGAGAATCATACCAATCCCACTTTATGGCCAGATAGCCCACTTGGTGGAAAGTTATTCTCAAGACTGCATTCACTTAAACGGTTAGACGACCCATTGGATGTTTATTTTTCAGTACTTATTGGCATGTTATTATGCATCTTGTTACGTCCCTCTGAAAACCTGGTCCCTTTCCAGATATGAACGAACAGGAGTATCCGCAGGAGTACGGACCTGGACCTGACGCTACTTACCAGATGGAGGAGGTCTTACCTTCGGAGTATCTGTGATTTTATTACCGCTGTTTAGTGATCCTTGTTGCTACTTCAGTATAGTTATTTTGTAGTAGATTTGTTTCCATCTGACTATCAGACTTGACACTTATCTTTGATATTCAGTTATTTTCAGCTCTTTATTCCTACTTATTATTTGTGCTGTGGATAAGATATAGATTGCGTGTGACTTATTGACAGTATATTACCACTGGTGGATTGTATATTCATGTACAGCGTACGTGTGTGTATGGTTTTCTATATATTAGAATTCGTACACATACGGCTGGGCGTGTTACGCATTCCTAGTCCTACGTATTTTGGGACTAGGGCGTGACATATTTTTGGTAGTGGCCCATGCAGGTCAAAAATATATTATCTCGGTTACGTAACTGTACCGAACAAGCCTGCGTATAGGAATAGAGTATAAGTATCTCATCCACGCTTGACTAAAACCTCATTCTTTCTTTCAACCATCCTATATTTGGATAAACAAAGTTTTACGCCAAAACCCTTTACTCTGTGACCAGACCCTTTACCCTTGTTGGCGTAAAAGCCAAATGACTGTTGTTGGCATAAAAGCCAAATGACTGTCATGTTAGCGTAAAAGCCAAAAGACTGCCTGGTTGGCGTAAAAAGCCAAATGACTGTCTTATTGGCGTAAAGGCTAAACTATGAAGAAGATTGCCTCCTTTACGCTGCGGTTATGACAACTGCTACCCACGTTCAATCTGCGTATGACACGTATCCCTTTATAAGATCATGACATACAAGCTACGTAGGTAACTGCCCCTGCATAAACTTGATGATTCATGAATAATACATAACCAGCGTAGAGTAGTCTGATTAGGCATAAAATGTAAGGATGGTGATGTAAGCGTATTTGTCACAGTCTTAGCTTTCCCAGTCATGACCAACCTCGTGCATTAAATGCAGAGATATGCCTCAAGCTCTGTACAAGAAACAACTTTTTGATGTGGCATCTAATTTTGTCCTGTCTTGAGCGTAAAAACTCTTTTCTGTCGATTTTGTCTTATCTTGAGCGTAAAAACTCATTTCTGTCCATGTAGAATAGGCAGCGTATTTAGAAGACTCTATTTTTTCCTTTTGGATGCGTAAAAATGACTTGTATCAAATATGTCACTAAACGACAACCTGGGTCTCTGTGCAAAATCATCATCACAGCCGTCCTCTCGATCATCGTGCAGTACTTTTGTCAGATGTCAGGTTCACTGATTTGTCTGACAAATTCATCCGAAGAAATACAAAGAGTTTCTCGTACAAACTTTATGCTGCAACATATTTCAGACTTTACGCGCAGATTTCTTTACGCGCGGAAACTTTTTACGCAGATTTTTACGCGCAGACCTTTACGCAGAAAACTTTTACACAGACTTTACGCAGGAAACCTTTACGCAGATTTTATGCCGACAGACTTTACGCAGGAAAAATAGCAATATTTTACGCGCAGATTTTTTACGCAGATAAATTTTATGCAAACTCTACGCACGCAGACATTACGCGGGCAGACTTTACGCAGACAAATTTTTTGTAGACTTTACGCAGGAAGGTATAACAACCTTTTACGCGGATAGTTCTGAAGCACTACTTTACGCTTCTCTGTTTTACGCGAATAGTTCTGAAGCCATATTTTACGCCGACAGTTTTGAATCTCTGCTTTACGCGGACAACTCTGAAGCTCTACTTTACGCCAACTACCTTGAAGCCCTATTTTACGCAGGGAGGGACTTAATATATGTTGGGGGTTTTGACTGTAAAATACGCGGACAATTCCTCAGCATATTTCATGCTTCTACATCCTATTTAATACTTTCATCCTGCTTGATTCCTGTACTTCTTCTAGTCGTTGCGTACATTACCTGCAGAGAGATGGATATGCAGAATGGATGTACTGTCGCCGATGGCGACACAACTTCTGAAGTCAATGGTCAGACTCAAGGAGGGACCTCAACAATTCCTAGACTTCCGGGACCAGATGGACAGAATCATAATCCAGTTACATCTGATCTTCCCGTTCCACCTAATGGAAACCTTCCAGCTTTTCCAACACCGCAAGATGGCCAGACACAACTATTCCAATTCTTTCAGATGATGATGCAGGAACAGAGGCAGCAGGCAACCGAGCAGAGGCAAAAATTTCTGGCAGCACTTGAGAGGATGGCTGCAACGACTACTGTACCAGCTCAATCACTAGTTCCAGTACCTCGAGCTAGAGTGGGTTTAGTAAAGGACTTTATACTGATGGGTACAAGGCCGTACAAAGGCATTGAGAGCCCAGAGGAGACTACCAACTGGATCACTCACACTCGGAAGTTATTAGAGGCATCGCAGCTACCTGCAGACCTATGGATGATAGGTATAAGGATGCTTCTAGATGGTAATGCTCATCACTAGTGGGAATCCATGGAGCGCCAGTTGGGTATATACCAGACTTGGGAGCAGTTCTTGGAGTGCTTTGAGAGGAAGTACTTCCCGGATACTGTCAGAGATACATTGTACGATCAGTTTCTCCACCTGGAGCAGGGGAACAGAACAGTGGACGAGTATGATGTCGAGTTTAGTCGCCTCAGTAAATATGGCGCTGCCCTGATACCAGATGACTTGGCTAAGGCTAAGAGATTTTACCGCGGACTGACTCAGGAGCTCCAATACTATACTAGCTCCCAGTCCCGAATCTCTTATGCCGAATTACTGACAGAAGCCAGATTGTAAGAAACCATCAGCAGAGGAAAAGGAGGTCAGCCGAGGATACAACAAGGACCAGCAAGGATACAACAGGGACCGACAAGGACACAACAAGGAGGACCTATCAGATGTCCCTTGGCACAACAGCATCAGCAATACAGAGCCGGACCATACCAGATTCCGGAGAAACCCCAATATAATTATTGTGGGAAAATCGTACACATTTTAAGAGATTGTCGGAATTGCTTGGGAAAGTATTTACGATATGGTTTCGGAAAGCATTTGACAAGAGATTGTCCAAGGCAACAAACATCGACACTACCACCGCCAGCACAGAGACTAGTACTTCTAGCACCGAAGCCAGCTCAACAGATGGCTAGACCAGGAGCACCTCGACCCCCAGCAGCAGGATAATTTTAGCGAGGACCACCTCTACCTACCCAGGAGGATCAATATATGAGGGCTGGACACGGACAGCCACAGAGGAATGGGCAAGCTTTTGCAATGAAAGTAGATGACATGAATCAGGAGATTGATGTCATAACAGGTATCACTCTTGCTTTTACTTTTCCTGCTGTGACATTGTTTGATACGGGAGCCACCCACTCATTCATATCATCTAGTTTTATTGCCAAACACAACAATGCCTCCACACCTTTAACTAGTTATGTTAGAATTCTTACCGGAGGAGGAGTTGTACCTATTAGTAGAATTTGTAGATCGTGTCCTATAGTGATACGTGGCAGAGAGATGAACGCCCGACTCTTAGTCCTTCTTATGCCATCTTTTGATATTGTGTTTGGAATGGACTGGCTGAACAAGTATCACGCTTTCTTTGATTTCTTTGGAGGAAGCATTCTTTTCAAAATACCAGGCCAGCCTAAACTTGAGTTTGCACGAGGATCCACAGAAATCCTTGATAGTATGCAGCTCACAATGGACGATGTCGTCTATCATCCCATTATTTCAGAATTCCAAGACATCTTTCCAGAGGAATTACCGGGCCTACCCCCAGACCGAGACGTAGAGTTTTCAATTGAATTGACACCGGGAGCAGCACCCATAACATCACATGTTTATAGACTGGCGAAGAAGGAGATAGATGAACTGAAGATACAGTTGAAAGAACTAGAAGAGAAATGTTTCATCTGACCAAGTGCATCACCCTGGGGAGCACCAGTGTTTTTTGTACCAAAGACGGATGGGTCAGTGCGTATGTGCATTGACTATAAAGCCTTAAATACATTAACAATGAAGAATAAATATCCATTGCCACGTATTGATGACCTATTTGATCAGCTTAGTGTAGCCAAGATGTTCTCAAAAATAGATTTAAGATCAGGATATCACCAGGTGAAGGTACGGAAGGAGGACATCTCGAAGATCATATTTCGGACAAGATATGGGCACTACGAGTTTTTGGTCATACCATTTGGATTGACCAATGCTTCAGCTATCTTTATGGACTTAATGAATCGAGTCTTCCATCAGTATTTGGACCAGTTCATGGTCGTCTTCATACATGACATACTTGTCTATTCAAAGAGCCATGAGGAGCATGAGAAGCACCTGCGGATTATTCTAGAGACCTTGAGAAAAGCGCAGTTATATGCAAAGCTCAGTAAATATGAGTTCTTCTTGGACTTAGTCTCATTTATTGGACATGTTGTTACAGGAGATGGTATTTCTGTTGATCCAGAAAAGATCTCGGCAGTCGAGACATGGCATATTCTAAATCAGTAGCAGAGGTGAGAAGTTTCCTTGGACTTGCGGGATATTACCGACGATTCGTGGAGAACTTCTCAAGGATAACAACACCTATGACTCGGTTGACTTGCAAAGATCAAGAGTTCATATGGACCCACGAGTGTCAAGGTGCTTTCGAGGAATTGAAGAAGCGACTGACCACAGCACCAGTATTGACTATTCCATCAAGATCAGGAGGATATATGATCTACAGTGACGCATCAGGTATAGGCTTGGGATGCGTATTGATGAGCATGGCAAGGTGATTTTATATGCATCTAGACTGTTACGAGTACATGAGAAGAATTATCCAACTCATGACTTGGAACTTGCAGTCGTTATATTTGCTCTAAAGCTATGGAGATATTACTTATATAGAGAACGAGTGGAGATCTATAAAGACCACAAAAGCCTCAAGTACATCTTCACGCAGAAGGAGTTAAATATGAGGTAACGTCGATGGCTCGAGTTGATGAAAGATTTCGAGATAGGGCAACATTATCACCCGGGCAAGGCTAACATTGTAGCAGACGCGTTAAGCCGGAAGCCCGCAGCTTATTTCTTGACGACACATAGGAAATTATTGGAGGACTTGCAAGGTCTTGGCATTGAAGTGATATTACCCAGAACAGATGGGATACTAGCCAACTTACAAGTACAATCATCACTAGTAGAGAGAATTAAGGCAGCATTGCCTACAAATACCAGGTTCAAAAGATTAAAGGAAAGGACAGAGGTCGAAGAACAAACATGACTGCGAATTCATGATGACGGGACATTACGATGTGGTAATCGTCTATATGTTCCCAATGGAGAGATTCGACAGGAGCTGATGACAGAAGCTCATAGTTTGATATATTCTATTCATCCTAGAGGCACCAAGATATATCGTGATTTATGACAGCACTTTTGGTGGCATAGAATAAAAAGAGAAATAGCTCGCTTTGTAGCTAAATATTTGGTATGTCAGTAAGTAAAGGCAGAGCACCAAAGAATAGCAGGGTTATTGCAACCACTCCCGATTCTAGAGTGGAAGTAGGAGCACATCATTATGGACTTCGTCACAGGTTTTTCTAAGAGTCCAAGTGGAAGAGATGAAGTATGGGTAATAATGGACTGACTCACCAAGACAGCCCATTTCTTGCCTTTTAGAGTTGGCCAATCTACAGAAGCTTTGGCTGACTTATATATGAGGCAGATCGTGAGATTGCACGACATACTAGTCAGCATTGTATCAGACAGGGATTTACGCTTTACATCACACTTTTAGAGGAGCATGCAAGAGAGTCTTGGAACTCGTCTAAAGTTCAGTACATCTTATCACCCACAGACAGATGGGTAGTTAGAGCGTACTATTCAGACGTTAGAGGATATGTTGAGGGCTTGTATATTAGACTTTGGAGGATCATGGAAGGACTACCTACATCTTGTGGAATTTTCTTACAATAATAGCTATCAGGCGAGCATCCAGATGGCTCCGTTTGAAGCATTGTATGGAAGAAAGTGTAGGTCTCCTGTGTGTTGGAGTGACATGGGAGAACGTCAGATTCTGGGACCAGAGTTGGTGGTCAATACCGTAGAGACAGTTAAGAAGATACAAGGAGACTTGCGAGCAGTGCAAGACAGGCAGAAGCAGTGGGCAGACCTTCATCGTCGTCCCTTGGAGTTTAAAGAGGACGACCATGTCTTCTTGAGGATATCACCTACCAGAGGCACCATTCGATTCGGAGGACGTGGCAAGTTGAGTCCAAGGTATATTGGACCATTTGACGTACTAGAGAGAGTGGGAGAAGTGGCATATAGACTTGCGCTACCACCTTCACTTGAGGGAGTACATAACGTTTTCCATGTGTCGTAGCTCAGGCGATATGTGACAGACGACAATCATGTTCTCGACCATTCAGAGATCACCATTGGGCCGAGCTTGTCATACCAAGAGCAATCCGTGGGAATCCTCGATCGTCGAGAGAAAGTATTGAGGAACCAGTCTATTCCCTTAGTCCGCGTGGCATGGAAGCGTGGCGCGCCAGGAGAATCTACTTGGGAGCGCGAGGATGACATGCACCAACGTTTTCTGAACCTATTCGCAGACCAAGGTATAAATTTACTTTGTTAATTTATATCTCCTACCATTCTTGACTTTCTACCATGGCTTAGTTTTAATTTCGAGGACGAAATTTTTATAAGTTGAGTAGAATGTAAGACCCATAATTCTAAAAACCGTATTAATCTTTTTATTAATTAATTATTTAGTAGTTATGAGCTAAATAGAGGGAATAGATTTTTATTTAATTTTATTTGAGGTATTTGTGCATCTAGATGATTTATTGAGCTATTATAAATTTTTTCTAATTTATTCCATATAGGAGACCCTTTGGACAGTTGCTAGCTTAATGATATGCACCAATATAACTTTTTAGAATTTTCTATGTATATATATATATATATATATATATATATATATATATATATATATAATTAACTATAAAGAAATTCCTATTGGATCTCAACCCGAAATCCAAACCCTCTATCCTAAACCCACTTCCCGTTTAAACCCTACCCGGACCCGTTAAAAGAAGAAAAATATCAACAACATCAGTAGCAAAAACCAAATTTTTTTTTCCTTCTCCGCGCGTGTGAGCACTCTCATTCTACCGCCTCTTATATCTATTATTACTAAACTCTCCTCAACCGAAACCAAACAAAGAAAGAAGAAACAGCAGCAACAGTAGTTTTTGAAACCACTAAGTTTCTCCACCGCCTCTTTTCTCTATATAAATTACAAACTCTTCCAAACCCTAATCCCACTTCTTCCACAAAACTTAAACACCGTATTGGACGCTTGCACTATACAGAACTCTTGCTCAGCAAGTATACCTTGCCATTGTACTAATATTTACATTCTATATGATGCATGCATAATTTATTTCTGCTTATTTAGTTCATTTATTTTAACTGCTATATAAATTGTGCGTCCAAGGAAACTTGGGTGCAACGACGGTGTCATCGTATCCTGTTTTTATTTATGTATATGCATTGGACCTACTTTATGAGACCACCCCATTATTATGAGGCATTTTATTTTTCATTGGCCATGACACTATTCTTACACGAGTGTGAGTCACATGTAGGACAGGGACTTGCGTACTCGGCTGGCCACTGGTACGTATAGGTCGTACGACGGATAGGGATAACTTCCAATAGAAACTTTACATGCTAGTAGACCTGGTAGTTACTAGAGGTATTATCGTGTCATGTATATGACATATTTAGAGCATGGGGTGGGGAGAACAACAAGTAAGGCATTTGGGCTCCTTTGCACTCTTTCCTTCTGTAACCCGGAAGCTCCACTGGAGATACGGGCGGTGATAACCCCATTTACAATTGGCGGCCTCTGCCGTTCAAAAAATGACATGCTTTGAGGCTCATGATTCTCCGAGAGAATTATGCCAATCCCACTTTATGGCCAGATAGCCCACTTGGTGGAAAATTGTTCTCAAGACTACATTCACTTAAACGGTTAGGCGACCCATTGGATGTTTATTTTTCAGTACTTATTGGCATTTTATTATGTATCTTGTTACGTCCCTCTTAGGACCTGGTCCCTTTCCAGATATGGACGAATAGTAGTATCGACAGGAGTACGGACCTGGACCTGACGCTACTTACCAGATGAAGGAGGTCTTACCTTCGGAGTATCTGTGATTTTATTACCGCTGTTTAGTGATCCTTGTTGCTACTTCAGTATAGTCATTTTCTATTGGATTTGTTTCCATCCGACTATCAGACTTGACACTTATCTTTGATATTCAATTATTTTCAGCTCTTTATTTCTACTTTTTATTTGTGCTGTGGATGAGATATAGATTGCGTGTGACTTGTTGACAGTATATTACCACTGGTGGATTGGATATTCATGTACATCGTACGTGTGTGTATGGTTTTCTATATATTAGAATTCGTACACATACGGCTGGGCGTGTTACGCATTCCTAGTCCTACGTATTTTGGGACTGGGGCATGACAGTGTGTCAACATATATAATATATAATTATGACTGAAAGAAAACACATATATACTGAATATATAAAAATATGATAAGCATGCAAAGTACTGTAAACAATTTGGCAACGTATACTTGCCTGGCAAGAAAGTTGCGTAGTGTATGCGTCCAGACGTCAGGCACAAGGGATCAGAAAATATGGCATCAGAATGAACGTCTCCGAATGCTGAAATAAACACCACTAACGTTCCCATAATAAGCGAGATAGTTAAAAAAGTCTACCCTTTCGTCCAATTTGGACACAGGGACAAAATAGTAATTTTGGGTCAAAGCGGGGTCCACATGTGGCCCACTTTGTACCAAAATATGTGCCAGAGGTAAAGTCTCTAAATGGGACAAATTATAGGTCAAACAAATTTTAAACGTCGATACGAACTCAATGGTATGTCCAATTTTGGATTTCGGTGAGCCAATCACAAATTCGCCCTTCGAGTCAAACTGTGGGGCCCGCGAATAGACGACTTGGTCAGCTGTCTCATAATCGCGTAAAACTTGGATCACAGGACCAGCGTGATACCACGAATCGAATGGAGCAAGTTTCATCACATTCTGACGAGCGTACACAAAATGGCGCGTATGGTATATCCTGACGATACAGAGGCTTTTTGCGGATACGAGTTGATTTTGATGTGCACACACGTCCGAATAAACTTTCGCAAAAGCCCATACGTCAGGATATACCATACGCGCCTTTCGGTGCAATTAGTACGCGATGAGGCGGTCCCGTTTGGCGGGGCACACTCCGTATCATAAAATTTTAATTTTAAATTATCAAGTTTTTGGTCGTTTTGGAGGTCGAATAATTTAACAAATAAATAAATTAATAAAAACTAAAAGAAGATTTAAATTCTTGGTTATATAGAGAAGAAAACACTTTAATTAGATTTTAAAAATATTAAATAGGTTGGTGGCAAATTAGGCATGAACATGGAAGTTTGGGTTGAAATTCTGGAATGTTTTTTTGGTCAGTTTTTCGGCCATCTTTCGGTCGATTTTTTGACCAATCCAGGGCTTAAAAAATCGTCCTGCTTGAAGGAAATCCTAGAGGGTTAGGTTGTTACACGGACAAACTGCTCGCAAAAAAATCAGAGATAAGGGAGATATAATACCTTGAAGATGGGCTCGGGACTGTGTACACGTGAGCGCGGGCGCTCGCGCGGGCGGACGGTGGTGCGGTCGCCGGCGCGGGGCGACGGTTGCGGTCGGTCGCCGGGGAAGGAGATTAGGGTTAGGGTTTTATAGTTGTAGTATATATATATATATATATATATATATATATATATATATATATATATATATATATATATAGAGAGAGAGAGAGAGAGAGAGAGAGAGAGAGAGAGAGAGAGAGAGATCGGGTGGGTTTACTGGGGGAGTCTGAGTTCACAGGGGGGGTTAGTATAGGATTTGCTTTCATTTCTTTTCCTTTCTTTTCTTTTCTTTTTCTTTTTTTTTGTTTTCTTTTGTTTTATTATTACTATTACTATTAGTATTAATATTATTATCAGTATTAGTATTAGTATTAGTATTACTTATTATAATAATAATAATTATTATTAATAATAACTATATATTAACATATATATATTTGCATATATTGATGGGGTTATAAATCCAAAAAAAAACATCTGCACACAAATTAATCCTAGAAATCTATCACCCTTTAACAAGACTCCAAAAATAATAAAAATTATTTTGTGGAGTAATTCTAAATGAGTATTTATATAATTAAATTAATCAATAAAATTTATTTTCTAACTCACTATGAAAATACTCTAAAGAAAATTCAATAATTTAATAAAAATACTTAAAATAAAATGTTAACATTTTAGGGGGTTTACAACCCCATCCCAACCACTCATTTCTTCATGAGGATTCTTCCCCCATCCCTAGAAAAAAGCCATATGGTCGGCCATAATCCCCATGCCCTCCTTCTCTCTCTCTCTCTCTCTCTCTCTCTCTCTCTCTCTCTCTCTCTCTTCTACATTAACTCTCCCTCCTTCTCTCCAAAATTCAGCAGCCACCACCATCCCCATCCAACCGAAACCCTAACTTAACCACCTTCCTCCTACTTCTTCTTCATCCTCCGACCAACCACCACAGCCATCACCAACAACACCTTCCTTCTTCCTCCTCCTCCGACCAACCAACACAGCCATCACCAACAACACCTTCCTTCTCCTTCTTCTCACGACCACCACCCTCGATAGCCATCACCACAGCCAACACCACCACCATCATCGACCATCTTCCTTCTCCTTCTTCTTCCTCCTCCGACCACAACCTCCACCATGACCGACCAGCAACCTCCTCTCCTTCTCCTTATCCTTCTCCGACTAACTCTCTCCTCACATCACAACCGCAACCTCGACCTCCTTCAACCACCACTGCAAGCATCACCTTCCTCCCCCTTCTTCTTTCTTCCCTCATCGAACTCGACCACCACCAACAACACCCTCATCACCTCATTCCTCCTCCCTCTCCCCACCGTCAACAACCACCATCCTCCCCATAGCCATCATCATCACCGCAACCATCACCTCCTTCCCCCTTCCTCTCCTCACGACCACCCCCACCGTCGAAAACCACCATAGCCATCACCACATCCATCACCACCACAACCATTCCGCCACCACCATCACCTCGTCACCACCAACCACCACCCCGTTGTGAGCTGCTGCCATTGTTGCTGTTGCTGCTACTAGGCAGTCTAGAAGTCGGAGCACCCCCACCTACTGGAGTTTGGCCACCCATGAGCCGCGGGCCGAGCACCCCTCCATATTTAGATCAAACCCTAGGTATGCATATTCACTCCTCCTTCTTCTTCTTGTTGTTGTTGCATGAACCAATGTTGTTAGTGAACCCTATTATCTAGTATATATATACATGTGTTGGAGTAGTAGTTAGTATATTTTAAGGGTTAAGTTGTTAGTATGACATATATTTATGTAGTACCTAGGTGCTTAGACTAAATTATCATATGTGCACCCTAACCTATTAGCTAGGACATATGTTTAGTGTTATACGATATTTGGAGATATAAACATATTGGTAGCTATCTGTCTTATTGTGCATATTATTTGAGGACATATGACATACTCGTATATGGAGGCCTAGATGGTTAACACTATCAAACTTGCATTGGAAAGCAACTTAGTACCTACTTGAACCTTAGTTGATCTTGGTTGTAATATTTGAGAATGTACGTTTAGAGGGACATGACACTTGTGTATTTTAGACACTTGCACACTCGACCCTGCTAGTTGACCGATTATAAACCCTACTTGCGTTAGTTTTTAAGTGCAGTGTAGTTGTATTTCTGTGCGTACTAGTATAATGACTGATGGTTATTATAGTATATTATATATATATATGATCGTTGGATCGTTCGGGCGAGGCTTCGGGAGAAGGATTTTGGCATTCGTAGCTTGAGGATCCAGGAAAGTATACCTTGACTTATTTACTGTCACTACCACATTCTGAAAACAGGGGTATTTTTGAATTTTTCAATATTTAATATTATTGTAGTTATAATTAATTAATTGCATGATAGTGTATTTGATTTAAATAATTTTGTGCGATGTGTAATTCAATATATAATTATATGCAGTGTTAATTATTTTATTTTAGCTAGCAGCCTAGACCTAGAAGCCCAGTAGACGAACCCCTGTCCGAATTATAGAATTCTGGATTTTATTATTTTATTTAGAATTTAATATTTGGAGATTGAAATTAACTACTGTATTTTATTTGATATTTTTGCGCATTGCCTTTGCTTCGATATTTGGAGCACTATCCAGACTTTTGTCTTCCAACAAATTTCACAATCTTGCCCTAGACTTGCCCGCCTTCAATTCTGCTATTTTTGCAACTCATAATTGTGCTCTCTGTACATTATTTTCTAGCCGCACAAAAATCGTCGCGGACGTTTATTTTAAAATTTCTATTTTGTATCGTTGTGCGTTCCAATCGAAAATTGGAGGCCATCTTGGCCTATTTTTCGTGCGACCCAAATTAGGATAATATTTTGTTCTGAGTCTTCTTCAATATTGGTATTGATGACTTGATCTGATTTTGACCCCAAGTACTCCTAATTAATTGTTG
Organism: Iris macrosiphon; assembly: GCA_036927795.1. Taxonomy (NCBI): domain Eukaryota; kingdom Viridiplantae; phylum Streptophyta; class Magnoliopsida; order Asparagales; family Iridaceae; genus Iris; species Iris macrosiphon. The sequence goes on from JAYESA010000010.1 coordinate 176,543,689, forward strand.
AACACAACTTGCATTTTATTTCTATTTAAATTGAGGATACCCTTTTATCTGATTTTAAAATCCCAATTTAATTCCAGCGCCCTGCTAATTGAGCCAATACCGATCTTACAGCGCCCCCTGACCCTACAAAACACCGGACACCGAATCGCCCGCCAAATTTTCATCATTTCATGCGTTTGTGCAAATACCCAAATTTAAGGGGGTTAATTTGCAAATCTGCATTTTTGGTGTCAACACCCAATTGTCTAAACCAATGGAGAGGCCAACATTGACTAGTCAACACCCTCACCCACATGAAGAAATTCTTCATGTCCAATCTGGACCACTCATTCTATGGGTGCATCCTCACCCTTGATTTCCCACATGCATCACCCTATTTAAAGCCCATTAACACTTATCCCTAGAAAACCCTAATCCCAAAATTTTCTAGGGAAGCACACCTCCCCAAGCCCTACCCGCAGCTACTCTTCTCCCCTTCATTTTTCATTTTTCATTTTTCTTCTTTCTTTCTTCTTCTTCTTCCTTTCATCTTCTCCTCCTCCTTCTTCTTTTTTAAGTTTTAAAGGGAGAGAGGGAAAATAAACTCTCTACTGTTCATCAAGACCGGCCATCCCACTCTACTCCGGCTGTGCACAGTATCCCGTCCGGCGGCTGACCTCGACTCCGCCGCTCGAGCCACGTTCTCCCCCGCCCTCGACTCCGGCGTACAGTGGTCCGCTGCAGTCGCCAACAGCCGCACTCCAACACCCCGGTCCGCTGCTCCCCGCGTCGGCTTGCTGCCATCAACTCCCTCCGGCGGATGCAACCTCCACTGCGCCAACCGTCAGCCGGCGGCCGAGCCCCGACCTTCCCATCAACACTCCGGTCGGCTGAATCTCCCTCACGAGCCCTCCCCGTGAGCACAGTCCGGCGCCTTCAACTCATCACCACCACCACTACTCCCCCCTCACGTCGAGTCGACCGAGCAGCCGACTCCCCTCCGGCGCTCCGACTGACCCCGACCCGGCCGTCATCTCCAGCCTTCTCCAAGCCGCCACCCGACCTTTTCCCTGCTGTTCCGACGGGCCTCACCGGGTCTGTTGTTTACCATGTGGACATTTGTATGGTAGAGCTTGTTTAGAGAAATGGCTCCAACGAGGTAGAAAAAGTTCTGGGAAGTGTCCACAGTGCAAGGGGAAGTGCAAGCAAAAGGACATTATTAACTTATATGCTCCACCACATGGTCTTGTCTATTTGGGAAGATATTATCTAGCTCTGACAACATTTTGCTTTGTTGTCATTGGGAATGGATTAAATTGGGCTGAAGGACTTGATGGCTTGGTTGGAGGGGTCTCTGCATTGGCTTTTACAGGGATGTCCATTGCTGTTCTTCCTATTTGTCCTGAACTTGCTATTTTTGGAACATCAATGTCTGGAGCTTGTATGGGCTTTCTTTTTCACAAGAGATATAAGGCTTCCATTTTGATGGGGGACTCTGCCTACAAAAACACATTTGATTGTTTCATCAAAACCACTCTCAATTGGATGCTTGCCCTCTGTTTCCGAGTTGAAATCTGGTAACCTCAGTGATGATGCAAGTCATGCTGTTGGAATTCTGGCCGCCACCACCACCGTGAGTTTTTCTTTCCCTCCTTCACTGCATGGTTGATTTATAGGGTATGAATTAGTGTAATGTATATAAAGTGTGTGAGTATATATATATATGTGTATAACTAATGAATAGGTATAAGTATGTATTTAAATTAATTATATATGTATGTATTTTTGGTATAAATATGTGTACCTATATATATACATGTATAAAACTTATTTTTGGTATGTAAAAATATATAGTAGATATATAAAACTGTATTGATATGTATGTACTTGTAAAACATATTTTGGTATAATTACCTGTATACAATATTGTATTATTTTGGTGTGTATGCATATTATATTTATAAATATATAATATAAGTTAATAGGTATTTTGGTACATGTATATTAGTTTATATATATGTATAAAATATATATTCTTATAATGGGAGTTATGTACATTTTTTCTTAAACATAAATAATATATACTTCCACTTATGTACATACAGTTATACCTATTTTGTATACTTTGGATTAACTATATATATATGTATTAATTTATTTATTGATAATATGATTAATTGGTAAATATTCTAGATGATCCTAGTTGGCTAGTGCCCTGCCTGACATGGCCCTGAGGCCAGTATTTTTAGACTGTGTTAGTGTAGCATCTGATGCAAATGTGGTTTTGCTTGTGTTATGTTTATAGGACTGTTGGTTTACCCAGGGGATACTCTGGAACAGGACATCAATAATTACCAGCTAAGGACCCAAGGCGAGTACATTCTCTGATTAGTTTCTAATTTATGATATTTCCTATGTTCACTGTATCTAGTGTAAATATCCATTGCCCTTGACACGCTGGTTACACGGATTGGTGTACACGGATCTCGTCATGAGATGTTATTCCTTATTCATGGTGTAGCTTGTACGAGACTTGTTTCCTTGTTATCTTGTGCATGTACAGACACTGATTCCCGGAGAGATTTGCTACCTTCCTAGGGAATCCTGTGCCATAGCGTACCATAATTGGATCTACTATACCAGTCGGGGGTTTGGGAAGTACTTTAGTATAGATATGTGATCATACACAACTTTATATGCACCATAGCTCACCCCACATCTCACGTCGGGTGCGGCCTGACCATTTACATGTCTCCTCACTGTTACATCGGTTAGCCCTACTAACCCCTGTAATGAGTTTACATGCCTCCTCACTGTTACATCGGTTAGCCCTACTAACCCATGTAATGAGTTTACTAGTCCCAAGCCGATCACATGTTAAAGCTAGTACTCACACACTTAGTCATAGGTTTCTTGCTCATTGACATATTGTTTTTCTTCCTGCATTTACTTACAGTATTTCCAGTATATTTCTTTTCTTATACATTCTCGTACCTATACATGCATCTGATATGTTTCCATCTAGAACTGCTACATAGTTTATGTCATTTATATAGAACTGCTATTTAGAGATGTACTTTGCTCCTTCCTGACTGGAAATTATTTTTCCAGACTGTGACCTTAGTAGACTGGTTCCGACACACTTGGGGATTGAAAGTTAATGATTGTAGGTATGATTATGTTGTCTTTAGACTTGTGTTGTTTTCTTTTACTTCTTCAAATTCCTATCGTGCTGTAGTTGTGATTGAGTATGTTGTTGATATTTTATAGTATCATCCGAGTCTCCTTATGGAGTTGGATACTAGCGTGAGATTGTTAGATAGTACTCGACCTAGACAGCGTTCTACCGCCGATGCTGCGGCGTAGGCTGGACGTACCCACGCATTCGTGCCCCTAAACCGGGTGTGGGTCGTGACACGTTTTTAGTGGTGGCCCATGCAGGTCGAACTACAGAGTTGTGCGACGTCGTAGTAGTGTGGCATCCTTATTATACTACTGCGTACATGCTATTGAATATAGGACATAGGATACTAGGATGAGAGAGGATACTCAATCACAAATTCTTGAAAGATTTCCTGGGATGACCCCATGAGAATCTTATTTCCAATTTAAATCTTTTTCCTTGTTTCCGTCCGCTCTCGCTTGTTGTTACTGAACTTGATTCTTGTTGAGCAGTTATTAAATTAAATTCTTGGTATCATTGTTGAGTTTGATTCTTGTTGACCAGTTATTCTTGGTATCGTTGTTGAGTTGATTTCAAATTGAGATGAATTTTACGGACTAAAATTTACGGTATCATCTGATGACATATATTGATGAGGACAGTGAGAAAGGTAAAAACGTCTACTTTGGTCATGGAACCTAGAGTTTATCGCAGCCATATTAGCTGTCGTGACGAGAACGTAGGAACCTAACTTGGATGTACATACTTTAGTTATGAGATTTAGAGTTTCTCGCAGCCATACCGGTTGGCGTGGCGAGTATTCTAGATAACATGATTATAGGGTTGCATACCTTAGTTACGGAACCTGTCGTTTATCGCATCTATGCTTACTGGCGTGGCGAGGATTCTGTGTGTCATAATTTTTGACAGACGTGTATGATTATCAGGTTGTATCTTAAATTAGTTCTTAAAATATCATCTCAAGACTTATCTATTTCTGTTATTCCAGGACTTTGTTCCACCGCTTCTTTCTTTACTAGCAGTAAAGATACCTTCTGTCCTCAATTCAGTCTTTGAGCTCCTATTCCTTGAGGATTTCTTGTTAAGTATGATAATTAGTGGCTTGTAATTTTGTTTGTGTCTTGTATTAGTATTGACTGTGTTGCTAGTGAGTTGTAAGTGTTCTTAGTTGGGCATGTGAGCAGTAGGCTTTAATCTAGAGTTAGCCCTTAGCATAGTACCTTGTACCAATGATTCTAGGAGTAGTGTCATTAGAGACTGAGAGTTAAGGAGAGTATAGGGTATCAGTGATAGTTCTCAGAGTTAGTATCAGAGCCAATTACCCGTCCTGGACAATCATGATTATGTAATTGAGTGATCTATGTAAACGATTAAGTATCCGGGAATTGTGTTAAGGATTTATGGGGCATGATGTCCAATTTGATGATTGATATCGGAAATGTTAAAGGTAAGGAAATATATACGCATAAAGTTAATGAGATGTCATAAGTAGAGAAATATCAGGATTAGTAATGGAAGTTGTGAAGTGTATCACGGATTAGTTCAATAGGCTTTAAAGGATTAAAGGAAATACATATACAACCATCGAGATGAGGAACCACATACTTGCCCATGAGAATAAGAAAATGAGTGTTATAAAAGGTACAGCTAATCATGAGTTCAAATGAGCTTGATGAGATAATCCATTAATGCAGCTAGTGATATAATACCAAGAGTGCCAATGATTCTATATCAAGGATTATTGAAAATGGTGCTAGTAACAGTAAGCACTCGGTGTGATGATAATTAGATGATATACCAGTTGACATAAATTGAAATCATGAAAGAAAACACAGTTGATGATAACTTTGATCATTGGAGGTAATAGTACAAGTGATTCAGGCAGTACAATTTTAGTACACAATTATAGACACTAGATGCATTGAGTGCACCTTGAGTATCAGAGACCGTGAGCACTGATATGTACATTGTGGAGTTATAAATTAAAAGGTGGAAATAAGATTTAATAATTGAGAAGTTGAGATTATGTCATTAAAATTTGAGGATTTCAAATATGAATTCAATAAACATGGTTAAGGCTACAAAGATTTTAGAAGTGATTAAATTTTGTTTCGATGTTGAGTATCTGATTTTGAGGAGGTATATACAATTCATTTTTAAGTTGATCGAGAAGTTAAACCTTGACGATTATTTTGAGGATAAATTTTATGGTAGATGAGAGATATGAATATTAATATATGAGTAGATGATATACATGTGTAAGGATCTGATGACTTGAGCATAATTGAGATGGCACCGCAGACTGACTTGGGGTGTCCATCTAGAGTTGTATTAGAAAGGGCTTAGCACTTAGTATGGTGTTGCACTTGACGTGTATTTGAGTGATAAGAATAGTATGAACAATTGTAGTAGGAACGGGAACTGACAGAGAGTATGGTACTAAAGAGATAGAGGTATCAACTTGGATGCATTATTGAATCATGGTTATATTAGAGATTCTTGGCATCAGAGTTTGGCATTAATAGACAGGTGTGTGCAATACATATATATTCATGGATCTTGTGGATTAATGATTAGTTGAGATGGGTACCAGTGTACATGAATAGGAACTAGTTAGTGAATGTGCTAGAGTTAAGTGTTTGTTAGAGATAGGAGATACCGCAAGAGATATGTTAGCAGGTTCCTTCTTTTCTCATGTTGTTTTCGTCTTCAGATTGATTGATTCCCTAGTACCGTGGGTTGTATTCGTGATTTACTTGTTAGAATGTAACTAGTAGTACCCCCTAACAGAGACTGAAATACCATGGCAAAAGACACCATGATCATACATATTTCCCTTAGGATGCATGTTGTATGAGTGTAGGTAGAATTCTCTTAGACTTGATTGTTGATGATTTAACTGTAGTAAAGAATAACGAAGAGGTTATGACTTGACAAAGAGAGACAAGGTGCCAAAAAAAAAAAAAAAATATTAAATTAAATAAAGAGTTGGGGATTTGATATGGCGTAATTGAAGTTTTGTTAAATCATTGATTTTAGAAAATTATGAAATGATTGAATTTATCATTGAATTTGAGGAATTTAAGAAGGCCATCGATATATTTGTTGGACTGCAAGTTGTGAACTTATATTTGAATATTGTATTGGAGGTTCCATAAGTATTACATCGTTGCATATTATGGAAAAAAAAAAATCGAGGGATAAAGAACACAAATGGATTAGTGTTAAATTCAAATTTGGGACGAGATTCAATTTTTGAAATATGCATTGATTAGAGTTCAATTAGAGGATTGAATATTAAATTCTTGTATGTCGTTATTAACTTAAAATTTTGGAGGATATTGTGATAAGAATGGGATTTGATTATTTTGAAGATTTTTAGGGATATGCTATTTATAGAATTTTTGAGAGAATTTATTGTGAAATAACAATATGGAGTAGTTCATGATTATATGATTTGAGAAATTTAAATTTTGATGGTAGTAAATACATAAATAAAACAATCGAGGATTTAAAAATTTGAGGATAATTATTGATTTAAATAAATGGTTAAGAAATTAACATGGCATAATTGGTGGTTTATTAATTCCAGGAAGGATTTTGACATGTTTAAGTTGGTTATTAATTTGGAAATTTTGGGAGATTTATCAATGTATTTATTTAATTGCGAGTTATGAATTTTGAACCTTATAATTGGATGTAACGATTGGAGAATCCTTAAATATCATATTGTTGAGTATTTTGAGGAGTGGATATTAAATTCTGAGTATCGAATTAGTAGCTAAAAACTTCAGGAAATTTTTGATAAACAGGGACTTTTGATTCTATGTCGAGGAATTTTACAGGAATACAAATAATTTCAGATTTTTGAAATTGTGAAAAGACCTTGTGGATTATTCGTGGTTGATGAATTTAATTGAGGGAATAATAGTGTGTATGATTTAAACACTAGTATGAGGATTTTAAATTTTGAGGACGAAATTCTTTTAAGGTGGGTAGACTTGTCACTACCACATTCTGAAAACAGGGGTATTTTTGAATTTTTCAATATTTAATATTATTGTAGTTATAATTAATTAATTGCATGATAGTGTATTTGATTTAAATAATTTTGTGCGATGTGTAATTCAATATATAATTATATGCAGTGTTAATTATTTTATTTTAGCTAGCAGACTAGACCTAGAAGCCCAGTAGACGAACCCCTGTCCGAATTATAGAATTCTGGATTTTATTATTTTATTTAGAATTTAATATTTGGAGATTGAAATTAACTACTGTATTTTATTTGATATTTTTGCGCATTGCCTTTGCTTCGATATTTGGAGCACTATCCAGACTTTTGTCTTCCAACAAATTTCACAATCTTGCCCTAGACATGCCCGCCTTCAATTCTGCTATTTTTGCAACTCATAATTGTGCTCTCTGTACATTATTTTCTAGCCGCACAAAAATCGTCGCGGACGTTTATTTTAAAATTTCTATTTTGTATCGTTGTGGGTTCCAATCGAAAATTGGAGGCCATCTTGGCCTATTTTTCGTGCGACCCAAATTAGGATAATATTCTGTTCTGAGTCTTCTTCAATATTGGTATTGATGACTTGATCTGATTTTGACCCCAAGTACTCCTAATTAATTGTTGAACACAACTTGCATTTTATTTCTATTTAAATTGAGGATACCCTTTTATCTGATTTTAAAATCCCAATTTAATTCCAGCGCCCTGCTAATTGAGCCAATACCGATCTTACAGCGCCCCCTGACCCTACAAAACACCGGACACCGAATCGCCCGCCAAATTTTCATCATTTCATGCGTTTGTGCAAATACCCAAATTTAAGGGGGTTAATTTGCAAATCTGCATTTTTGGTGTCAACACCCAATTGTCTAAACCAATGGAGAGGCCAACATTGACTAGTCAACACCCTCACCCACATGAAGAAATTCTCCATGTCCAATCTGGACCACTCATTCTATGGGTGCATCCTCACCCTTGATTTCCCACATGCATCACCCTATTTAAAGCCCATTAACACTTATCCCTAGAAAACCCTAATCCCAAAATTTTCTAGGGAAGCACACCTCCCCAAGCCCTACCCGCAGCTACTCTTCTCCCCTTCATTTTTCATTTTTCATTTTTCTTCTTTCTTTCTTCTTCTCCTCCTCCTTCTTCTTTTTTAAGTTTTAAAGGGAGAGAGGGAAAATAAACTCTCTACTGTTCATCAAGACCGGCCATCCCACTCTACTCCGGCTGTGCACAGTATCCCGTCCGACGGCTGACCTCGACTCCGCCGCTCGAGCCACGTTCTCCCCCGCCCTCGACTCCGGCGTACAGTGGTCCGCTGCAGTCGCCAACAGCCGCACTCCAACACCCCGGTCCGCTGCTCCCCGCACCGGCTTGCTGCCATCAACTCCCTCCGGCGGATGCAACCTCCACTGCGCCAACCGTCAGCCGACGGCCGAGCCCCGACCTTCCCATCAACACTCCGGTCGGCTGAATCTCCCTCACGAGCCCTCCCCGTGAGCACAGTCCGGCGCCTTCAACTCATCACCACCACCACTACTCCCCCCTCACGTCGAGTCGACCGAGCAGCCGACTCCCCTCCGGCGCTCCGACTGACCCCGACCCGGCCGTCATCTCCAGCCTTCTCCAAGCCGCCACCTGACCTTTTCCCTGCTGTTCCGACGGGCCTCACCGGGTCTGTTGTTTACCATATGGACATTTGTATGGTAGAGCTTGTTTAGAGAAATGGCTCCAACGAGGTAGAAAAAGTTCTGGGAAGTGTCCACAGTGCAAGGGGAAGTGCAAGCAAAAGGACATTATTAACTTATATGCTCCACCACATGGTCTTGTCTATTTGGGAAGATATTATCTAGCTCTGACAACATTTTGCTTTGTTGTCATTGGGAATGGATTAAATTGGGCTGAAGGACTTGATGGCTTGGTTGGAGGGGTCTCTGCATTGGCTTTTACAGGGATGTCCATTGCTGTTCTTCCTATTTGTCCTGAACTTGCTATTTTTGGAACATCAATGTCTGGAGCTTGTATGGGCTTTCTTTTTCACAAGAGATATAAGGCTTCCATTTTGATGGGGGACTCTGCCTACAAAAACACATTTGATTGTTTCATCAAAACCACTCTTAATTGGATGCTTGCCCTCTGTTTCCGAGTTGAAATCTGGTAACCTCAGTGATGATGCAAGTCATGCTGTTGGAATTCTGGCCGCCACCACCACCACCGTGAGTTTTCCTTTCCCTCCTTCACTGCATGGTTGATTTATAGGGTATGAATTAGTGTAATGTATATAAAGTGTGTGAGTATATATATATATGTGTATAACTAATGAATAGGTATAAGTATGTATTTAAATTAATTATATATGTATGTATTTTTGGTATAAATATGTGTACCTATATATATACATGTATAAAACATATTTTTGGTATGTAAAAATATATAGTAGATATATAAAACTGTATTGATATGTATGTACTTGTAAAACATATTTTGGTATAATTACCTGTATACAATATTGTATTATTTTGGTGTGTATGCATATTATATTTATAAATATATAATATAAGTTAATAGGTATTTTGGTACATGTATATTAGTTTATATATATGTATAAAATATATATTCTTATAATGGGAGTTATGTACATTTTTTCTTAAACATAAATAATATATACTTCCACTTATGTACATACAGTTATACCTATTTTGTATACTTTGGATTAACTATATATATATGTATTAATTAATTTATTGATAATATGATTAATTGGTAAATATTCTAGATGATCCTAGTTGGCTAGTGCCCTGCCTGACATGGCCCTGAGGCCAGTATTTTTAGACTGTGTTAGTGTAGCATCTGATGCAAATGTGGTTTTGCTTGTGTTATGTTTATAGGACTGTTGGTTTACCCAGGGGATACTCTGGAACAGGACATCAATAATTACCAGCTAAGGACCCAAGGCGAGTACATTCTCTGATTAGTTTCTAATTTATGATATTTCCTATGTTCACTGTATCTAGTGTAAATATCCATTGCCCTTGACACGCTGGTTACACGGATTGGTGTACACGGATCTCGTCATGAGATGTTATTCCTTATTCATGGTGTAGCTTGTACGAGACTTGTTTCCTTGTTATCTTGTGCATGTACAGACACTGATTCCCGGGGAGATTTGCTACCTTCCTAGGGAATCCTGTGCCATAGCGTACCATGATTGGATCTACTATACCAGTCGGGGGTTTGGGGAGTACTTTAGTATAGATATGTGATCATACCCAACTTTATATGCACCATAGCTCACCCCACATCTCACGTCGGGTGCGGCCTGACCATTTACATGTCTCCTCACTGTTACATCGGTTAGCCCTACTAACCCCTGTAATGAGTTTACATGCCTCCTCACTGTTACATCGGTTAGCCCTACTAACCCATGTAATGAGTTTACTAGTCCCAAGCCGATCACATGTTAAAGCTAGTACTCACACACTTAGTCATAGGTTTCTTGCTCATTGACATATTGTTTTTCTTCCTGCATTTACTTACAGTATTTCCAGTATATTTCTTTTCTTATACATTCTCGTACCTATACATGCATCTGGTATGTTTCCATCTAGAACTGCTACATAGTTTATGTCATTTATATAGAACTGCTATTTAGAGATGTACTTTGCTCCTTCCTGACTGGAAATTATTTTTCCAGACTGTGACCTTAGTAGACTGGTTCCGACACACTTGGGGATTGAAAGTTAATGATTGCAGGTATGATTATGTTGTCTTTAGACTTGTGTTGTTTTCTTTTACTTCTTCAAATTCCTATCGTGCTGTAGTTGTGATTGAGTATGTTGTTGATATTTTATAGTATCATCTGAGTCTCCTTATGGAGTTTGATACTAGCGTGAGATTGTTAGATAGTACTCGACCTAGACAGCGTTCTACCGCCGATGCTGCGGCGTAGGCTGGACGTACCCACGCATTCGTGCCCCTAAACCGGGTGCGGGTCGTGACATTTACTGTTAATTCAAGTTATTAAATGTTGCATGAGATATTGTTGCAAATATTATTGATAACTGTGAACGTCCGAGAATGACCCGGGTGCAGTCGACGATTGCGTAGATGTGTAGTGTAATGACTTAGTCACTAGCAGACTCACCTACTGTTGTAAAGATATTCTGATATCTTCCAAGATCCTGACACTTCTTACACTCATCACGATGACAAACTCATGTTGGGATGCGAGTTGGCATACCCGACTAGCTATCGGTGCGTGTGACATGCATCATGGTTTAGTGTGTAGTCAGGTTAGTCTAGTTATTTGAGAACTGGCATGTAGTTACGTAGTATACATGTCGTGTATTTGACTTGTATATTAGCATTGGGCGGGGAGGACAACTGGTAGGCGTATGGGATACACACATTGGAATTCGTAGTGTTCAGAGAAGCCACAGATCCAATGACTTCCTTTATTCAGATACCGCGTTCTTCAGGGTGTTACTGACGTATATATATATATATATGCAGATACCTTGTTTTTCGGAATGATGGACGTTACATGTGCAAATATCTTACTCTTCGGAGTATTGGACGTTATGCCTACACCTATCCATACGTACCAAGGTTGTCCTCATAGTGCATTCACTTAAATGGTTAGTACACCCCATTTTCTTATTTAGTATTTATATTCGACATCTATTTTTGTATCTTGTTAAGTCCCTCTGAGGACCTAATTCTCTTTCAGATTTAGACGAGGTGTACTATCCGACCGTGTACGGGCCTGGACAGGAGATGAGGAACACGACCTAGGAGGAGCTTGAGGTGTTACCATCAGAGTTTTCCTGATCACTGGTAAGCCTTTCGCCTAGGACGGGAGCATCCTATCTAGTTAGCTGATGTTCTAGCCTAGTAATCTTATCTTTCCTTCAATACTCTTATTTCAGTATTATAGTGGGTTTGTTCCCATCAAACTTATTTTGATTCTATTATGACATTCAAACTTCGTACTTATTTTTAGTATTTATTTTAGAACTTCTTATTTATATTCTATAGATGAGATTAGATATTTACCTGCTGCATGTTAGCATATTAGACTTGATAGTATTTTAGGACAGTGTAGTATGCTTCATTGGGTCCATTAAATTGGGAAATCCTTCAGAGTCGTATTAGCTGGCCATTGCCATGTGGCCTGGTCTCGTGTATTTTGGGATTGGGGCATGACACATCCTACTTGAAGAGATATCTAGAGGGTCATGTTATGAGCTTGTACGAAGAAACCATTTGTAAAATGAAGCGATGGAGAGGGAGATATGTTACCTCAAAGTAGGGCTCGTGGAGTAGTAATACTAGCACGTGGGGGCAGTTGGTTGACGGCGGTCGGCCGGTCATACGGCGGTTGTGTAGGCGACGACGGTGGTCGGGGTACTGGCAAGAGGTCGACATTGGCTCGGGTTCACGAGGAAGGATGGCTATCACTGTCCAATCTCCTGTAAGTTCGATCGTCCCTACTTAACGTGAATCACCATGTTGTAGCGCTCCTGCAGGACAATCATTCTCATCGGGACGTGATGCCGTAAGAGCTTGGAGTTACGCTCATACAAGGCGATGATGTCAAACATCATATTTATTATCAAAATGACCAAGTTGAAGCGAAAGTCAAGTATTATGTACCAAGCACACATCAGAGTATACGCAGTGAAGCTCTCGATAGGGTCCAAATGATAATGCCACAAGGGTGAATGCCACAAAGGCGATGCAATACTCTTGCTCTTTCTCTTGCCCACAAAGTTACTTACCATTCCATACATCATATCCCGTATATCCAAGCAGAGCCACTACACCTGCATACCTGAAATAATATCCACAAGCATGGGCCAGTACACAGCTGTACTGGTGAACGGGGTAACCCACTCATCTAAATAAAACCTCTTTTATAACTGTACCGTTCTACCCTGAATCAATCAAAATTTTGAACCGCCATGTTCGACTTCTCGTACTACCACTTGCAATGATTCCCGAAAATATAGACTTGCTCCATTTCTTATCCATATGACATGCTTCAATATTGTACGTCCAACTAGCTCGAGCGACAGTGATTTACCTTAGAGTTGCCTTCTTGTGCCGTTATCTTGAAAAGTCCATCAACCATAATCTTTGCTCTCATTCCATTCCTTAGCCTGTCTTGATTTTCCCATATTTTGATTCGTCTACATGCTCACGATGACTCGTACACAAGTTGACACAATCTCAAATCCATATTGCCTTCACTTGTTGCCTCAATCTGCCTCAGTACTGCAAGTATTAACTTTAAATCTGAAAACATCAACTATACTTGTCTCATGTCCGTTCACGTCTTTCAGAGAAATCGTCTACCATCGTTGCACCATTTTACCAAATTTTGCTTCCGCTTAACTCTGAGTCAAACTTCTTGAGTGCCAATATAAAAAATTCTTCCATTTCGTTTAAATCCATCGCATAGCTCCTCTAAAACCAAATCGTGTTCCATTGCTCAACTAACTGCTCCTTATATTGCCAAAAATTTGTAGTCCGTGCTCGCTACTCTTCGATACATCCATCGCTCGCTCAAGCGTTCCCCAACTGTTTGTTCCTTATGCTCAACTATCTTTTTTTTAATCAATAAATGCTCCACCAAACTTCCAAATTGTGCAAGCGAACTCTGATATTCATTTTTTTTGTCTATCAATCTCAACTTGTTTCCAATACTTGGTCTGCATCAATCCTTTGAGTTCTAAACACTCGTTCCATTGCTTGTTCCGTTCTCGTCTAATGAAACTTCTATTTACACAAGTCCGTTCTTGATTTTTCAAGTCCAACGTATCAAAGAATACCTGAGTCAAATTTTTTTGCACCATATACCACTTGGAAATAGAGTCGATATCGCGCCAGATTTACTCTTCATCGATGAATGTCTATTCCAAACCAATTATTCAGTGGAGATCCTATCGATCGCAACTCAACATTCGCTTGCTCCATGTTCCGATATATAACTCAGCCGATGTGCAACAACCAACATTCATTCCTGTTACCCACGTCCGTTGCGATAATTTCTATGATGTCTATCCAAAAAATTCCAATATCACGATTACTAAGGGGCATACCATATACAACTCAGATTTAAGTCACCCCTCACATTGTCCTTCTTTGCAATGATCCAAGATCCGTTCGAGTTATCCATTCTACGTGACCCTGCCATTCATAACTCAAAGTCTGACACGAAGCTCAGCTAATGCATGAACCATCTATCTCTTCTGTCAATCTCGCTTGATGCAACTTATGTTATGTTCCGTTCTTAATACTTTGACCTATTTCTCAATCCGTCTTACACTTTTGCCATACGAACAACCCGTACAACGATCCCTTCCAAGTAATCCAAGTCAATACCCAATTGTTCCACACATTTGCCGTACTAGCAACTCATACAACGCTTTCATGCTCAGCCAAAATTCAAACTACGTCCAAAACATTCTCTATACGAGTAACTCGTGTAACGATCCATTCTCATCTGATGCTTCTACTCAGAGCATGCCACATAACCAATCTTATCTGACAACCAACTGCTCCACTGATGCAACCAGAATCTCCCAGAATGAAAAGCCCAAACCAACACAATGATACCTCTCAACTTGCTACACGAATACAACAACGCCATACAACTTGCGGCACGAATGCAACAACGCTAAACGATGCTATATGATCTATCAAAAACCAACGAAAGCCAATGCAGCAAAGAACAACCTGCACCCATAACCAACAAATATGCACCCAGTATTGACGTTGCCATCAGGGACAGGTGGATTAACTATCTATAGTGATGCTTCAGGGAAGGGTTTAGGTTGCGTTCTTCAGCAGCACGGGAAGGTGATTGCCTATGCAGGAAATTACGTCCTCATGAGAAGAAATACCCCACCCATAGTTTGGAGTTGGTAGTGGTCATCTTTGCTCTAAACCTGTGAAAACACTACCTCTACGGAGAGCGTTTGGAGATCTTCATAGACCATAAGAGCTTGAAGTACGTGTTCACACAGAAAGAGCTGAACATGAGGCAGAGGAGATAGTTGGAATTGATGAAGGACTTCGACATATCTTTATAGTATCATCCAGAGAAGACGTACGTAGTAGTCAGTGCCTTGAGCAGGTATCCGTTGGCTATGTACTTGACGACAAACAGACATTTGCTGGCCGATCTTGAGAGTTTGGAGATTGAGGTGCTAGTACCTAGTATCAAGATACAGATGTGGGGATTGCAAATATATTCTGAGCTGATGGATAGGATCAGGGCCAGGCAGTTTGATGATGAGACTCTGAGGAGCATCAGAGCACAGATTCAGATGAGATTATCGGAGGATTTTACCATCACTAATGATGGATCATTACGGCACGGTACTAGATTATGTGTGTCAAGTAGAGAGTTGCGCAAGGAGGTTCTGAATAAGGCACATCACTCTCAGTATTCGATGCATCCAGGTGCCAACAAGATGTATCGGGATCTGATAGAGCATGTATGGTATAAAATGGGAGATGGCGAGATTCGTATCCAGATGTCTGGTATGCCAGCAGGTAAATACGGATAAACAGAGGCCAGGTGGATTGCTTCAGCCTTTACCCATTCCAGAGTTAAAGTGGGAGCATATGACCATGAATTTTGTTTTGGGGCTTCTGCGTTCTCCGGGAGGAAAAGACGCAAATTGGATCATCGTAGAAATGTTGACCAAAATAGCCCACTTCTTACCATTTAAAGTGGGTACGTCTACAAAGAATCTAGCAGAGATATACGTGTAGCAGATTGTCAGATTATATGGAGTTTATGTGAGCATCGTCTCGGATCGGAATAGTTGTTTTACTTCCCACTTTTGGAGGAGTTTGCAGGCTAGCTTGGGAACTCAGCTCAAGTTCAGCACCGCATATCACCCCCAGACAGACGGGCATTAAGAGAGGACTATTCAGACTCTCGAGGATATGCTTCAGACTTGTGTTTTGGATCTCGGAGGTTCTTGGGAGAATTATTTGCACCTGGAAGAGTTTGCTTACAACAACAGTTACCAGGCTAGTATTGAGATATCACCATTTGAGGCTTTATATGGATGGAGGTGTCGCACTCCTTTATCTTCGGATAATGTCGGTGAAAGAGTCTTGTTGGGGCCAGATATGGTCATGGATGCAGCTGAGAAGGTCAAGCTGTTTAGAGATAGACTTCAGGTGGCGTAGGATAGACAGCGGCATTGGGCCGACAGCTACCAGAGACCTCTAGAGTTTGAGGTATAAGTTAAGTTTTGTATTGATTGTAATTGCTTTATTTTAGATTGCATGTTAAGTCTATGCTTGTTTTAGGTGAGCGATCTGGTATTTCTGAGGATTTCTTTGACATGGGGCACGATTCGCTTTAGTGGAGGCAGAAAGCTTAATCTACGGTACATCGGACCCTTCAGTATTCTTGTGAGGGTCGATATTGTGGCCTACAGACTAAACTTGTTTCCTATATTATAGGGAGTACATGACGTGTTCTATGTATCACAGCTGAGACGGTACATGAAAGATCCCAATCACGTACTAGATCACTCGGAGATCGAGGTTGGTCCGACTCTCAGCTATCCAGAGCAGCATGTGGAGATTTTGGATCGCAGGGAGAAGGTACTGCAGAACCAGACCATTCTTTTAGTTCTCATTATGTGGAGGCATTAATCCCCAGGTGAGTCAACCTGGGAGAGAGATGATGAAATGTACGAACAGTACCAATATCTCTTCGAGCCTTGACGTATAATTCTTCTTGCTTTATGTGTTCTGGTAATAGTTTACTTTTAATTTGGAGATCGAAATTATTTTTAAGGAGGGTAGAAATGTCACTACCACATTTCTAGACTGGGGTATTTTTGTCATTGTGTATTATTGTAAATAATGTGGTTATATTTATTTATGCAGATGTGCATGCCATATGTTATGATTAATATTAGTATTAGTTAGGGATTAGATTATTTAGTTAGACAAGACCCTAGTGGACCTAACCAAATAGACATGATAACTTAACCAACTTATTGGACTAGTCACAATAGGTTCAATCTAAGTTAACCTTCCTTCTTAAGTAGAAATTAGATTGAACCCATATTAGGATTAGAGGCTTCCACTAATTAATTCCTTCATGACAACCTACTAGGGGCATTCTAGACTTTTCATATTACTTGGAAAAGAGGAAAGAGGGGGCAACCCTAATATGAGGGTGGATCTCTCTCCCCTCTATATAACTCATTCCATTAGTGTTCTTTCCCAATAGTTCAACCCACCATCAATTCAACCCAAATTTCTCTCAAATCCACTCATCTTCACCATCTAAGGATATTAGAAGCTAGTGGTTACAAGGAGCTTGGAGAAGGAGTTTTGGCTTAGTGCTTGTGTCCACATCGTGTCCTATTGGCGTGTTCATTAGAAAACCATCTTCCAATAGGTAAATTCTAAAATCCCTTCACTAATTAGTTCCATTTAGTAATTTAGAGCATTTAAAATGTACCCATGCATTAGGGCTACCCATAGAAAGGAGTTTGAACTCCTAATGACCCTATTTATGAATTCTACATTGAGTTTGTTGTCCATTTTGGAAGAAATCCGAGAATATGACACCAAGTATTGGTCATTAGGTTTGGTAGACCTAATTAGTGTTAGATTGGTCATGTGGGAGTAGATATGTGTCCATAATTAGATACAGATAGGCCGTATCAAATTGTGGTATGATACGGTGTGATACGTAGCTCCAATTTGGGGATTTTGTGCATTTGAGTTCTAATTCTTTGGTAGAAAGTTCTAATAGCTATTATTAACTATAATTGAGATGTATATTTGATTATATTTAGGTATTGTGGGTTTCGACACTTGAGTAGGGGGTGTATCAATAGTTGATCACTTAGTGTTTGATGAATAGACAATTATTGGAGATGTCTATCTAGATAATCATAATCATTGGTAGTATGTAAATATATTTATATATGAATCTAGATGTGTTGGTATATATATATGATACCATATGATTAGTTTATTGAACTATATACTTTGTTCATGGGTTATGGTGGAATGGGGAAGAAGTGAAGCATTCGAGTGAATCATGTGCACTATGCTCGAGCATTGTGGTCAGTGTTGATGTGTGGTATCAGTCAGTATAGCTGTTTGGGGGCTCAAGTATTGGTATCAGTAACTACCCTAGTATGTGTGTAGTGGTGTTAGTAGTAGAGAGGAGTATAGGGTGTTACCTGAGGCAGTGTATACAGGAGCAGTGCAGGTGCCCTTCTGTGCACAGTCCAGTGCCAGTAGCAACAACAGTAGCAATCAGGTAGGGACTTTTGTACTGATACTTAGAGTATCATTGCACACTTGTGATTGTGAGATGGGAACAGGGCTTGCATAGTGACTGCATACAACAGTTGGCTAGGGCCACTGCAAATATGTAAGAAAGGAAAAGGTGTTCGAGTATGGACACAATGCCAGTGTGGTTGAGTGTCTATGTGGGCAGGCTCGAGTAGGATGCAAGTGTAGATGGGTGGAGATATGTGAGGAAGTATTTTTAGTTTAGTATGCATTAGTAGGAAATGCTTGATTTAGTTTCAGCTACTGATACAACAACAGTTGGTAGATGCAATTAAGGTATTCTAGAAGGTATCAGGGGTGTTCCCAGTTTGGGGGTTTAGCCATTTGTAGTGACTCAACTACAGTTACATGCAAAGGGTTTTGGAGGCTTAACAAGGCATAAGTATGGTGGATCATCTAATACCAAGTGGGGTATCCCTGTCAGTGTATCAATATTTAAGATGGGTGGGTATCTAGTGGTTGATATCAGCATGTTTTTCTATATAGAAAGGAGGTAACTGATAGGAAATAGCAGCAACGGTCAGTTTTCGCATGATAACAACTTGGTTCAGGTATCATGTGTTGAAGTATTTGTATTATGACACTAAGTGCACAACTAAGTAATAGCAGATAGGAGAAAGGGTGGTGCACATGTGAAGTGTTCACTGATACTGTCATGCCCCAATCCCAAAATACATAGGACTAGGAATCAGTAACATGCCAGCTACACATTCGACCAGACTCTGGTCTGACTCGAATAAGTATAAGCTGTATTATAATGGTCACTATCTAAATAATCAAGTAAATATAAATATCTATGACTCAATCTACAATGAACAGAATACACAAGAATGAGCTACATGTGCTAAAGTCGGCCGCCCAGTAACACACAAACTCAAATAGACTCGAGAAAGAAATATGAGTCTATAAAACTAGGCTACATCAGCAGATAAATAAACAATATGAATAAATAACCATAACTTCGGTAGATATGATATAAGTACCTGGTAATAATGACTGCAAGACAAGCAACACACATCAGCAACTCCAGACAAGCTCCACAACGGTCCATGCTGCAAAACTGGCAAGTGACCAGGTCCTTAGAGGGACGTAAGGGTACAAGAAATATCATGCCAAAAGTATAACAGTATAATGCCACACACTCAAAGGTAAACTACTGCAACCATCTAAGTGAAATACAAGTGAGAGCATCACTAGTACTCAGGCTGAAACCACTACAAGCTCTGTGTCGGGGAGCCGGTAGTAGTAATATCACGTAATGGGCCAAGCTATGGAACAAAGACTAAAGCACCGCAATAATAAATATATATGTATATAATTAGCCTGTAGCCTGTGTGTCTCTCCCCACTTAAATATAATCTCACGTCTCATGTCCACAACATCTCATGTCTATAACACGCAAGATCATGACCTCTAGCTAGTACAACGAGTCATAATAATATCCATATAATATGCAAGTCTCATATCACGAATCCTGTAAGCCTATACAGAATCACCATGAATAACTCAAGAAAGATTTTGTCACATGAAATGGTGTCAAGTGTCCTAGGATATGGCTTACTTGGTAAAGCAAGCACATAAAAATAGGATCGTAGGATCAACTCTCTATGTGACGTTATACGACTCCGCGTACGGCATCGACACCCGAATCTTGTTCGAACGCTAAGCAACGTCTTACGGTCCTAGGGTAAACATACACATCACACATATCAAATAACTATAATAACTAAATAAGATAATAAAGGTAATGAACTGTGATACATCATGGAAGGTACACTTGTTTGGATTCTGAACTCCGTCAACTGCTCCTAGAAAAGTAGAATCTGTATGTACACCTCCGGATGCTAAAAAAAATCACCATTATTCTCAAAATACTAGAAATAGCTAGGATTGACTACCCATAAGTTCAATTTGGATACAGGGGCAAAATTGACAGTTTTGGGTCAAAGTGAGGTCCACTTGTGGCCCACTTTGCACCGTAAAATATGTCGAAGACAAAGTTCTCCAAATTTGTCCAACTTAGTGTCTACGAGTCCAGAATAATGATAAGAACCCAACGAAATATCCAGAACTGTATTCCGATGAGCCGATCATGAAATCGCCCATCATATGGAACCGTGGGGCCTACGAAACCATGTTTCATCAACGTTCTCAGAATCGAACCAAACTTGGGTCACAGGACCAATGTAACACTGCGAATCCGATGACGCAAGTTTCGTTGCGAAATGACAAGCTCACACAAAATTAGAACGAGTGTCAGAACAGGCTGATACGATATTTTTCGACGGATGTCACATTGATTTCGGTGTGCACGCACATCCAAATTAAGTTCCGTAAAAGTCCACACGTCCGCGTTGACGATACGCGCCTTTCGGTATTAATTGCATATGATGAAGTTGCCTCGTTTGGCAGGATGCACCCTGTATCACGAGATTTTGGGTGATTTAAAAATAAGTTTTTGGTCGTCTTGGAACAAGAATAATTTAACCATTAAAGCAAACTAATAAAAACTAAAAGAAAAATAAAAATCTTGGTTATATTGTAAAAAAGTCCCTTCAATTATATTTTAAAAATAATTAACGAGATGGTAGAAAATTGGACATGAATAGGGGTACTTGGATTAAAATTCTGAACTATTTTCGAACAAATTTTCGGCCAACTTTCGGTCGATTTTTCGATCAAACCAGGGTGCCTAAATTCGTTTCACTTAAAGAAAATCCTAGAGGGTTAGGCTGTGAACATACCAGCGAAGACGGAACACAAATCGGATGAGCGAGGAGGACGGAGGCTTCGCGGGAAGGAGGGGCCATACGGTTGTGCGCTGTGCGCGTGGAGGGCGGACGACGACGTTGCTTCGTGCTGAGGTGCGGGCGGCGGGGCTGCGGGCGGTCGCCAGGGTGAAGGCGTAGGTGATGGTAGAGGTGGTGTGGGATTAGGGTTAGGGTTTTGGTTTACACATATATATACATATATGAGAGAGAGGGTGGGGGTTCCTGTACACGCGGGGGGGGGGGGGGGGGGGAGGGGGGAGTTAGTTTGCTGTGTACGGGTAGGTTTTAGGATTTGGGTTTGGGTTAGTGGGTTTCGGGTTATGGGTTTAATTTTATTAATCTTTTTCTCTTTTCTTATATATATATATATATATATATATATATATATATATATATATATATATATATATATATATATATATATATATATATATGGCCACTGATAATAGTTGTACACAAAAAAATATTTTTTTTGAACAATATTAAAAATTAATTAAATACACTTAATTATAAATTCATGAATATTATATATTATAATTAGCTAAAAATAAATAAAAACTTTCCCTTAATCACAAAAATTTTAGAATACCAAAAATATTAAATTTAAAAAAAATTAAGGTGCTTACAATCTACCCAACTTATAAAAATTTTATCCTCGAAATTAAAAATAAACATAGTAGAAAAAAAATTTAGTTAAGCAAGGTTGCACTAAAGATGGGGATGCAGTTACTAAATTGAGTTCTAGTTTGACGTCGCATTCTAAGAATAAGGGTACGCTTACTCAAGGCTCTAACCAACTTATAAGAATGAGGTTGGCCGCAGGACTATTGTTACGATCATATTTCTAAGAATTTTTAGAAAGTCTAACTTCAAGGAGGGATTCGATATGGTAAGAATTTTGTGACCGTTGTCACAGCCTATTAAAGGAAATCTATATACTACCATGGTGTTAATGAGTTAATAACTCTATAAAGAAAGTTTTACCAGTTCTCCTTGCTTCTAATTAGGTCATGAGTCTATAAGGCAATAGGCATTACCATAGCCAAATACAACTAGGGTGAGATGGTACTGAGAAGTTGTTCATTGTATGTCATGGATGCCGATGAATGGTTCAGCAATAAGCATCAAAAGGTGATATAACTCATTAAGGTGGTTTGTATTGTGTAAAGAGTATAAGGGGTTCAATTTAATGCAACACAAGTGTCATAGACGTTGGTTGGCATTAATGGGATACGAGTATATTAGTGGTTGGGATATTTTGGTTGCTTGTGTATAATTTAATTCTATTACAACGGAGTTGGATATAGGGTTTAGAAGGAGGTATGCCACGAATGTTGTAGAGTCTACATGGAGAATGGGCGTGTATACTTGGAAGTAACAGTTGTATCATCAGTGAGTAGGTTCCAGTTGGGCTTATGAATGTCAAGGTTGCCGGAAGAATTGAGTCGGTGTTGAGTATTAAAATCGACCGTAACAGAAAATGATATCTATGTGTCATGTGTGTACAATTGCGTCACAAATGTCGTGCAACTAAAACAAAATATGGAAAGGCCAGTTTGTGAGTGATAGTCATGTCATAGGTGTAGAGTGACTAGTCTAGGTCATAAGGGAGAAGTTGTTAGAAATGAAAGGATAGTGTTGTGCTCCAAATATCCGAGCCACAACAAAGGGTATCAAGGATACAAAAATTAAATAGGTAATTTAATCCGTTTGAGATTAACCTAATTAACACCAAAATAAATTCAAATTTATCCTGAATTTCTAGAAATAACCCTATAGTAAAACCAGGGGCTACTATCTACCCAACTTATAAAAATTAAGTTGGTATCCAAAACTAAGGTCATGGTCCTGCTAACAAGATTTCTGGATGGGCCTATTTTCTAAATAAGATTACAAGAATTATAGGATTTACTGGCCGTAATCAAGGATTTTCTAAAGGAACCTAGAAACTATCAGGGTGCTATTGATCAACAACTTTATAAGAGAAATTACTACCCATCCATTACTGCTCTTGTATAGGTCAAGCTTCTACAAGGCAGAAGAAATGACCGAGTCAGATCTAACTAAGGCAATGTGGTAGAGAGGCTTCGATTATTGATTGGCATTGATAACGAAGAGACCAAAATTTAGGCCACGATAAGAAGAATTTCTGATAAGTCTATATAGTTAAATAAGGCACGATTAGGCAGGTATTTGGAGAATTGAGTCATGGTGACTAGATCAAGGGGATTAGAGTAGAAAAGAACTAATATCTATGGTGATATGGATATTAACACACAGAGTAGTACCAACTAAGGGATTGATTTTGTAATTAAGTCACAACTAGGGAAAGAAGAAAGATCTACTCATTGTTATAATTAGAAAGATTGTTTGTAAACTCCCTCGACCAGATCTCAGTATTTTAATATTATTTCTAGTTAATTAGAATTAGTGTAACTTTTTAAAAAAAATTTATTTATTAATATATTCTATTGATTGTGCACCTGTTTGTTACACAATAAATTAGGGCACCACACTAGCTGTTAACCCTAAACTAATTTTACATCCCTGCCCTAGACTTGATAGACTACATTTTCTATATTTTTAGCAACTCCCAGAAACCTCGTTTTGTGCTTCGTTTTAGTCGCACAAATATCGTTACAAACGTACGTATTTAATTCCTATTTAATTTTCTGCTCTTTACCAACCTCTGTACCCTAGAGATTTGAGGACCAGTAGGCACCTGTTTTGCCCAACCAAAAATACGATAATATTCTACACTAATTGTATTACAATTATCGTATTGACACCGTAGAAAAATTATGACCCTAACTGCCCTTAAATAATTAATGAACACCGTGCGCAGTATTTATTAAATAATAAATACGGTGACCCGTATCACCTGCAGAATCAGACCCTGACCCTGCCCAGGCTCATCCCCACAGCCCAGGATATTTCCCCAGCAATTTCCCTCAATTCTGTGAATTTTAATAATTTTTAGAACCAGGTGATTTTTCCAGACAAATTGCATAATTGCGCAAATTCCCAATTTTTGGACTTTTATGCAAATTGTGAAAAGTTAGGGGTTTTATTGCAAAAATGCATGCTAGGTGGCAACCTCCTATTGGATAGACCATAGGTGGCAAGGGCCCACCATAAATATCCAGGATAAATATCACAAAATATCCCAAAAATTCAAATTACTAAAATACCCCAACATTTCCCTTTAATTACCAAAATGCCATTGGCCTAAAAACCTATAAAAACCCTAACCCACACACCCCTCTCTCATCCTCACTCCCTCACAGCCACCCTCCGCCACCACCGGCCGCCCAACTCCGGCCAACCCTCCGCCCTGACCTCCTCTCCCCTCCGGCCAAGACCCACCATCTCCGGCGCCCTGCTCCGCCGTGGCGAGCCACCGCAGCACCCACCCCCACACTGCCCCACAGCGACTCCCCGACCTCCGACCGCCCACCACCGCCGCCCTAGTCGTCGCCGACCACCGCCACCACCTCCACTCGCTCCGCCTCGACCTCCCCTACCGACCCACCACCCTCCCGCGGCCCCACGACACCCTCCTCCGCCGGCAATTCCCCCGCAAGCCACTACCACCTCTCCCTGTCATCCTCCGCCGGCAACTCCCCGACGCTTCCCACCGCCACTCCGGCCACCCCTGACCACCGCCACCCACCCCGAACTGCTCGCCGGACCTTCCTCCTCCGCCCCGACAGCCTGCACCGCCGCCCCCGCCACCGCACGCGGCGCTGCAGCTGCCGCAAGCTGCTGCTGCTGCTGCTACTGCTAGCAGCTACTGCTACTGCCGTTGCTCCTCCGGCCGGCCGCCGCCGACTTCGCCGCCGACCTCCCGCCGACGACTCGCCGTGGACCCCCCCCTGCCACCTGTCAGGTAAAATACCTAGGTATTATACTAAAATACATAGTAAACCCTATATACATGTATATATATAATATATGTGTATATATGTATATATTTATATATATATTAATATATATATATATATCAATATATACTATTATATGTTATTAATATTATTATTATTAAAATTAAATACTGTAAATATACAGTATGTATATGGTATTTATATTTTCTGCATTTTTTTATATATATATATTATTATACATATATGTATTTATATATGTATATATATATATATCTATGTATATATGTATTATATGTATTATCTATATACTATTATATATATATATTATATATATTAATATACTGTGTATTATACAGTATAAAATATATATATATTATATTTATTTACATCTTTTCTTTTCCTGTTTTTCTTTATTATTATATATATTATATATATATATGTATTAAATACATATATGTATATAGGTATTATTATATATATATATATATAATACTATATATGTATATATGTATATATGCTTTTTATTTTTATTTTGCTATATATATGTGTATCATACTTTTATATATGAATACATATATAAATTTATATATTTATGTATGTATACTTATATTTATACATATATTTATATATGTATAATTAAGTATATATATAATATCTACTTATATTTTTGTTATATAAATATTTATATGAAATTTCATTTCTATTTTTCCTTACTTATATATATATATATATATTTATATATATATATATAGTATGTATACTATATATATATATATTATATATATAACATATTTGTATATGTTATATAATTACTACTATAATATACTATGCATTCTGTTTCTTTTAATTATTTCTGCACTTTAAATTCCTGCACTTATTATATATGTATATATATATATCTATATATATATACATATTATCTATATATATATATATTGCTGGAAAATACAGCTTATATTTATATGTATATTTCTAATTCTTGCACTATCTTTAAATTCACTATATATAATATTATATATGACAGTGGTCACCTATAGACCCTGACAATAATTATATTATAAATACTATATATAACAGTGGTCACCTATAGACCCTGATATTAGTGCTGGACATTACAGCACTTATATTTATATTTAAAATTCCTGCAATGTCATTTTTATTATCTATATATATATATACTATATAGTACTGTATAATACAGTACATAGATATATACGTATTTAATTTCTGCCTGTCATTTTAATTTATTTAATCAGTGGATACACCCTGATAATATTATTATATCATAATATTTATGACAGTGGAAATACCCTGCTATTATATAAATTTACATTCCTGCATTCTCTTTTCTGTATATATATGCTATATATATACTACTACTACATACTATATCTATAAGTATATATATATACTATATATCTATATATATGTGGGTGTGTATCCTATATATATTATACATAGGTAAATATATATACTTTTATATACCCTGATAATTCACGAACCTGTATATTTTTAACAGAGAATATCTCCAGCACAACCAGTGACCCCTGTCACAAGCAACTACAAACCTGACTGTGAGATCAGGTTACCAAACACTATCAGGGAGTAGGCAAGTATACCTTGCCAAGTACTGTTTAAATTCTCAATATTGTTATATGCTCTTATTTCTGTATTTCATATACCATGATTACCTGAGACTGCCTTGGGTACAGTCAGTTAATTTGTTGACATTTAACATAATATTACAGACTCACCAACAATTATGAGAGGATATCCTGATATTCTCCTAAACCCTATCACGGGAACACGCAACATGGTTGCAATGCATATTGGGATGCGAGCTGCGTAGTTGACTAGCTACCAGTACGTGTGACCGCATCACGGATTAGAATAATTCAGGAATTATACGACTTGACATTTAGTTACATTGGGAGGGGAGAACAACTAAAATACGTATGGGACACCCACCTCTTTACCATGTGCCGCACTCGACGGAGTGATACGGATGATATAGATATGTATTCTTGTGACCATTTTCATCGTAGATGGAAAATTGTATAGTGCCCTTGAACGGGGGCATATGTGGCATATACTAGCCTGTCACTACAGATTGGTGAATTACGTCAGCATATGTCTAGCCACACATTTCCCATACGTATTAGGTTGTCTCAAAATGCATTTCACTTAGATGGTTAGCACCCTGTATTTATTTTATTCAGTAATTTATTTATTCAGTATTTACATTACATGGCATGTCATTTTTCTGTATCTTGTTACGTCCCTCTGAGGACCTGGTTCCCTGCCAGGTTTAGCTGAGACACTCTACCACCCCACAGTATCTGGACCTGGACAGGAGTCTGGACATGCTCTGGAGATGGAGTTAGAGGAGATGCCGTCAGAGTCTACCTGAGTACCCCTGGAGATGGAGCTACATATTTCGAGGATGTTGTGCTAGTTTATCTTATTTCACTTCTGCCACTTTTTGTAGTGGGATTGTTCCCACCTGACTTTATCTGGATTGTATATGACATTTCAGTTTTAGCATCTATATATACTCAGCACTTTCCCTGTTATTCTTGTGGATGAGATAGATTTACCTGAATTTAGACTTGTAGTATTTAGGACAGCGTAGCACATCACTTTGGGTCCATTAAATTGGGTATTCCCTTAGTGACGTGTCAGCTGGCCAATGCCACGTGGCCTAGTTCCGTATATTTTTGGGACTGGGGCGTGACACGGTTTTAGTGGTGGCCCATGCAGGTCGAGTTAATTGCTAAAAACATGATATCATGTTCAGCAAACCTGCAATAGGATAGGAATACTAGGTCTCATCCACACTGACTCCATCCATAAATTTTGTATCCTGCTTGATTATCATCTATTAAGTCCTTCGTACTTTTCTAAATTTTTCAATTCTTTTCAGAAATATGGACATACCCGGGGAAACTGCGATTAATGGAACTGACCAAGCAACAGACCTCTCGCCAGATGTCCAAGGGACACCAATCCCGAGAGACCAATCTCCGAGAAGGATGCTGGTCAATCCAACAACCTCGTACCTTCACCAAGATCCGACCCAAGAAGCAATATTAGTCCAGCAAGAAGGGCAACCTTCTCAGGCACCAACACTGCAGGCGGAGATACCTTTGCCTCCACCTCCAGTTCTCGCAGCCCTGATGCCACAACTAAAGGAACAATCTCAGATGTTCCAAGCCATATTGCCGGCTCAGTGGCAACAGAATGAAGTCCTGAGATAATGCCTAATGACGGTTCTGGAGAAGACAGCTGCCCCAGTACCAGCCCCTGTCCAACCAGCTAGCACTGTTCAAGGCTTTAGCCGGATGAGCCCGAGAACCTTTAAGGGCAATGAAACTCCGGAAAAGATCTCAGACTGGATCTCCAACACGGAAATACTGCTAGAAGGTTCACAACTTCACCCTTACCTATGGATGACCGCAGTAAGGACCCTACTCCTCGGTAACGCCCATCACTGGTGGGAATCTATAGAGCGCAGTACGGGCAAGAACCATACTTGGGAGGAATTTTTGGAATATTTTAATGCAAAATATTTCCCAGCCACAGTCAGAGATGATCTATATTCCCAGTTCCTGCATTTGGAACAAGGAAATTTGACCGTCGACGCCTATGATGCAGAATTCAGTCGACTAAGTCAATTCGGTGCCATCTTAATACCAACAGAGTTGAAGAAGGCTATGAAGTTCCATCACGGCCTTACCTCCGAACTCCAGGGGCATACTACGGCACAGTCGAGGATTTCATACGAAGAAGTTCTTTCAGAGGCAAGGATACAAGAAGCCATTGGTCGAGAAGCAAGATGTTCAAATCCAACCATATCAGCCATAGACCAGACAGGAGCAGGAGGACCAATCCGTCACCTGGGAAATCAGGCACAACACAAGACAGGGCCATATCAATACAAGGAACTTCCGACTTGTCACTATTGTGACAGGAAAGGACATTATGCCAAAAACTGCCGAAGGAAGTATAGACTATGCTTGATATGTGGAGATAATCAACATAGGGCCAGAGACTGCCCACAACACAGAGAAGCAACACTTCGGACTGGGCAAGGACCAGCAGCACCAGCCCAGAGAATGCAACCTCCTACTAGAGGTCAGCATTCCCCAGCATCTGGAAGATTTCAGAGGGGACCACCCTTAGCCACCCAAGACATGCAGTATTACCTAGCCAGACAACAAACCATTAGACGAAGGCACGAGCAGGCCTTTGCACTAGCTGCAGTTGCAGAAGAACCGGAAGATAAAACCAATTCAGGTACCCTTATAGTTGCATTATTACCAGCAAACCGCATATTTGATTCTAGAGCTACACTGTCTTTCACATCTAGTAGTTTCGTACCCATGCAAATAGCCAGGTTTACCTGAAGAGGCATTGTTCCAGTTACCAACATTACTAAAGCATGCTAATAGTCATGTATAGTAGCGTAATGAGAACGCGATTCCCGGTACTTTCAATACCAAACTTCGACGTTATCTTAGACATGGACTGACTAAACCAAGTGCAAATGCTATCCTAGACTACAGGAAGAGAAGCGTCATCCTTAGACCACCAAGTTACCCATCCGGATATCAGGATTAAGCAAACACATCTAGGTAGATTGCTAGACGTTGCTTGTTAGGCTCAAAACATGTGAATGTAGTAATAGCTGAATACTACAGGTAGTTTCCAAATTAGATTTGATATACATGACTTATTAGGGTAGTCAGTAACTTCTAATCTTGTGTTTTTACCTACCCGAGAAACTATCAGACTTGGAAGAAGAGGAAAACTAAGCTCGAGGTACATCAGACTCTTTGATGTGTTGGAACGCATCAAAGAAGTTGTTTACAAGATAGCATTACCTCAGACATTGGAAGAAGTACATGACGTCTTCCACATATTCCAATTAAAGAGGTACGCTCTGGATACAAGTCATGTGCTTAAATACGGACAACCTATAGTGTATATTAAGGTTGTAGAACTTAGAAAACCACACCTCTTTTGGGTCAACTAGCAACCTAGACTAGAAGTTAGAGATTATAGAATCTTGTCTTTTTGTGAATTTGAATTGTTTTGTACTTCTCATATCCTAATCTAGCGTACTTATAATTGCTATATTACCTTAAATTATGCTCTGCTATTATAGCCTAGTTTTGCAAGCTTATTCTTTATCAAGCTTGTTCATTAAATTATGTATTATTGGAGTACTACATTAATACATTTCAGAATCAGTGTATAACGGTCTGATCAACCATAATGCACTTGGTTCGCCTTCATATAACTACTTTAAGTGGATTGAGATATATAGTGATTAGTAAACAGATGTACTTACCTCTGCGCATATCGTATCAGCTACATAACTAGGCTAATACAAATATGTGAATAGGGAGTACCAGAATAGCATTTCCATCCACAACTGCCTTGACAATTCCCATTGAATTCTTAAACGCCTTGAATCTCCATACTTCTAATCCATTATCCCCTTGAACTCTTGATTACTGTTTTCCGTCTTTCCTTATTTCGGAAAGAAGAAACCTCGTACTTAGTATAAATACAAAGTGTATTGTTTCTGTAGTTATTTTTATTATTTCTTGGGGAATTACCAAACCCTATTATTAGATTAGATTGCAGTTTAAAACTGTTCTTTTAGAATGACTTTCGCTACCTACCATACGTTGTATTACGTTCCTCTAGTTCATATTACATGAAGACATCATGCACCAGGAACGGGAAGAGGATATTCGATAATGTTTCCCCCATCTATTTCCAGATCAGGGTATGTCCAATATTTCAAACTTAATCTTTCTTAATCTTTATATCAATCTTTCGTTCTCATTATATGTGTGTTTTTATTTCGAGGACGAAATATTCTAAGGAGGGTAGATTGTAAACTCCCTCGACCAGATCTCAGTATTTTAATATTATTTCTAGTTAATTAGAATTAGTGTAACTTTTTTAAAAAAATTTATTTATTAATATATTCTATTGATTGTGCACCTGTTTGTTACACAATAAATTAGGGCACCACACTAGCTGTTAACCCTAAACTAATTTTACATCCCTGCCCTAGACTTGATAGACTACATTTTCTATATTTTTAGCAACTCCCAGAAACCTCGTTTTGTGCTTCGTTTTAGTCGCACAAATATCGTTACAAACGTACGTATTTAATTCCTATTTAATTTTCTGCTCTTTACCAACCTCTGTACCCTAGAGATTTGAGGACCAGTAGGCACCTGTTTTGCCCAACCAAAAATACGATAATATTCTACACTAATTGTATTACAATTATCGTATTGACACCGTAGAAAAATTATGACCCTAACTGCCCTTAAATAATTAATGAACACCGTGCGCAGTATTTATTAAATAATAAATACGGTGACCCGTATCACCTGCAGAATCAGACCCTGACCCTGCCCAGGCTCATCCCCACAGCCCAGGATATTTCTCCAGCAATTTCCCTCAATTCTGTGAATTTTAATAATTTTTAGAACCAGGTGATTTTTCCAGACAAATTGCATAATTGCGCAAATTCCCAATTTTTGGACTTTTATGCAAATTGTGAAAAGTTAGGGGTTTTATTGCAAAAATGCATGCTAGGTGGCAACCTCCTATTGGATAGACCATAGGTGGCAAGGGCCCACCATAAATATCCAGGATAAATATCACAAAATATCCCAAAAATTCAAATTACTAAAATACCCCAACATTTCCCTTTAATTACCAAAATGCCATTGGCCTAAAAACCTATAAAAACCCTAACCCACACACCCCTCTCTCATCCTCACTCCCTCACAGCCACCCTCCGCCACCACCGGCCGCCCAACTCCGGCCAACCCTCCGCCCTGACCTCCTCTCCCCTCCGGCCAAGACCCACCATCTCCGGCGCCCTGCTCCGCCGTGGCGAGCCACCGCAGCACCCACCCCCACACTGCCCCACAGCGACTCCCCGACCTCCGACCGCCCACCACCGCCGCCCTAGTCGTCGCCGACCACCGCCACCACCTCCACTCGCTCCGCCTCGACCTCCCCTACCGACCCACCACCCTCCCGCGGCCCCACGACACCCTCCTCCGCCGGCAACTCCCCCGCAAGCCACTACCACCTCTCCCTGTCATCCTCCGCCGGCAACTCCCCGACGCTTCCCACCGCCACTCCGGCCACCCCTGACCACCGCCACCCACCCCGAACTGCTCGCCGGACCTTCCTCCTCCGCCCCGACAGCCTGCACCGCCGCCCCCGCCACCGCACGCGGCGCTGCAGCTGCCGCAAGCTGCTGCTGCTGCTGCTACTGCTAGCAGCTACTGCTACTGCCGTTGCTCCTCCGGCCGGCCGCCGCCGACTTCGCCGTCGACCTCCCGCCGACGACTCGCCGTGGACCCCCCCCTGCCACCTGTCAGGTAAAATACCTAGGTATTATACTAAAATACATAGTAAACCCTATATACATGTATATATATAATATATGTGTATATATGTATATATTTATATATATATTAATATATATATATATATCAATATATACTATTATATGTTATTAATATTATTATTATTAAAATTAAATACTGTAAATATACAGTATGTATATGGTATTTATATTTTCTGCATTTTTTTATATATATATATTATTATACATATATGTATTTATATATGTATATATATATATATATCTATGTATATATGTATTATATGTATTATCTATATACTATTATATATATATATTATATATATTAATATACTGTGTATTATACAGTATAAAATATATATATATTATATTTATTTACATCTTTTCTTTTCCTGTTTTTCTTTATTATT
Source organism: Iris macrosiphon (assembly GCA_036927795.1). Lineage (NCBI taxonomy): Eukaryota > Viridiplantae > Streptophyta > Magnoliopsida > Asparagales > Iridaceae > Iris > Iris macrosiphon. Next base: position 176,576,722 of record JAYESA010000010.1, read on the forward strand.
ATATATATTATATATATATATGTATTAAATACATATATGTATATAGGTATTATTATATATATATATATATAATACTATATATGTATATATGTATATATGCTTTTTATTTTTATTTTGCTATATATATGTGTATCATACTTTTATATATGAATACATATATAAATTTATATATTTATGTATGTATACTTATATTTATACATATATTTATATATGTATAATTAAGTATATATTTAATATCTACTTATATTTTTGTTATATAAATATTTATATGAAATTTCATTTCTGTTTTTCCTTACTTATATATATATATATATATTTATATATATATATATATAGTATGTATACTATATATATATATTATATATATAACATATTTGTATACGTTATATAATTACTACTATAATATACTATGCATTCTGTTTCTTTTAATTATTTCTGCACTTTAAATTCCTGCACTTATTATATATGTATATATATATATCTATATATATATACATATTATCTATATATATATATATTGCTGGAAAATACAGCTTATATTTATATGTATATTTCTAATTCTTGCACTATCTTTAAATTTACTATATATAATATTATATATGACAGTGGTCACCTATAGACCCTGACAATAATTATATTATAAATACTATATATAACAGTGGTCACCTATAGACCCTGATATTAGTGCTGGACATTACAGCACTTATATTTATATTTAAAATTCCTGCAATGTCATTTTTATTATCTATATATATATACTATATAGTACTGTATAATACAGTACATAGATATATACGTATTTAATTTCTGCCTGTCATTTTAATTTATTTAATCAGTGGATACACCCTGATAATATTATTATATCATAATATTTATGACAGTGGAAATACCCTGCTATTATATAAATTTACATTCCTGCATTCTCTTTTCTGTATATATATGCTATATATATACTACTACTACATACTATATCTATAAGTATATATATATACTATATATCTATATATATGTGGGTGTGTATCCTATATATATTATACATAGGTAAATATATATACTTTTATATACCCTGATAATTCACGAACCTGTATATTTTTAACAGAGAATATCTCCAGCACAACCAGTGACCCCTGTCACAAGCAACTACAAACCTGACTGTGAGATCAGGTTACCAAACACTATCAGGGAGTAGGCAAGTATACCTTGCCAAGTACTGTTTAAATTCTTAATATTGTTATATGCTCTTATTTCTGTATTTCATATACCATGATTACCTGAGACTGCCTTGGGTACAGTCAGTTAATTTGTTGACATTTAACATAATATTACAGACTCACCAACAATTATGAGAGGATATCCTGATATTCTCCTAAACCCTATCACGGGAACACGCAACATGGTTGCAATGCATATTGGGATGCGAGCTGCGTAGTTGACTAGCTACCAGTACGTGTGACCGCATCACGGATTAGAATAATTCAGGAATTATACGACTTGACATTTAGTTACATTGGGAGGGGAGAACAACTAAAATACGTATGGGACACCCACCTCTTTACCATGTGCCGCACTCGACGGAGTGATACGGATGATATAGATATGTATTCTTGTGACCATTTTCATCGTAGATGGAAAATTGTATAGTGCCCTTGAACGGGGGCATATGTGGCATATACTAGCCTGTCACTACAGATTGGTGAATTACGTCAGCATATGTCTAGCCACACATTTCCCATACGTATTAGGTTGTCTCAAAATACATTTCACTTAGATGGTTAGCACCCTGTATTTATTTTATTCAGTAATTTATTTATTCAGTATTTACATTACATGGCATGTCATTTTTTTGTATCTTGTTACGTCCCTCTGAGGACCTGGTTCCCTGCCAGGTTTAGCTGAGACACTCTACCACCCCACAGTATCTGGACCTGGACAGGAGTCTGGACATGCTCTGGAGATGGAGTTAGAGGAGATGCCGTCAGAGTCTACCTGAGTACCCCTGGAGATGGAGCTACATATTTCGAGGATGTTGTGCTAGTTTATCTTATTTCACTTCTGCCACTTTTTGTAGTGGGATTGTTCCCACCTGACTTTATCTGGATTGTATATGACATTTCAGTTTTAGCATCTATATATACTCAGCACTTTCCCTGTTATTCTTGTGGATGAGATAGATTTACCTGAATTTAGACTTGTAGTATTTAGGACAGCGTAGCACATCACTTTGGGTCCATTAAATTGGGTATTCCCTTAGTGACGTGTCAGCTGGCCAATGCCACGTGGCCTAGTTCCGTATATTTTTGGGACTGGGGCGTGACATTGTTGTTGCAAAAAGTACGAGGCCATATATGCAACACAAGATAAGAATTTGATAGGAAGGATAGGGATGCAGTTAAGGGGGTAATACAACTAATCCTTAAACTCAATACTATATTCACTTCTCATGCTAACAATCTACACTAGCTCTAGTATATAGTAATAACATATCTATCTACCCTACTAAGGGTAACCATCTTCTCAAAACTTTATATCCAGTATATCTTTTTCTGCCTTGACAAGGATCTGCTTCTGGAGGAAACACCGCGTACGAACATCCATCTCTCTGAAATAGGGAGAGATGATAAACAATAATAAAGATGTCGAGGGAATGAACGAGTACAATTATGAAGTCCAAGGGCGATAATCAAATGCTAAAGAATTGTCAAATCAGTTGTGGATTGAGATACTAATACTGTTAATCCTGATTACAGGCTCGCTCGGTACCGGAAAGTAACCAAAATAATTTAATCAGGACCTGCATGGGCCACCACAAAAATATGTCACGCCCCAGTCCCAAAATACGTAGGACTAGGAACACGTAACATGCCAGCTACGCATTCGACCAGACTCTGGTCCAACTCGAATACGTATAAGCTGTATTATAATGGTCACTATCTAAATAATCAAGTAAATATAAATATCTATGCTTCAATCCACAATGAACATAATACACAAGAATGAGCTACATGTGCTAAATTCGGCCGCATAGTAACACACAAACTCGAATAGACTCAAGAAACAAATATGAGTTTATAAAACTAGGGTACATCAGCAGATAAATAAATAATATGAATAAATAACCATAATTCTGGTAGATATGATATAAGTATCTGGTACTAATGCCTGCAAGAAACAGCATGCCAAAAGTAAAATAGTATAATGCCACACACTCAAGGGTAAACTACTGTAACCATCTAAGTGAAATGCAAGTGAGTGCATCACTAGTACTCAGGCTGAAACCACTACTAGCTCTGTGTCAGGGAGCTGGTAGCAGTAATATCACGTAATGGACCAAGCTCTGGAACAGAGACTAAAGTGCCACAATAATAAATATATATTTATAATAAACCTGTAGCCTGTGTGTCTCCCTCCACCCAATAATCTTACGTCTCATGTCCACAATGTCTCATGTCCATAACACGCAGGATCATGACCTCTAGCTAGTACAATGAGTCATAATAATATCCATATAATATGCAAGTCTCATATCACGAATCCTGTAAGCCTATACAGAATTACCATAAATAACTCAAGAAAGATTCTGTCACATAAAATGGTGTCAAGTGTCCTAGGGTATGGCATACTTGGTAAAGCAAGCACGTAAAAATAGGATCGTGGGATCAACTCTCTATGTGATGTTACACGACTCCGCGTATGTCGTTGACACTCGAATCTTGTTCGAACGCTAAGCAACGTCTCATGGTCCTAGGGTAAACACACACATCACACATATCAAATAATTATAATAACTAAATAAAATAATAAAGATAATGAACTGTGATATATCATGGCAAGGTACACTTGTATGGATTCTGAACTCCGTCAACTCCTCATGGGAAAGTGGAATCTGCACGTACACCTCCGGATGCTGAAAAAAACATCACCATTATTCTCAAAATATTGGAAATAGCTAGGATTGACTACCCATAAGTCCAATTTCGACACAGGGGCAGAATTGACAGTTTTGGGTCATAGCGGGGTCCACATGTGGACCACTTTGCACCGTAAAATGGGTCAAAGATAAAGTTCTCCAAATTCATCCAACTTTGTGTCTACGAGTCCAGAACGACGAAACAAATCGAATAAAATATCCAGAAATTGACTGCAACGTACCTGTGTTCAAGCCTTGTTTCCCGTGCCCTCGCTCGACCAAACTCGACCCCGTCTTCACCGGTACGTTCACAACTTAACCCCCTTCCATATCTGTACATTAGTTTACCTCGAACAGCGCATAAACCTAGACAAAAAAATGACCAAGTGGGCAAAAAATGACAACTTTTGGGATCACAGAAAACTACAGTAACTACTTATGTTCACGGATTCGTATCTCCCACCACAGAGATCCGAATTTGGTTTTTCTTTTTGATATAAGAAGACCACCTAACCTAGTTTATTTCCAGTCATATACAATAATTTATTAACTATTGTATGTTAAATTAAATCAGTTAAAAAACCCCAAATGGGACCTCCCCGTCGTGTACCAAGGGTACCAAAAGGTGCGCACAGTATACCCAGATGTGTGGGCTTTCGCGAAAACTGATTTGGATGCGTGTGCGCGTTGGAATCAGCCCGTATCCGCAGAAATTCCCCGTGTGGTAACTTTTATAAAATCTTACGCCATTTAGTGCACGCTCGTCAGAATGAGTCAAAACTTACGCCACTGGACTCGTGGTATCGCGTTGGTCCTGTGACCCAATTTTCATGCAATTCTGAGACAGTTGACCAAGTCACCTATTGGCGGGCCTATGGTTGACTTTTTGGGCAAAATTGTGTCTGGCTCACCGGAATCCACATTTTGACATACCGTTGAGTTCATACTGACTTTTAGAGTTCGTTTAACCTATAATTTGTCCCATTTAGAGACCGTTATTCCTGGCACGCTTTTCGGTGCAAAGTGGGCCACACGTGGACCCCACTTTTACCCAAAATTACCGTTTTGCCCCTGTGTCCAAATTGGACGAAAGGGTAGTGATTTCTAGCTATCTCGCTGATTTCGGAAATGTTGGTGATGTCTATTTCAGCATCCGAAGATGTTTGTTCAGAGCCATTGATTTCTGATCCCGTATCCTTGACATTTGGACACTTAAACTATACAGATTTCTTGCCAGGCAAGTATACCTTGCCATTGTACTGTATTTATATTTCATATGATGCATGCATGTTTTATTTCTGTTTATTTTAGTTTATATACTTTAACTGTTATATAAATTACGCGTCCAAGGAAACTTGGGTGCAACGACGGTGTCGTCGTATTATATTTTTATTTATGTATATGCATTGGACCTACTTTATGAGACCACCCCATTATCATGAGGCATCTTTATTTTTCATTGGCCATGACACTATTCTTACACGAGTGTGAGTTACATGTAGGACACGGACTTGCGTACTCGGCTGGCCACTGGTACGTATAGGTCGTATGACGGATAGGGATAACTGGCGATAGAAACTTTACATGCTAGTAGACCTGACATTCATTTAGAGATTTCATCGTGTCATGGATGTGACATGCTTAGAGCATGGGGTGGGGAGAACAACAAGTAAGGCATTTGGGATCCGTTGCACTTTTCTTGTGTAACCCAAACGCTCCGTCGGAGATGCGCGAGGACCTGGTACCTTTCCAGATATATATGAGCAGGAGTATCCACTGGAGTATGGACCTGGACCTGACGCTACTTATCAGACTGAGGAGGTCTTACCTTCGGAGTATCTTTGATCCATTTCAGCTATTAGATATTCTGTTGCTATTCTTTTAGAGACATTTATTCTTACATTAGAGTTGATTCTCTTCTCTCTTTAGTAGTTTTAGTATAGTCGATTTGCATTGGATTTGTTTCCGTCCGACTATCATACTTTGATACTCATCTTTGATATTCAGTTATTTATTCCCATTTATTTATCTTTTTTTGCTGTGGATGAGATATAGATTGTGTGTGCTTGTTGTGACGGTATATTACCACTGGTGGATTGGATATTCATGTACAACGTACGTGTGTATATGGTTTCTATATATTGGAGTTCGTATAAATACGGCTGGCGTGTTACGTATTTTGGGACTAGGGCATGGCATGTTTTTGTGGTGGCCCATGCAGGTCGAGCATATATTGTCTCGGTTATGTAACTGTACCGAACAAGCCTGCGTATAGGAATAGAGTATAAGGATCTCATCCATGCTTGACTAAAACTCATCCTTTATATTTAAATGCTTGCATCCTGTTTGATTCCTGTACTTCTTCTAATCATTTCGTACTTTACCTGCAGAGAGATGGATATGCAAAATGGATATACTGCCACCGATGGCGATACACCTTCTGGAGTCAATGGTCAGACTCAAGGAAGGACCTCAATGATTCCTAGACTTCCGGGACCAGATGGACAGACTCACAATCTAATTCCATCTGATCTTCCCGCTTCACCTAATAGGAACCTTCCAGCTTCATCAGCACCACAAGATGGCCAGACACAGCTGTTCCAATTTCTCCAGATAATGATGCAAGAATAGAGGCAACAGGAAGCCGAGCAGAGGCAAGAATTTCTGGCAGCACTTGAGAGGATGGCTGCGCAGGCTACTGTACCAGCTCAAGCACTAGTTCCAGTACCTCGAGCTAGAGTTGGTTTAGTCAAGGACTTTATTCAGATGGGTCCGAAGCCGTACAAAGGCACTGAGAGCCCAGAGGAGACTACCAACTGGATCACCCACACACAGAAGCTATTAGAAGCATCGCAGTTACTTACGGACCTATGGATGACAGGTATAAGGACGCTACTAGATGGTAATGTCCATCACTGGTGGGAATCAATAGAGCGCCAGTTGAGTACATATCAGACTTGGGAGCAATTTATGGAGTGCTTTGAGAGGAAATACTTCCCGGACACCGTAAGAGATGCATTGTACGATCAGTTTCTTCACCTGGAGCAGGGGAACAGAACAGTTGATGAGTATGATGCCGAGTTTAGTCACCTCAGTAAATATGGCGCTGCCCTAATACCAAATGATTTGGTTAAGGCTAAGAAGTTTCACCGCAGACTGACTCAGGAGCTCCAACACTATACTAGCTCACAGTCCCAGATCTCTTATGCTGAGTTACTAACAGAAGCCAGATTGCAAGAAACTATCAGCAGAGGAAAATGAGGTCAGTTGAGGACACAACAAGGACCAGCAAGGACACAGCCAGGACCAGCAAGAACACAACAAGGAGGACCTATCAGACGTCCTTTGGCTCAGCAACAATAGTACCAACATAGAGCAGGACCATACCAGAATACGGAGAAGCCCCACTGCAGTTATTGTGGAAAATGCGGACACATTTTAAGAGACTGTCGGACTCGTTTGGGACAGTGTATGAGATGTGGTTCCGGACAGCATCTGACGGGAGACTGTCCAATGTAGTAGACATTGACACTTCCACCACCAGTACAGAGACTAGCGCTTCCAGCACCGAAGCCAGCTCAGCAGATGACTAGACCCGGAGCACCTCGACCCCCAGCAGTAGGAGGATTTCAGCGAGGACCACCGCTACCTGCCCAGGAGGATCAGTTCATGAGGGCCAGTCATGGACAACCACAGAGTAATGGGCAAGCTTTTGCATTGGAAGTGAATGACATGGATCAGGAGGTTGATGTTATAGCAGGTATTACTCTTGCTTTTACTTTTCCTACTGTGACATTGTTTGATACGGGAGCCACCCACTCATTCATATCATCTAGATTTATTGCCAAACACAAAATTGCCACTACACCTTTACCTAGTTGTGTTAGAATTCTTACCGGAGGAGGAGTTGTACCTGTTAGTCAGACTTGTAGATCGTGTCCTATAGTGATACGTGGCAGAGAGATGAATGCCCGACTCTTAGTCCTTCCTATGCCAACTTTTGATATTGTGCTTGGAATGGACTGGCTAAGTAAGTACCACGCTTTCTTCGCTTATTTTGGAGGAAGCATTCTTTTTAAGGTACCCGACCAGCCTGAACTTGAGTTTGCACGAGGATCCACAGAAACCCTTGATGGTATGCAGCTCACAATGGACGATGTTGTCTATCACCCCATTATTTCAGAATTTTAAGACGTCTTTTCAGAGGAATTTCTAGGACTACCCCCAGACAGAGACGTAGAGTTTTCAATTGAATTAGCACAGGGAGCAGCACCCATAGCATTGCATGTTTATAGATTGTCGAAGAAGGAGATGGGTGAGCTGAAGGCACAGTTGAAAGAACTAGAGGAGAAAGGTTTTATCCGACCGAGTGCATCACCCTGGGGAGCACCAGTGTTGTTTGTACCAAAGAAGGATATGTCAGTACGTATGTGCATTGACTACAGAACCTTAAATGCAGTGACTGTGAAGAATAAATATCCATTGCCACGCATTGATGACTTATTTGATCAGCTTAGTGGAGCTAAGGTATTCTCGAAGATAGATTTGAGATCGGAATATCACCATATGAAGGTACGAAAGCAGGACATCCTGAAGACCACATTCAGGACAAGATATGGACACTACGAGTTTTTGGTCATGCCATTTGGGTTGACCAATGCTCCAACTATCTTTATGGACTTAATGAATCGAGTCTTCAACCAATATTTGGACCAGTTCGTGGTCGTCTTCATAGATGATATACTTGTCTATTCGAAGAGATACGAGGAGCACGAGAAGCACCTGCGGATTATTCTAGAGACCTTAAGGAGAGAGCAGTTATATGCAAAACTCAGTAAATATGAGTTCTTTTTAGGCAGAGTCTTATTTCTTGGGCATGTTGTTACAGGAGATAGTATCTTTATTGGTCTAGAGAAGATCTCGGCAGTCGAGACATGGCCTGTTCCTAAATTAGCATCAGAGGTTAGAAGCTTCCTTGGACTTACGGGGTATTACCGATGGTTCATGGAGAACTTCTCAAGGATATCAGCCCCTATGACTCGGTTGACTTGCAAGGATCAAGAATTCATATGGACCGACGAGTGTCAAGCCACTTTTGAAGAGTTGAAGAAGCGACTTACCACAGCACCAGTATTGACTATTCCATCAGGATCAGGAGATTATGTGATCTACAGTAACGCATCAGGGAAAGGCTTGGGATGCGTATTGATGCAGCATGGCAAGGTGATTGCATATGCATCTAGGTAGTTATGAGAGCATGAGAAGAATTATCCAACTTATGACTTGGAACTTGCAGCCGTTGTATTTGCCCTGAAGCTTTGGAGACATTACTTATATGGGGAACGAGTGGAGATCTATACTGACCACAAAAGCCTCAAGTACGTCTTCACGCAGAAGGAGTTAAATATGAGACAACATTGATGGCTTGAGTTGATGAAAGATTTTGAGATAGAGCTACATTATCACCCAGGCAAGGCTAACGTTGTAGTAGACACATTAAGCCGAAAACCAGCAGCTTACTTCTTGACAACACAAAGAGAATTATTGGAGGACTTGCAAGAGCTCGGCATTGAAGTGATATTACCTGGAGCAGATGGGACACTAGCCAACTTGCAAGTACAATCATCACTAGTAGAGAGGATCAAGGCAGCTTTGCCTACAGACTCCAGATTCAGGAGATTAAAGAAAAGGACAGAGGTCGGAGAGCAGACAAGATTGCGCATTCATGAAGATGGGATATTATGATGTGGTGATCGTCTATATGTTCCCAATAGAGAGATTCGACAGGAGCTGATGATAGAAGCTCATAGTTCGATATATTCTTTTCATCCTGGAGGCACTAAGATATATCGTGACTTACGACAGCACTTTTGGTGGCATGGAATGAAAATAGAGATAGCTCACTTTGTAGCTAAATGTCTAGTATCTCAACAAGTAAAGGCGGAGCACCAGAGAACATCAGGATTATTGCAACCACTTCCGATTCCAGAGTGGAAGTGGGAGCACATCACTATGGACTTCGTCACGGGTTTTTCCAAGAGTCCAAGTGGGAGAGATGCAATATGGGTAATAGTGGATCGACTCACCAAGTCAGCACATTTCTTACCTTTTAGAGTTAGCCAGTCTACAGAAGCTTTGGCTGACTTGTACATGAGGTAGATTATGAGATTGTACGGCACACCATTCAGTATTGTATCAGACAGGGTTCACGATTTACTTCACACTTTTGGAGGAGCATGCAAGAGAGTCTTTGAACTCGTTTGAAGTTCAGTACATCTTATCACCCACAGATAGATAGCTAGTCAAATCGTACTATTCATACATTGGAGGATATATTGAGGGCTTGTATGTTAGACTTTGGAGGATCATGGAAGGACCACCTACATCTTGTGGAGTTTTCTTACAATAATAGCTATCAAGCGAGTATCCAGATGGCTCCGTTTAAAGCATTGTATGGAAGAAAGTGTAGCTCTCCTGTGTGTTGGAGTCACGTGAGAGAACGTCAGATTCTGGGACCAGAGTTGGTGGTTAACACCGTAGAGACAGTGAAGATGATACAATGACACTTGCGAGCTGCGCAAGACAGGCAGAAGCAGTGGACAGACCTTCATCATCGCCCCTTGGAGTTTAAAGAGGGCGGTCATGTCTTCTTGAGGATATCACCTACCAGAGACACCATTCGATTCGGAGGGCACGACAAGTTGAGTCCAAGGTATATTGGACCATTTGACGTGCTAAAGAGAGTGAAAGAAGTGGCATATGACTTGCGCTACCACCTTCACTTGAGTGAGTACATAATGTATTCCATTTGTCGCAGCTCAGGCGATATGTGGCAGACATCAGTCATATTCTCGACCATTCGGAGATCACCATTGGGCCGAGCTTGTCATACCAAGAGCAACCCATGGGAATCCTTGATCGTCGAGAGAAAATATTGAGGAACCAGTCTATTCCCTTGGTTCGCGTGGCATGGAAGCATGGCGCGCCAGGAGAATCAACTTGGGAGCGCGAGATCGACATGCGCAAGCATTTTCCGAACCTATTCGCAGACCAAGGTATAAAATTACTTTGTTAATTTATATCTTATACCATCATTGACTTTCTACCGTGGCTTAGTTTTAATTTCGAGGACAAAATTTTTATAAGTTGGGTAGAATAAAAAACCCCTAATTTTATAAACCGTATTAATCTTTTTAATTAATTATTTAATTAAATTATAGTAATTATGAGCTAATTAAAGGAAATAGAATTTATTTAATTTTTATTTTAGGAGATGGTGCATTTAGAGAATTTATGGAGCAATTATATTTTTTTCGTAATTTATTCCATGTAGGAGACCCTGTGGACAGTTGATGGATTAATTGTATGCACTAAATAATTTTTCTCGAATTATATATATATATATATATATATATATATATATATGTGTGTGTGTGTGTGTGTGTGTGTGTGTGTATATATATATATATATATATATAAGCTTATTAAAAAGTATAATAGAAGAAAAGAAAATTGAAAAGGAATAAGGAATTGGAAAAGAAATGAAAGAAATAGAGAAAAGAAATAAGAAAAAAAGAAATAAAAATAAACTCTTAATGAATAACAAAACCCAAAACCCATATCCTTTCCCTACCCGGCCCGTTAAGGAAACCTAAGCAAGCAGCAGCAGCTGCCAAACACAAAAACCCCGCATGAACTTATTCCCCCGCGACACGCAGACCGAACCCCGCTCTCCTCTCTCTCTATATATCTCTTCCTTCCGTAACCCTAACCCTAATCTTCACCTTCCCTGCGACGCTCCTCCAGTCAGATCGCTGCCAGCCCCGACGCCGACCAGAGCCGCCGGAGCCGCCAGCGACCACCCGCGTGACGGCGCGACCCCGCGTCGCGACTGCAGAAATTGACTACAACGTACCTGTGTTCAAGCCCTATTTTCCGTGCCCTCGCTCTACCAAACTCGACCCCGTCTTCACCGGTACGTTCACAACTTAACCCCCTTCAATATCTGTACATTAGTTTTCCTCGAACATCTCGTAAACCTAGGCGAAAACAGCGACCAAGTTGGTAAAAAATGACAACTTTTGGGATCGCAGAAAACTGCGGTAACTACCTATGTTCACGGATTCGTATCTTCCACCACAGAGATCCGAATTCGGTTTTTTTTTTTGATATACAAAGACCACCTAACCTATTTTATTTCCAGTCAAATACAATAATTTATTAATTATTGTATGTTAAATTAAATCAATTAGAAAATCCCAAAAACCTACTTTTTCCATATTCTAGAAATTGCGATACGGAGCACGCCCCGCCAAACGGGACCGCCGTATCGTGTACCAAGGGTACCAAAAGGTGCACACAGTATACCCAGACGTGTGGGATTTCGAGAAAAATGATTTGGACGCGTGTGCGCGTCAGAATCAGCCCGTATTCGCAAAAATTTCCAGTATCACAACTTTTACAAAATCCTGCGCCATTTAGTGCATGCTCATCAGAATGTGACAAAACTTGCACCACTTGACTCGTGGTATCGCGCTGGTCCTGTGACCCAACTTTTAAGCAATTCTGAGACAGTTGACCAAGTCACCTATTAGCGGGCCTACGGTTGACTTTTTGGGCAAAATTGTGTTCGGCTCACCGGAATCCACATTTGGACATACCGTTGTGATCGTACTGACTTTTAGAGTTCGTTTGACCTATAATTTGTCCCATTTAGAGACCGTTACCCCTGGCATGCTTTTCGGTGCAAAGTGGGCCACACGTGGACCCCACTTTGACCCGAAATTACCGTTTTACCCCTGTGTCCAAATTGGACGAAAGAGTAGTGATTTTTAGCTATCTTGCTGATTCCGAAAACGTTAGTGATGTCTATTTCAGCATCTGGAGACGTTTTTTTGGAGTCATTGGTTTCTGATCCCGTGTCCTTGATATTTGGACGCTTACACTATACAGATTTCTTGCTAGGCAAGTATACCTTGCCATTGTACTGTATTTATATTTCATATGGTGCATGCATATTTTATTTCTGTTTATTTTAGTTTATATACTTTAACTGTTATATAAATTGTGCGTCCAAGGAAACTTGGGTGCAACGACGGTGTCGTCGTATTATGTTTTTATTTATTTATATGCATTGGACCTACTTTATGAGACCACCCCATTATCATGAGGCATCCTTATGTTTCATTGGCCATAACACTATTCTTACACGAGTGTGAGTCACATGTAGGACACGAACTTGCGTACTGGCCATTGGTACATATAGGTCGTGCGACGGATATGGATAACTACCGATAGAAACTTTGCATGCTAGTAGACCTGGCAGTTATTTAGAGGTTTCATCGTGTCATGGATGTGACATACTTAGATCATGGGGTGGGGAGAACAACAAGTAAGGCATTTGGGCTCCGTTGTACTTTTTTTGTGTAACCCGTACGCTCCACCGGAGATGCGTGGTCATGATGACCACTATATATTATATATTATCAGGCGACCTCTGGCGTTCAAAAGACGACATACTTTTTAGGCCCCTGGATCTCCAAGAGAACCATGCCAATCCCATTTTAGCCAGATAGCCCACTTGGTGGAAAATTATTCTCAAACTGCATTCACTTAGACGGTTAGGCGACCTCATTGGATGTTTACATTTCAGTACTTTATTGGCATGTTTATATGTATCTTGTTACGTCCCTCTGAGGACCTGGTACCTTTCCAGATATAGATGATCAGGTGTATCCACAGGAGTATGGACCTGGACCTGACGCTACTTAACAGACTGAGGAGGTCTTACCTTCGGAGTATCTTTGATCCATTTCAGCTATTAGAGATTATGTTGCTATTCTTTTAGAGACATTTATTCTTACATTAGAGTTGATTCTCTTCTCTCTTTAGTAGTTTTAGTATAGTCGATTTACAGTAGATTTGTTTTCATCCGACTATCATACTTTGATACTCATCTTTGATATTCAGTTATTTATTCCTATTTATTTATCTTTTTATGTTGTGGATGAGATATAGATTGCGTGTGACTTTTTATGACAGTATATTACCACTGGTGGATTGGATATTCATGTATAGCGTACGTGTGTATATGGTTTCAATATATTAGAGTTCGTATACATACGACTGGCGTGTTACGTATTCCTAGTCCTACGTATTTTGGGACTGGGGCGTGATATTCTTGTCCCACCAAACGATACTCGTCTCGATCCATCCAATTATCCATAACCATTCTTCAACTTATATTCCAAGACACTATCTCAAGTTATCCCCATAGGCACTATGCCGCTTCTCAAAATAGTACTCCAATTGGTGCAACACCCCCTCGCTCTGAAAGCTCCGTAGCACAATGCCTCAACAGTGGCACAATTCCCTCACCAATGCAGTTGTCTGGTTTTGAACCACAACTGAACGCTTTGCTTGACAAAGCATCCAACTTGATACTTGTGCACGGATGTACGCTCGCTCGCCCGTCTGAAGTGCCTCGATGTTCCAACCAAGATGATCCACTCAAGCTCCAAATGCCCAAATGTAAGACCAACTCAAACCATAAAACCTATCCAACCAAACGACGCACACTCTATGCACGCCACCGTACGGTAATTTCTATGTTCCAGTCCTAAGTGTTCAAGCCATGACGTGTGTTCCATATTATTAGGCATGAAGGAGTAGAGGAGAAGGGACAGAGCCCACTCACCAAGTCTGAATCCGCTAAGCAACATGTCTTGCCAATACGGCCGATCTCTTGAACCCGTGGTCCGATACAAAGTACGATCTACTCAATTGATATGACCATGCGAGCAGGTCATGTTCTACATATTATTCGACCGATCGGACTAAGGAAGACGGCATTATCGTTCCAATCCCGCTATCTCAGTACTGCTCTAAACGAATACCTGAATTTATCGAAGTCCTCATATTATCTGCACATGAAGCCAACTCAAATTAATACTTGCTCCCAAATCCCACAATCAAAATATAACCAACCATTGCCTCATGTAATTCGACTTCGCGTAATACACCATGCGGTTGCAGGGCATTACAAAGGCTGGGGCGCAGCTTCTTAAATGTAGGGTTCTTTCTTATTTTACGATGGTAGGTATTTATAGGTTTAGAAGGAATGGGGGTTGCCTGTGCGCGGGTCGGGTGGGGTAGGTATTTAGGATTGGTTTGTTTGTTGCTACTCTTATTGTTGTTGTTGTTGTTGTTTTCCTTTTCCTTTTCCTTTTCCTTTTCCTTTTTCTTTCTTTTCTTTCCTAATTCTTTCTTTCCTTTTCGTTTCTTTTCTTTCCTTTCCTTTCCTTTTCTTTTCTTTTCTTTTCTATTTAAATTATTTACTTCTAATTTTATTTCTTTTAATTTATCTATATATTTTATTTTATTTTATTATCATCATTATTATTATCTTAATCATCATCATCATTATTATTAGTATTTATTAGTATTTGTTTATTTAACTATTATTAATAAGAATACTTGTACTATTTTATTATTTTATTTTCTTCTCGAAATTCCTATTTATTATTAAAAATAAATTCTTAGAAAAAATAGGGGAGGTTACAAAACTACATGACCGCCTCCGGAGAATAGGTTACTATTGGCCGACAATGGTAGCGGATACTGTTAACTATGCGAGGAAGTGCCAAGCGTGCCAAATCTACGCAGACTTTATCCATCAGCCCTCAGAATTCTTACACCCAACAATAGCATCTTGGTCGTTTGAAGCATGAGGTATGGACATTATCGGACTAATTAGTTCACCTTCTTCTAAGGGACATCGGTTCATCATGGCCATCACTGACTACTTCTCCAAGTGGGCGAAAGTTGTTCACTCGCTGAAGTAAAGACCTCAAACGTGATCAGCTTTGTCAAGTATCACATCATATACCGCTTCGGTCTGCCACGGAGGATCATCTACGATAATGGTTCACAGTTTACAAGTCATGCTTTCTACTGATTTTGTGACAAAAATCGAATCTAGAATGTGGCATCGACTGCCTACAACCCAACAACAAATAGTCTGGCGGAAGCATTCAACAAAACCATTATAAAGCTACTCAAGATTTTCGTGTTATCCAATAAGCACAATGGTTTGTACACCTACTGGCAGTACGCAATTCTTCTTGGTTTATGGAATCGAAGCGGTCCTCCCACTCGAGATCAAAATTCTATTACTTCGAGTGGCTCTTTCGAACCGATTGACCGTTGACAATAATCACCGCCGACAGCTACAAGAGTTAGAAGCACTCGACGAGAAATGTCTCTTAGCTCAACAGTGCATTGAGTTGTACCAAGCGCGCCTCTCAGGACCTTCAACAAATGGGTCAATGTGAGAACTTACCAAGTGGGTAACCTCGTCTTGACAGTAAGAAGATCGATGGTTATGACCCACAAGACGGTTGGTAAATTCTAACCTAATGGGAGGGCCCGTTCATAGTAGAATTCATATTCTCCAATGGCGCCTACCGGCTCGCAAAACCTAATAGCGACTTTCTCATGATGCCTATCAATGGCAAGTTCCTCAAAAAGTACTATATCTAAGCTAGACTTGTACTCCCTTTATTATCAGCTGGACAACTAAGATGTATAGTGTACCTTCCCCGTTGTTCATCCCCAATAAGTGTGTAAGCATAATATGCACTTCTTCTTCATGAATCACCATAAAAGCCATTA
This sequence comes from Iris macrosiphon, assembly GCA_036927795.1. Classification (NCBI taxonomy): domain Eukaryota; kingdom Viridiplantae; phylum Streptophyta; class Magnoliopsida; order Asparagales; family Iridaceae; genus Iris; species Iris macrosiphon. Next base: position 176,593,301 of record JAYESA010000010.1, read on the forward strand.
TCTGTATTACAGGAGTCCGAAATACGCAACAGATAATGGATCCTCAAAATCTTCCCAGTGGAGCAAATCTCAGGTCTATTCACACTTTCGGGTAGACCACTCATAATAAGTTCTCTTGGACATTAGTTTACGTCAACATCACCTCTGAACTACTTTCCTAATCGTTCTCTCTAGTTGGGTTTGCCATGTCCATATTATCTCTAAGCAAACCTATATGTATGACTATTGATTATCACGTCCACAAAACCTCTTATGTCGGTCGTCATCTAAATTTATCACCCGTACTTAACTCTAAGTATACCAGCGGTATTAAGTCCACAAAATCTGCCACGTCCATATCACCTCTGGTAGGGCGTATCTCGAATCTATTACTTGCACCCAAATACGTAAGATGTAATGAGGCCACAAGACCTATCACGTCCATATCACCTATGATACGATTTTTTTCGAACTTATTACTTGCACTCCAGTGCATAAAATATAATGAGGCCACAAAACCTATCACATCCATATCACCTCTGACAGGGTTCCATTTCAAACTTATTACTTGCACTTAGGTACGCAAGGAGTAATAAGGCCACAAAACCTATCACGTCCATATCACCTCTGATAGGGTTTCATTTTGAACTTATTACTTACACTCCAGTACGCAAGAATTAATATGTCTACCACAGATTTTCCAGTGGAATGTCCTCAACAAAAGCAAATCCATATCACCTCTGATAAGGTTTCGTTTCAAACTTATTACTTGCACTCAGGTACGTAAGGAGTAATAATACCACAAAACCTATCACGTCCATATCACCTCTGATAGAGTTTCATTTCGAACTTATTACTTACACTTCAGTGCGCAAGAATTAATATGTCTACCAAAGATTCCCCAGTGTAATGTCCTCAACAAAAGCAAACAGTTCACGTCCATATTACCTCTGAACTATGAGCTGCCCATGTTCCTCATCCAAAGAAAACAGCCATGTCCATATTACCTCTGGCTCATTTCCTTTTTCTTCCACAAAAATAACCCACCATTATCGTACCTAGCAAATCTTCTTAACTATCGGTTATACACCACAGTATCCCTACCATCACAGATAATGTCTCCACCGAACCTCCTTTATGGAACTACTTTTACCTATCACGTTAATACTACCTCTGATAGGGCTTAGCGTTATCCCCGTTATGATGTTGTACTACATACATATTACCTCTGGTATAAATACTCATAGCCAAGATATCAACAGCATCAAGAAGAGTTCTAATCAGGAAGTCCCGGGTAGGATGACTAGCCCTGCCACTTCCATATATCATGATCGCATACAAAGAGAAGCTATAGTGGGCTAGATTGGAATATCATAGACAATCCTCCAGGTAATGTCTTGTTCATTACAAACAACGATAATTATGATATCCTTCCATGTTTCATCGGGACTCGAGCAATCCGAGAAAGCCCCTTGATAAAATACGCTTATTCCGACAGATCAGAGCACGAACAAAGAGACCTAGTCCACTGCGTCGAATATTCAGATGCGCTAAGTTAACTAGCCATATCTTATACGCCAAGAAAACCTGATGCGCCAAGTGAACAGATGCACCAAACGGAAGAATACTTCATAGATGTGCCATTGTAGTTCCTGTTGTTATCTCCTTCATGCTTCTGTTTAAAGTATTCTGAACTTAAAAAATTATAAAGTTTAAAGTTCAAAAACTTTGAAAGGGGTCTTGTAGAAGCAAGCAAAATCTCTACCATGCGCTAACAGTAATCAAAGGTCATGTGCCGCAGTGATCAAGCCCCCTGCGCCAAAATGATCCAGTGTCATATGCTGACTGTTTCATTACTAGTGTTCCTATGTGCCAGCAGTGCCATACGCCACTAAGTAACTAGTGTTCCCATGTGCCAGCAGTGCCATGCGCAACTAAGTAATTAGTGTTTTCAGGTGCCAGTAGTGCCATGCGCAACTAAGTTACTAGTGTTCCTATGCGCCAGCAGTGCCAAGTGCCACTAAGTAACTAGTGTTCGTATGTGCCAACAGTGCTATGCGACAATACTCCCTCAAGCATCCCCATGTGAGAAACGGAAGGACACTTCATAAATGCGCCAATGCAGTTCCTGCTGTTATCTCCTCCATGCTTCTGTTCAAAGTATTTTGAACTTAAAATAATTACAAAGTTTAGAAACTTTGAAGGAGAACTTGTAGAAGCATGAAAATCATGCAGGCCGCGTAGAGCTCGTGCATCTTCAAAATGAAAGCAGATCACAGATGAGCCACATAAAGCCCATGTGGCCCGAACAACCAAGGAGTTGGAAGCTGCATAAGAAGAATCCATGCGGCCAAAATAACCACGAAGTAAGGGCCCGTATGAGATCCCTTGACACGGAATTCAATGCCTGTCAGAAGTTTTGACATAATACTCATCACCCAGAGCGCTTCGAGAATTGTGAGAGAGAAGGTGCCTCATAAAAAGATGAAAAGTCACATCAGTACATTAATAACTTTGTCAGATGTGTCATGCCATGCGTTCCCTCATATGTGGCCTCGTCATCATGCGACCAAAGTGTCCATCCAACCAAAGCCAGATGAAAGCTCGCATGCGATCACAACGCCATGTGGCCAAAGTATCCATAAGTCCAAGGCAAAAGTAGAGCACGTATGCGGCCACGACTCTATGCGTCCATGACACCAAGTGGCTCTTAGCTTGCAAGATATTTTTGTTACAACCGAAAGGATCTTCACACAGTTAGAGCTGATTACGTGTCCAGCTGACCAAGTCACGCATGCAATGGAGTTGAAAATAACCCTGAGATATTATCAACAACATACCCAACCAAGGCCACGTGTCAGCATGTCCGTGGTATGCGGCTATAGTTGCATCAGTATTCTGCTAAATGAGCCTTATGCGGCCACCAAACATAGGCATATGCGGCACCTATAGCCCATCAGCATGATAGCTATAAATAGGAGAAAATTGGACGTTCCCAGGGTCCTTTTTTCAGAGACCATACCTCCCCCCCCCCGGGCGATCTACGTACGTGCACACAAGCTCAACAAAGAGAAAAGAGGAGAGTATCTCTATTCCCTCGTCGGACTGTCAACGAAGTAAAGGAGTCATTGCAGTACTTGATCTCCATCGTCACATTCCCCAGATTAAAAAATTTATACTTAGATTTTCTGTTCAGGATTTCCTTGTACTTTTTGTTTATTGTTAAACAAAAGTTTCCCAAACTTATACCGATGGCAAACACTAAGGAACTGTTTGGTTGTTTGAAAGTGCAAAGAAATATGAAAATAATTTATGCTTACACTTTTAAGTTTTATGCTAGTTCTTGTTTGTTGAAAGTGAGTTTAATGTTTGGATATAAGTGATATTTTATAACTTGGAAGTGGGCAAATTCATATTCTACTATTTGGACGGCTATGAAAGTGGAAAAATTAAAATATATATTATAAGAATAACAAAATCAATTAATGATAGCCTTAATAAAAAAATTCATACTCCAGTTTTATTGATTTTTTTTATTAATATCTAATTTTTTATAACCTTAATTAAAAATTATTTATTTTATTTGTCTATATTAACAAATATTTTATTATCTAATCCAGATTTGCGTTAACGATATGATCTAGAATTTTGGGGGATCCGTACATCCTAGATACTGTGTTTAACGACACAATCCATATTTAATTAATCCAACAAAAACCACACCCTCTCCATCAGCGTCATGTTCATCCGCTCCGATACACCATTGAGCTAAGGTATCTTTGGCAGAGTCTTCTGGTGTCGTATCCCTTGCTCTCTATAATAACCATCAAAGGGACCGATATACTCGCCACTGTCACTACCATATTTTCTAGGAAAGGGTATTTTAGTCATTTCATAATTAATTAAATATTATACATGTTGAATATTTATTTATTGTATTATTTATTTATTGTTAGCATGTTAAATTTTATTTTGCACTTGTGTTAGTGGACCTAACTAGTTTATATTAGATCCATGGACCAATATTTTATTCTAGTTAGAATTGAGCCCAATAATAAGCCCAATCATTAGGAGAAGGATTTATTAAGTTAAACCAATTAGACTAGAACCTTCCCTCCTTAATTATTTCTTCATGAGAGACCCTAAGGAGTATTTTAGACTTTACATGATATCTTGAGGAAGGGGTAGGGGTCGGCGTATTTAAAGGAGGTAAAAATTCTCTTTCTTCATTTTTTATATTTCCAATATAGATCTAGAATTTTCCTCAACCAAAATTTTCTTCATTCCCATATCAAATTTTACCAAATTTTTTTTCAATTCCTTTCTTAATCATCATTAGAGGCTATTAGACCAAGAATATACAAGAAGAAAGCAAGGATCTACAAGGAGGAGCAATGATCTACAAGTTTGAGGCTCTTTTTACTCAATTTGGAGATTTTATTGAGAATCCATCTCCCAATAGGTACAATTCAGTTTTTCCTCTCTAATTAGATTTTAAATCTGTGACTTAATCATTAGGAACCACCCATATGCTAAGGCTACCCATAGGAATTAGAATTAGGTTCGTAGGAGGCCTATGGAGAAAGTTATGGTGTGTTTTGTGTCAATTTTGGGGGAATTCTGAGATTGACACATTTTGTGTTTGTCAATTGGTCAATTAGATCAAATTGACATGTGTTTGATTATGTGTGGCTAGTGTCGTGTCCACAATTGGATACGTATAGACCGTATCCCGACAATTTAGCGATACGGGTTGATTTAGGGGTTTTCTTCCGACACAGAAGTTTGTGCATGTTATATTTTAACACGGACACGTATATGTGTAATTAATTTTTTGTATCGTTCATAAATACTATTTTAGACTTGCTCGTGTCCTTCGGGGTATGTTTAGTTGTGTGGTGGACTACACGTGTTTGTTTTATTGTATTTTTAGATTCAATTTGCCTTGTGTATAGCTATTAGAATATTAGATTTATCATTGTATATGATATATATGTATATATATTATGTGTTATTCTATGTTCATGATTAGTGTGTATCTATATATATATATATATATATATATATATATATATATATATATATATATATATATATATGTATGTATGTATGTATGGTGGTGTGATTATATATATACATAGAGTGTTGTATATATGTATGAGTGTATGTTTATATATGTATATATAGATATGTATATATATAAAGATGTATTGTATCTATATATATATACTTCTGTGTGTGTTCATAGAGTGTGAGTGTGTATGGATGGGAGTTATATATATATATATATGTGTGTGTGTGTGTGTGTGTGTGTGTGTGTGTGTGTGTCTAAGTGATTATATATATATATGTATTGATATGTGTGAGTGAGTTGTGTGATTATAGTTATGTGGGTGTGCATAGATGTATATAGATATGTATATGTATATATCTATTTATATGTATATAAGTGTGGATGTGTGCTTTTTTGTATGAGCATATGTGTGTGTGTGTGTGTGTGTACAGTGTGTGAAGATGAGGGGGATCGAGACAGCATGCAGCGGCAGCAACTGCTGCAGCAGAAGCAGCGAGCGCAGCAGCGCAGTGCAGCAGCGACTGCAAGCTGCAGCAGTACAGTAATGCACGAGCATAACAGCAGCCAAGCAACGAGCGCAGCAGCAGCTAGTAGCGTACATCAGGCAGTGAGATACAACAATGCAGCCAACAAAGTACAATAGCTGTACCATAGTCAAGCAACCATTGCACAGCGTGTATAACAGTAGTAAGCAGGTAGTGTATCAGCAAGGCAGCAGCTTCAGCAGCTAGCTGCAGCAGCTAGTGTCACGCCCCAGTCCCAAAATATCAAGGGACTAGGCACGTGGCAGTGGCCAGCAGTAGACTCTGATAGACAACCCAATTTAATGGATCCACCAGGGTGTACTTAAGCTGTAAAATCAGGTCTAATACATCATGTCATAACTAATCTCATCCACAGAAAAATCAACAGCAATAAGAAAAGTAAACCAACATCCAGTCTCAACAAAGTATTTCGGGGAACAACCCGATAATAGTCTAAAACACTGGTTCAACAGACCAGAACAAAAGAGTCCAAAATAAAGTATCTGATGAGTACAAATAACATATACTCAGGAAAAGTCTTCCGCCATCACCTCTTCTTCTGGGATTGGTTCAGCTCCAGTAACAGGTTCTGGTACAGCTTCTGCTCCTGTCCCGTAAACCTCGGGATAATGCTCTTCTGCTAAACCTGGGGACATCATCCGGATCCAGGTCCTCAGGGGACATAGCAAGGTATAAATAATACAAGCCAAAATAAATGTAGTAAAATAGTAAATGAAACAAGTAGGGTAACTACATAACCATCTATGTAAAAATGTAACTGAGAGCATCACTAGTACTCAGACTGAGACCACTACAAGCTCTGTGTCGGAGAGCCGGGTAGCAGTAATAACAAGTAATGGGTCTAGCTCTGCTTGAGAGTCTACAACCTCACAATAGTAGTAGATATATATAGAACAGCCTGTAGCCTTTATGTCTCTCCCCACCCAATGTAACATCATGTCTCATGTCCATAACGTCTCATGTCCATGTCACGTGAGATCATAGCAAATACAACAAGTCATATAATCTCTAAGAATATAATGTCTATGTCAATCCTGTATCTTATACAGAATCACCATGAATATCTCAGAAAAATTCTGTCATATGTATGGTGTCAAGTGTCCTGGGGTATAATGTACTTGATAAAACAAGTACGAGAATGTAAAGGGTCACGAATGTCCATCTCTAGATGACGTACACAACTCCTTGTACGGGGTTGGCACCCGACTATTAATCGGACGCTAAGTAAGTCACACGGTCCTAGGTTTAAGCATGCACAATAAATATAACTAAGTCAAAGTAAATAATAATAGAACTGCAAGTTGGCAAGGTACACTTGCCTGAAGTTGGAATACCAACAGCTGTCCCTGTATCAGTGGGTCCTGTAAGTACTCCTCCAAAAGCTGAAATGAACATTACCAATAGTCTCAAAAATTATGAATTAGCTAGAAACGCCTGTCCTTAAGTCCAATTTTGACACAAGGGCAAAATTGTCCTTTTCAAGTCAAAGCGGGGTCCACATGTGGGCCGCTTTGCACCGAAAATCGTGTCAGGGTCAAAGGTCTCCAAATTCGTTCAACTTAGTGTCAACAAGTCAGGAATGATGATACAAACCCAACGGAACTTCCAGAATTGGATTCCGATGAGCCGATCTCAAAATCGCCCGTCAAGTGGAGCCGTGGGGCCCACGATACGCGATTTTGTCAATGTTCTCATAATCGAACCAAACTTGGGTCACAGGACCAACGTATTGCTATGAGTCCGATGGTGCAAGTTTTTTTTTGATCTGACGTGTGTACACAAAGTTATAACGTATTCCAGAATGGACGGATACGGGACGTTGTCGGCGGATACGCGTTGATTCCGGTGTGCACGCACATCCAAATCAACTTCTGTAAAATCTTGCGCGTCCGTATCAACGACGCGCACATTTTGGTGAAGACCGCACGCGACCAAGTCGTCCTGTTTGGCGGGGCGTACTCAGTTCCGGGGTAAAACAGGGCATTGATTTTCCTATTTTTGGATCGCGGTTCACGATCGCCATAGGACGCGATGCACCGAGCGGGTTGCACGGGCACTGAAAGGGTCACGCAGGGTTCGCGTTGCAACAGACGGAACAAGAAATAGAGCTACGAGGAGAGAGAAAAGAATACCTGAACAGGGCTCTAAAAACTGAGATGCGCATGTCCTCGTTTGCGTCTACCGTGTCCGGTCACTGTCTCCTTATTAGGGTTTAGGTTCTGTTGTGTCCGAGCTCGCCGGACTCGGGGCGGCTAGCTGCGGTACTGTCGGAGTCGGCCGGGGTGCGGGGCGGTAGTGGCGAGGTCAGACGGCCGGCAGCGGCGGGGCAGCGGCCGCTGGGAGGTTCTGGAGGTGCCGAGGGTTGAGGAGTTGGTCGGAGGAGCTGGGCTAGGCGTCAGATTCTGGGGAGGCCGGCGTGGTCGAGGGCAGCCGGGTGTCTGTGCTGGAAGGCGGTGCCGGTGGTCTGCTGGGACGGAGGGGAGTGGCCGGAGTCGGGGTACTCGTCGGAGAAGAAATGGGGAAAGGGAAAAACTTAGGCGGCCAGCTGCAGGTTTAAATAGGGGGATAAGGGAGGAGAACGGCCGAAAGTTGGCCGAAATAGAAAGAGGAAGAGGCTGGGCTTTGAGGAGAGGTGAAGATGGGGGGTCTCCGGCAGCCACGGCGGCGGAAAATGGCCGCCGCAGGGGAAGCGTCGGGGAAGGAGAAGAGCCTGGGGTTGGGGCTCCAAACGGGTCGGGTTGGGTTTTAGCGGGTCGGGTAAGACCCGGATCCGACCCGCTAAGTTTGGGCTGGGTCGGTTCGGGAAGACCGGCCGGTTCGGTTCTATTTTGGTTTGGTTTAATGAACCGGGTTCAGGGTTTAATTAGGTTAATATTTACAATAGTTTTTAGGGCTTTAAAAATATTTCCGGGATCCAATAAATTCTCAGAAAATTACCCTAGGTCCAGTTTTCCATTTTACACTAAAAAATATAATTTCCATAATATTTTAATCTTATTTAATATCTTTTAAAAATTATTTAAAATCAAATTACCTTAGTTAAATTTTGTTAAAAATTTCAGAAAAATTCTAAATAAATTCTGAAAATTTAGTTTTTAAATTCTAAAAAATTTAGGTGATTACAATCTACCCCCCTTAAGAAGATTGCGTTCTCGCAATCAAAGGATAGGCTACTAAAGGAAAAATGAACTATATAAATTACAAGAATTGCTTAGGTTATACCTGCATCCTCGAATAAGTGGGGATAGCGCTGGCGCATGATATCCTCCCGCTTCCAGGTAGATTCACCAGGAGAGTGTTGCTTCCAAGCCACACGAACCAGTTTAATTGTCTGTCCTCGCAGTGTCTTCTCACTGGTGCCGAGTATACCCACTGGTTGTTCTTCATATCTCAGGCTTGGGCCTACTGCGATCTCAGAATGATCAACTACGTGACTTGGGTCAGTCACGTACCTTCTCAGCTTTGAGACATAGAATATATCATGCACTCCCTCTAAGGATGGAGGTAATGCAAGACGATAAGCCACCTCACCAATGCGCTCCAGAATATCAAATGGCCCAATATACCTTAGGCTCAACTTGCCTCTGCTCCCAAATCTAATAGTACCTCGAGTGGAAGAAATCCTCAAGAATACGTGCTCTCCTTCCTTGAACTCCAGGGGACGTCAGTGTGTATCAGCCCAATGCTTTTGTCTGTCCTGAGCTGCACGAAGATGATTCTGAATTTGTTTCACCTTTTCAACTGTCTGCATTACCAACTCTGGACCCAATATTTGACGCTCTCCAACGTCACTCCAGCATATCGGTGATATGCACTTTCTACCGTACAATGCCTCGAAAGGTGCCATCTGAATGCTTGCCTGATAACTGTTGTTGTATGAGAACTCCACCAAATACAAATAATCTTCCCATGACCCTCCAAAGTCTAACATACATGATCGCAGCATATCCTCCAAGATTTGGATTGTACATTCTGATTGGCCATCTGTCTGTGGATGGTAGGCAGTGCTGAATTTAAGTCGGGTGCCAAGACTCTCTTGCATGCTTCGCTAGAAATGAGATATAAATCTTGAGTCTCGATCCGATACAATACTAACCGGCACTCCATGTAATATTATGATTTGTCGCATATACATGTCGGCTAGTACTTCTGTGGACTGACCAACTCTAAATGGCAAAAAATGTGCCAATTTAGTGAGTCGATCCACAATAACCCATACCATATCTTTTCCACTGGGGCTTCTTGGAAATCCTGTGACAAAATCCATAATGATATGTTCCCACTTCTATTCTGGTATAGGAAGCGGCTGCAACATACCAGCAGTCCTTTGATGCTCGGCCTTTACTTGTTGGCAGACTAAACATTTATCCACAAATCTTGCAATCTCCTTCTTCATTCCATGCCACCAATAATACTGCCTTAAATCTCGGTACATCTTTGTTCCTCCTAGATGAACAGAGTACATAGAGCTATGTGCTTCAGTCATTAACTCCTGTCTCAATTCTCTATTTGGAATATATAGGCGATTCCCGCACCTTAATGTCCCATCCTCATGTATGTGAAGTCCCGTCTGCATGCCTGCTTCTGTCCTCTCTTTAAGTCTTCGAAATCTAGCATCGGTAGGCAAAGCTTCTTTAATCCTCTCCACAAGCGATGACTTAACTTCCAGATTAGCCAGCAAGCCACTCTGTCCTGGTAAAATAATCTCTATCTGGAGCTTCTGTAGATCTCTCAATAGCTCAGGCTGCATCGTCAAGGAATAAGCCGTAGGCTTCCTGCTGAGTGCGTCTGCTACTACATTCGCCTTCCCCGGGTGGTACTGCAGATCTATATCAAAGTCCACCATCAACTCAAGCCAACGTCTTTGCCTCATGTTGAGCTCCTTCTGAGTATATACATACTTCAGACTCTTATGATCAGTAAAAATTTCCACCTTCTCTCCATAAAGATAGTGCCTCCAAATCTTCAGTGCAAATATTACTGCAGCTAGCTCAAGATCATGCGTTGGATAGTTATTCTCATGGACCTTCAACTGTCTTGATACATAAGCGATAACTTTACCATGTTGCATCAAAGCATATCCTAGTCCACTACCGGACGCATAACTATAAACAACAAAATCTCCTGACCCTGAAGGAAGAGTCAAGACTGGTGCTGTTGTTAGACGCCTCTTCAATTCTTCAAAGGCCTTCTGGCATTCTTCCGTCCATGCAAACTCCTGGTCCTTTCGTGTCAACTTCGTCATCGGCTCCGCAATCCTTGAGAAATTTTCTACGAACCTTCGGTAATATCCAGCAAGTCCTAGAAAACTTCTCACTTCAGCAACTGATGTTGGTGTAGGCCAAGTCTCAATGGCAGCAACCTTCTCTGGATCAACTGAAAGTCCTTCTCCTGAGATAATATATCCCAAAAAAGGCACCTTATCCATACAAAACTCACATTTACTGAGTTTGGCATATAACTTCTCCTGCCTCAACGTCTCTAACACAATTCTGAGATGCTCCTCGTGCTCTTCATGGCTCTTAGAATATACTAGAATATCATCAACAAAAACAACCACAAATTTGTCCAAGTACTGATAAAAAACTCTGTTCATCAAACTCATGAACACAGCTGGTGCATTGGTTAAACCAAAAGGCATTACTAAGAACTCATAGTGTCCATACTTGGTCCTGAAAGCTGTCTTTGGTATATCCTCCTTCCTCACTCTAATCTGGTGATAACCAGATCTAAGGTCAATCTTCGAGAATATCCTAGCTCCACTCAATTAATCAAATAAGTCATCAATGTGTGGCAAGGGATACCGGTTCTTAATGGTCACAGCGTTCAGTGCCCTGTAATCAATACATAGGCGAACTGTTCCATCCTTCTTCGGTACAAATAATATAGGTGCTCCCCAAGGTGAAACACTAGGCCGGATAAAACCCTTCTCCAGAAGATCATCAACTTGTTCCTTTAATTCCACTAACTCCTTAGGTGCTAGCCGATATACTGATGAAGTGATAGGCTCTGCTCCTGGAGTTAAGTCTATTGTGAATTCTATTTTCCGATCAGGTAGTAAACCTGGAAGATCATCAGGAAATACATCCACAAACTCTGATATGACTCTTGGGTAACCTGACTCCCCTTCTACAGATAATACCCTAAGAGTTGGCTGAACACCTTGCTCTACGGCTCCCCGAAGAAACTCAAACTCTGAATGCCCAGGTGGTCTAAATATAACCTTTCCAAGCCGACAATCAAGAGTCGCATGGTACTGACTTAACCAGTCCATACCAAGTACAATATCATAATCCGGCATGGAAAAGATCAGAAATTGGGCTCGCATCTCTCTTCCACAGACTACTACCGAACAAGATCTACAAATATCACTAACCGGGATAATTCTACCTCCCGTAAGAATTCTCTTAGTCTTCGGAAGGGGTGCAGTAGCTACTCTATGGGTGGCTACGAAGCTAGCAGCTATGAATGAGTGTGATGCTCCAGAATCAAATAAAGCTACAGCAGGTAATGAAGCTACTAATATAGTACCTGCTATAACTTCTCCAGCAGTAGCTTCCTCCTCAACAGCCAATGCAAATGCCTGTCCTCGTCCCTGAGCTGGACCCCTCTGCTGACGAGCCTGCTGGAATAGTGCTGCCTGTGGTGGCAATGGTGGTCTCTACTAATATCCTCCTGGAGTTGGTGGTTTGACTCCTCCAACTCCCGTCTGCGGTGCTCCCACTGCTGGATAAGCTGGCCTTGTTGCAGGTAAAGCTAGTCTTGGGGCTCCCTCTCTGCTTTCAGAGCAGTCCCTGGATAGATGCTGGTTGGATCCGTAAACCAGGCATAGTCCCAACTTGCGTCTACACTCCTTTTCAATGTGACCTAACTTGCCGCAGTAATGACAAGTAGGTAGGGTTCTTGGTGCTGCTCTCTGAGGTAGATTCTTTTGGGGTCACTTTGCAGAATTCCCCTATGATGCCCTGGATGGTACTGATGTGAATGGCCACTTCAGACTTGACTCCCTCCTGGTAACACGCTCCATGCGTCGTGCTGCAGTAAGGACGTCGGTGTATGAGATTGGTGCAACAGATCTGATCAACCTCTGGAGCTCGAACCTGAGTCCGTCGAAGAACTTCTCTGCCTTCTCTTCTTTGGTAGGAATTAGAGAAGGGGCGAAGCGACTCAGGTGAATAAATTTGGCATTGTACTCTTCCACCGACATATTGCCTTGGATAAGGCGATTAAACTTGTCTCGGAGTTCTGACCGAGCAACAGCAGGGATATACATCTCTTGAAAGAGTCTGGAGAACTCTTTTCAAGTGACTCGGTCCAGTCCGAGCCTCCTCTCTTCTGTTAGCCACCAATGATGTGCATTGTCAGTCAACTGTATCCTGACAGCAGTCATCCATCTCTCCCTCGGAAGTTCAGTTGCTTCCAACTGGTGATGTGTGTTCGTGAGCCACTCATGCACTTTAATTGGTCCTTCTTTGCCCGAAAAGATATGGGGCTTCAGTTGACGGAAATCAGTGATAGATCCCGTCGCTGGTCGCCTAGCTTATGGGTTCACCTGCTCTAGTACGGTTACTAGGCTGTTCCTCAGGTACTCAGCCTCATGACGCTGAGCCTCTTGTTGAACCTGCTGTTGGGCTTGCATCATGGCATAAAATATCTGAAACATCTGCTGCCCGTCCATGGCTTGCCCTGGTGGAAAGACAGGCATCTGTGGAGTGAACTGTGGCGGAGGTGGGATGTCATCACGCCGGAACCTTGAATTATGCTGTTAAGCTTGATCACTTTGAGAGGATTGCCCTCTATTCTCTGGTGTCACTCCGTCTCCATAGGTAACCACAGCATCTTGTGGTGTACTCAAGGGATTCTCATCTCCAATTCTTGGATCCATTATCCTGTATCCAAAATAAACTTTATGAGAATGTTCAGTAGAATCAAAGCAGGATGCAAATCAAGTACTTAATTCAAATTCGATATAGAGTTCAAATACGATTCCAACAATGGATGAGATCCTATAACTGTAAAACCCCCTTCCTAGAAAATCGTATAAACACTTTTTATGTATTAATTATTAATTAATTTATAGTAATTAGGTCCAAATAGGAGAAATAGATTTTTAATAATTTTTATGTTAGGTGTTCGGGCACTTAGATGACTTATGGGACCATCAGGAATTTTTTCGGAATTTATTCCATGTAGGAGATCCCTTGAGCAGTTGCTAGCCTAACGATGTACAATACCCTATTCTAAAATTTTTCTTATGAATATATATATATGTATATACAAATATATATATATGTATATATATATATTTATAAAGAAAGAAAGGAAAAGTAAAGAATTAAATAAGTAATAATAATAATACTAATAATAATAATAATATAATAATAATATACTTGGTATTATTAAGCCTTAGGAATCCTTGGTATTATTAAGCCTTAGGAATACTTAGTTTGCTAAGCCTTAGGAATCCTTAAGCAACTACTTTGCCTCAGCCGAATGGCTGCAACTCAACTATTCCCTTTAGCATTGCTACTTCAGCGGATACTTACTTCATCCTAATAGGATGACCCGCCCGACCCCAAAAGCAGACTATGGCCGAAGCTTAAGTTCCAAAACCGCGGACCCATCCGCAACCCACTCTCTCCTAATATATTATATACATATATCTATAGTTAGCTCCCAAAAAAAACCCTAACCTAGAGACTCCAGACTTCCCCTTCCCATCTAGAGCCGTCACCGCAGCCAGAGAAGCCTTTCCAAGCCATCCAACCATCCCGTCGACGTCGACATCGCGAACTGCAGTCTCCCACTCGAGGCACCTTCGCTCCGGCGTATTTTTCCGTTGACTCGCTCGACCAAACGCTGTTCCATTTTCATAGGTATGATCTTCCCTCAACTCTCTTAAATATTTGTTTTATAGCCTACCTCGGAAGACGTGTGCCCCTAGGTAAAAAACAGCGCCCAAGTCAGCGCGAGCAGACAGAATTCTGCAATCGCAGAATTCCAGAACGACCACCCATATTGTCGAGTTCGTATCTCCCACCACAGAGATCCGAATTCGATGATTCTTTTTGATACCTGTAGATTACATGACCTAGTTTATTTTCTGTATTATAACTTTGTGCTATTAGTTGCTGTGGATATAATTATATTCGTCACAAAACTGCACGCACCCACTTTTTTTGGTTTTCCAAAAGTTGGAGATCGGAGCGCGCCCCGCCAAACGGGACCGCCCCGCCGTGTGCCAAGTGTACCGAATGGTGCACGCAGCATAACGGGACACGTAAAAATTCGTGGAGACTGATTCGGACGCGTGTGCGCGCCGGAATCAGGCCGTATCCGCGGACACATTTCGTGTCGCCACTTTTGTGGAACTCGCGAGTATTTTGTGCATGCTTGTCAGATTGTGACGAAACTTGCGTCACTGGACTCGTGGTAACGCGCTGGTCCTGTGACCCAATTTTCACACATTTCTGAGACGGTTGACCAGATCGCCAATTGGCGGGCCCCATAGTTGACTTTTTGGACCAAATTTTGTTCGACTCATCGGAATCCAAATTTGGATATACCGTTGGGTTCGTATTGACATCTAGAGTTGTTTGACCCATAGTTTGTCCCATTTAGAGACTGTTACCCTTGGCACGCTTTTCGGTGCAAAGTGGGCCACACGTGGACCCCACTTTTACCCGAAATTACCGTTTTGCCCCTGTGTCCAAATTGGACGAAAGGGAAGTGCTTTTTAGCTATTTTGCTTATTCTAGAAATGTTGGTGATATTTATTTCAGCATCCGGAGACATTTGTTCTGAGGCCATAGCTTCTGGTCCTATGTATTGGACATCTGGACGTGATATTTTGCAGTTTCTTGCCAGGCAAGTATACCTTGCCTTTGTTATACTGTTTAAATTCTGTACATTAGATGCATATTTATTATCTTAAATTGTGCGCGTCCGAGAGAGACTCGGGTGCAGTCAACGGATGCGTTGACGTTAGGATAGTGTCTAACCTAGTGTCTAGTGGACCCACCTAAAGTGTGGAGTTATTGGTATGACTCCCAGGCCTTGACACATTTTCGTACACGTGTTGTGAGTCTCATATAGGGCACGGTCCTGCGTATGTGGTTGGCCACCTGTACGTGTAGGCGTGCGACGGATAGGGTATAACTGCTAATAGTGATGCATGTTAGAAGACTTAGCAGTTATTAGTAGGTGGAGCATAGACTGTCATGATACAATGGCCCGATCCTTGTCCTTGTCTGGTTGTAAGGATGGGCTACTGTTCTAGTGATAGACTATGACGCGTGTTGTGGATACAACATGCTTAGATCATTGGGCGGGGAGGACAACTTGTAGGCGTATGGGACACCCCACTTCCTTTACACTGATGCCACACTCGACGGAGTGATATGGACGATATATACTACACTGATGCAACACTCTTCGGGGTGATATGGACGATATATACTACACTGATGCCACACTCTTCGGGGTGATATGGACGTTATATTATACAGATGCCATGCTCTTCGGAGATGGACGTTATTACTGAGCGCCCTCTTATGGGGGCATGTGTGGCATATATTAGCCAGTTGTCACGATTGGTGAATTACGTCAGCATATGTCTAGCCTACACTTTCCCATATACTCAAGTTGTCCTCAAAGTGCATTTCACTTAGATGGTTATGTCACCCATTGGATATTTATTTCAGTACTTTATGGCATGTGTTTAAGTATTCTTGTTATGTCCCTCTGAGGACCTGGTTCTCTGCCAGGTGTATCTGTTCATGAGTATTGCAGGAACGCGGATCCGGACTGGTTGCGTACGTTCCGAGGAGTTCTCTTCGAGCCTCGTGATTGTTAGAGGTTGTATTTATATTGTATGTATCTTGTTTATTCCTTATTCTAGTCCGGTAGTGGATTTGTTTCCATCCGACTACCCCCTTTAGGTGCTTTACATTGAGATCTAGTGCTGGTTATTGATTATGTCCTTATATATGATTCTGTGGATGAGATTAGATTATACCATATAATTTGTGATAGATTTATACCACTGTGGATATTGTTATTCATATTACAGCCCACGATACGCAATTTTGTCAACGTTCTCAGAATCGAACCAAACTTGGGTCACAGGACCAACGTATTGCTATGAGTCCGATGGCACAAGTTTTGTTTCGATCCGACGTGTGTACACAAAGTTACGATGTGTTCCAGAATGGACGGATACGGGACCTTGTCGGCGGATACGCGTTGATTCCGGTGTGCACGCACATCCAAATCAACTGCTGTGAAATCTCGCACGTCCGTATCAACGACGCGCACGTTTCGGTAAAGACCGCACGCGACCAAGTCGTCCCGTTTGGCGGGGCGTACTCAGTTTCGGGGTGAAATAGGGCGTTGATTTTCCTGTTTTTGGATCGCGGTTCGTGATCGCCACAGGACGCGATGCACCGAGCTGATTGCACGGGCACCGAGAGGGTCACGCAGGGTTCGTGTTGCAACAGACGGAACGATAAACAGAGGTACGAGGAGAGAGAAAAGAATACCTGAACAGGGCTCTAAAAACTGAGATGCGCGTGTCCTCGTTCGAGTCTACCGTGTCCGGTTACTGTGTCCTGATTAGGGTTTAGGTTATGTTGTGTCCGAGCTCGCCGGACTCGGGGCGGCTAGCTGCGGTACTGTAGGAGTCGGCCGGGGCGCGGGACGGCAGTGGCGAGGTCAGACGGCCGGCAGCGGCGGGGCAGCGGCCGCTGGGAGGTTCTGGAGGTGCCGAGGGTTGAGGAGTTAGCCGGAGGAGCTGGGCTGGGCGTCGGGTTCTGGGGAGGCCGGCGTAGTCGAGGGCGGCCGGGTGTCGGTACTGGAGGGCGGCGCCGGTGGTCTGCTGGGACGGAGGGAAGTGGCCGGAGTCGAGGTTCTCGCCGGAGAAGAAATGGGGAAAGGGAAAAACTTAGGCGGTCGGCTGCGGGTTTAAATAGGGGGATAGGGGAGGAGAACGGCCGGAAGTTGGCCGGAATAGGAAGAAGAAGAGGCTGGGGGTTGAGGGAAGGTGAAGATGGGGGGTCTCCGGCGGCCACGGCGGCGGAAAAAGGCCGCCGGAGGGAAAGCGTCAGGGAAGGAGAAGAGTCTGGGGTTGGGGCTCCAAACGGGTCGGGTCGGGTCGGGTTTCCAGCGGGTCGGGTCAGACCCGGATCCGACCCGTTAAGTTTGGGCTAGATCGGTTTGGGCAGACCGGCCGGTTCGGTTCTATTTTGGTTTGGTTTAATGAACCGGGTTCAGGGTTTAATTAGGTTAATATTTACAATAGTTTTTAGGGCTTTAAAAATATTTCCATAATATTTTAATATTATTTAATATCTTTTAAAAATAATTTAAAATCAGATTACCTTAGTTAAATTTTGTTAAAAATTTTAGAAAAATTCTAAATAAATTCTGAAAATTTAGTTTTAAAATTCTAAAAATTTCAGGTGATTATAGCTAGCAACTGCAGTGGAATGCGCAGCAGCAGCAGTTATTAGCACGTAGCAAGGCAGTGAAGCACTGCACGAGCAGCTGTAGCAGCATCACCATCGGTAGCACAATTACACGAGCATGAGCAATATCATCACAGCAATTGCAGTACGGAGATGAAGTGGGCAGCAGTGTATCAGTCTAAGTTAGTTAGTTTAATTAGTAGTATAGTTTACTAGTTGATTCATTAGTTAGTTAGTTGGTAGTTTAATTAATAGTTTAGTAGATAGTTTAGTTAGCTTGATAGTTTAGTTAGTAGTTAGTTAGGTTAGTTTACTTGTTATATAGTTATGTAGATATATGTATACCTATTGTTATTAGTAGATTATATATATATATATATATATATATATATATATATATATATATATATATATATATATATATATATATACTAGTTATTACTATTAGTGATATGTATATGTATCTCTAGTTAGTAATATGTATATAGTTGTATGTGTATATATGTTTATATGTATTGGTAGTTAGTATAACTAGTAGTATGGTATTAATTCATGCATGTTAGTTATAGTTAGAGTTTGTGTAGTTAGTATATGTTATGATTCACATTACCTTGTGATACCAAGGTAATGTCAAGGTATTGGGTTGATACTCAAGGTATTGAAGGATACTCAAGGTATTTGGGTTTGAGTATCAAGATGGGTGTGTAGTGGTGTGATACCACATTGGTTCAAAGCCAAGGTATCCACTTAGCATTAGTTTAGTTAGGCATATTAAATATTGTTGGATGTATATACATATTATGATATTTTCTATCTAATTGATTTGTGTATCTTAGGATACGGTATCCTAATGGTTTCTTAGTATCTTAGTTTAACTAGTGTGGCCTAGTTACATAGTGTATGGACCCAATATCCTAGAGATGGACTCATACACCTAGAAATAGCTAGTCTGACTAAGTTTGACTAGTTTGACCTAGAGTTGACCTAGTTTGACTGTTTTGACTTAGAAATGGCTTTTTGACCTAGAAGTTGACTAGTTTAACTTATTTTTATTCCAAACCTTGTATTAATGTAATATTCCACATATAGATCTGTATGACACCAATTCGGACACCGATTTGTATTATTTGCTCTAGACCACAGGCGAGTACATTCTCTGATAGTTTTTATTATTTGATTACTACTATAATTCAAGTATTTAGAAATGTTACTTATGATTCTTGACACAATGGTACACGGATTGGTATTGTTATTGGATCGTCAGTAATAAGGTGTTACCTTGATTATTGAGATGGTATACTGCTCCTTGTTGGTATTGGATAACATTAAAAATTATAGGTTAAATTTTGGATACATTAGCTAGTAACGTGTCATGATTCGATCTATCGTATCAGCCGGGCAGGAAAAATACCAATTAAATATGTGATCAAGAACTATCGGCTAGTAGTATAATCATTGGCTACTAACTAATCATGCAATTCACGTATGGTTGAGTTAGCTCCTTAGTGTAATCATTGAATCTCCCAAGCCGATCACATATTTAGTTAGTATCTCAAACATATAGCATATTGTAGATTTTTATTTTCAGTACATTGATTACTCTGTTCTATTTTTGATATTATAGTTCATTCCTTTATTCTTTTACGCACTGATTATAATTCTGTTGCTAGTTTCCTATTCTTTCATTGTTCTTCATCATCAGTTATATTCTCATCGTAGATAGCATCCTCTATTTTACTGTTTTATAGTTTTTGTCAATTAATTGGAATTGTTGGATTGTACTTCGCTCCATTCCTGACTGGATAATATTTTTCAGAGGATCCGGGAGATTGGTGTCAGACGTATTACAGATCTCAGCCTATAGATGGTGCAGACGTGGACCCACTAGTTCAGGGGTGACTACCGGGAGATCTAGCTGGAATCACTAGTTAGCATAGTTAGTTCTTTTTAGCTTTTTGGTATCGGATTTATTTTCGGCGTATATTTAAGACTTGGATATTGTTTCTATTTGTTGTTGTTATATTTAGACTATATAGTTATGTTAGACTACTTTGATATCTTATCATGCTATAGATTTATGATTGAGTATTGTGTTGCATTAAGTTTAGTACCCTCCTTCTTGGAGTTGAGATTTTATTAGCAGATTATATATTATTGTGAGATGATTAGATAGTATAGTCGACCTAGACATCATTCTACCATCGATGCTGCGGCTTAGGCTAGACGTACCCATGTACTCGTGCCCCTTCACCGGGTGCGGGTCGTGACAGCCACCATTGTCTGACTGAACACAAAGCAGCTTCTTGCCCATCTCTCTTTCAATAGAGGCCTGAAACTCCTTGAAAGTAGGAAGTACCTGATCCTTGGTCTTTAAGGCATAGAACCAAACCTTCCTGGAACAATCATCAATAAAAGTCATAAAATAAGAAGCACTACCAATGGACTTTACCTTCATAGGACCGCAGACATCCGAATGAATCAACTCGAGCAATGTCGGCTTCCTTGAACTTGGGTGGCTTTAGAAAGACACCCTATTTTACTTTTTTGCCAAACAGTGCGTACATCTCTCCAAATTTTATAGACTTTAGCCCTGGAATCACCTTCCTGTTTACCAAGTAGCTCATCTCCTTCTGGCTGATATGGCTGAGCTGCATGTGCCATAACTCAGTAGACGCATCAGTAGCTGCGGTAACCTCATGTGCCCTATGTTCGCTCCCTTCTATATAGTAGAGTCCGGACCTCTTGCTTCCTCTGGCAATCACCATCGAACATCTGGAAAGCTTCCACTGATTGTTCCCGAAGAGATTGAAGAAACCCTCATCATCCAATATTCCAATAGACACCAGGTTGAAACACATATCAGGGACATGACGGACATCCAGGTTGAGAACAAGAACTGCACCCATCTTTTTTCTTAAATGCACATCTCCAATGGAAACCGCCTTTGACACATCTCCATTGCTCATCTTTAATACTCCATAGTTGCCTGTTGTATAAGTAGCAAATAGTACCCTGTTGGGAGATATGTGCGCTGAAGTACTTGAGTCCACGAGCCAAGAGTTGTCATCTCAGATAGGTTCATAACTACCTCATCAGCTACAATGATCACGTTGCCTCCATGTGTCAAGGCCGTCGCTCTAGTATTCTCACTTTGCTTTCCTTTGTCGCCCTTCTTCTCTCTCTTCCAAGCAAAATAGTTCTGCTTGAAGTGGCCCTTCTTGCCACAATGGTAACAATTTGAGTTCTCGTACAGACCCTTGGACATTTCTCTGCTTTTGTCTCTGCCACCGCCTGGACCCCTGCTTTTACCTCTTTCGTGGATCTTTGAAACAAGCGCCTCTGAGTAGGATATGGATGAAGTATCCTGAGAATGTCTCTGCATCTCTTCATTCAGTACCCTCTCTTGGCAAACTCCAGACTGTAAACATCCGAATTTTTAAAAAAATTTAAATGAATTTTTAGAATTTTTCAGTAAATTTTTAATTATTTAAAATAAATGTTCTTCAGGGATTAATATTTTTGTGAATTAATTAAATATTATAAATATTATATTTTTGAGTGTATAATTAATAATAGGATGTTGGGTAATTTTTTTGTAATTTATTGGGCTCAAAAACTATTTTTAAATAGCTAAAAATATTATTTTAAATTAAAGCAGACTAAACCAGACTGAACCAGCTTGATCCGAACCATACCAAACCAAATTAAACTGAACCAACCCTAATGGATTCGGATCTAGACCCGACCCACAACTCGCCAACCCGACCCGCCCGCTAACACCTAATACAGTAACTGAAAATTAAATTTCCCCCCTCCAAACCGTTACAACGACCCTTTGACTCCCCGCCGCTGCGACTCCGACTGCCGGTCGTTCACCTCCCCGCCGCCGCGACCCCTCGGTTCCACTCCCGCAACGCCGGTGACTCCTCCATCCCCCTCCCAGTAACCGCCGCAGCACTCCCCTATATAAACCCCTGAAGCCCCCATCACCATCACAACCACCATCACCCCACTCGAATCCGGCCACCTCGACGACTCTGGCCACTCGAGCCCGACGACGACGAAGACGACGACCCACCAACAACCCGCCAACAACAGAGTAGCCGCACAGCCGCCACCCCACCACTGTCCAAGCACAGCACACCGCGGTCGATCCATGTTCCGGTGATCTTTTCTTCCTTCTCGTTGTGTCAATTTTTGATCGGCATGTTGCGTTGTGATCGAAGCATGACCCTCTCGAACCCTGTATAATTAGATTGGGGTATCGTGTCATGTGTCGGTAGCAACTCGCTACGCAAAAATAGGAAAAATAATCCAAATTTTGGTTCTGGAAACTATCCCGAACTCCTATGTTCATGGCCATTTACTCCCAACCTAGTTAATAATTCTAAATTCTATTTGAACAGTAAATTAGACAATATAACCAAGTTTTAAATCCATTGATTAGTTTATTTTAATTTGCTGTAAGTTGTGTTTTATTCGTGGGTGAAGTTGACCAAAAACTTGGTTTTTAAAACCTAAATTTTTCCTAAAATTGGGTACGTCCCGCTAAACGAGACGACTTCGTCATGTACAAATTGTATCAAAAGGTGCGTATCGTCAATACGGATGTGTGAGATTTTGCAAAAGTTAATTTGGATGTGCGTGCACACCAAAATTAATGCGTATCAGTCAAAAATCCTCATATCGGATTCGTAGCGTTACAGTGGTCATGTGACCCAAGTTTAGTTCGATTCTGAGAACATTAACGAAACCCCATTTTGTGGGCCCTACGGCTCCACTTGATAGGCAATTTTGTGACTGGCTCATCGGAATTCAGTTCTGGATATTCCGTTGGGTTCGTATCATCGTTCTGGACTCGTAGACACTAAGTTTGACAAATTTGGAGAAATTTGTCTCTAACACATTTTTTGGTGCGAAGTGGGCGGCCACATGTGGACCTCGCTTTGACCAGAAACTGTCAATTTTGCCCCTGTGTCCAAATTGGACTTATGGATAGTCAATTCTAGCTATTTCATATCTTTTTAGAGTGATGGTAATGTTTATTTCAGCATCCGGAGACGTACCTGAATATTTTACTGATACAGGAGCAATTGAAGGATTTTAAAACCCAAGCAAGTGTACCTTGCCAAAATTTATAGTAATTGCCTTAATATTATTTGCTTGTTTTATTCTGTGATGTATCTGCTCAACCTAGGACCGTGAAACGTTGCTTAGCATCCAAATAATATTCTGGTGTCGATGTCGTACGCGGAGTTGTGTAACGTCACATAGAGAGTTGATATCTCGATCCTATATTTTCGTGCTTGCTTTATCAAGTACGTCATACCATAGGACACTTGACAATATTCATGAGACATAATCTTTTCTGAGTTATTCATAGTGATTCTGTATAGGCTTACAGGATTAGTGACATAAGACTTGCATATACATAGATATCATTATGACTCGATATAATAGTTAGAGGTCATGATCTTGTGTGTTATGGACATGAGACGTCGTGGACATGAGACGTGTGATTACATTGGGTGGGGAGAGACACACAGGCTACAGGCTGATTACATATATATATTTATTATTGTGGTGCTTTAGCCTCTATATCAGAGCTTGGCCAACTATGTGATATTACTGCTACAGGCTCCCCGACACAGATCTTGTAGTGGTCTCAGCCTGAGTACTAGTGATGCTCTCATTTGCATATCATATAGCTGGTTACATAGTTTGCCCTGTTGATATATTTTTATATACTGTATTTTATTTGGCTTGAGTTATTCTTGTACCTTGCTATGTTCCATAACGGCCTGGATCCGGATTACGTCTCCAGGTATAGCAGAGGAGATCTACCCCGAGGTATACGGGATATGAGCAGACATTGGAGCAGTACCAACACCAGAGGACGAGTTGGTGCCAAAGAATTTCTCCTGAGTATTTTGTTTTATACTCAGTTATTTCTATTTTTTGATACTCTATTTCCTGTCTCTTGGATTACTGTACTAAACTCATTATCGGGTTGTTCCCCGAGATATTTTATTGAGACTTGTTGGATTATATTTCTCTTTGATTAGTTTGACATTTGAATTATGTTTACCTTCTGTGGATGAGATTAGAATTAGACTGTGACATGTATCATAGACTATTATATTTGTTTTACAGCTTAATTATACTATAACGGGTCCATTAAATTGGCTTTGTCCATTGGAGTGTGCTGCTGGCCATTACCACGTGGCTAGTCCCTCGGTATTTTGGGACTGGGACGTGACATAGTTTTTGTGGTAGCCCATGCAGGTCTACGACTATGTGGATTCGGTTTCAACTAAGGAACAGAGCAAGCCTGCGATTAGGATAGGATAAATTATAGGATCTCATCCACTTGATCGATTCGTTCTTGACCTCTATACCGACTTTAAAATAATTTCTTGACTTGCATCATGCCTTGGTTCGTCTGTGCGCGTCTCATAGTTTACTTTGGATGCAGAGTAATGGATCCACGAGCCAGCGATGAGACCCCCGCAGGTCTACCACAAGGTATTGTGGTCACCTATGACGATGGAATGACGCCATTAAGTGGAGATTCCTCCACTCACCAAAGCAGTCAAGCAGATCAGCATGCCTCAAGGTTCCGGCGAGACGATATTCCACCACCACCGTAGTTTACTCCACCAATGACTAATTTTCCACCAGGACAGCCTATGGATGGACAGCAGATGTTCCAAATATTCTACGCAATGATGCAAGCCCAACATCAGGTTCATCAAGAGGCCCAGCAAAGCCGGACGGAGAAGTTCTTTGACGAACTTAGCTCTAAGCTAGAGAAATTAATCAGCTCCATTATAACTACTTCATACACGGACGTCCTTGCTTCAGCCTGACCCATGGAGCATGTCACCAGGAGAGAGTCCAGCCAGAAGCGACCGCATGTAAACCGAGCACAGCAGGAAAGAGCTGCAAAGCGACCACAGATGAATCCACCACAAGAGAGCAGTATCACAATCCTTAGTCCTTTCTACTTGTCACTACTGTGGCAAGATAGGCCATATTGAGAGGGAGTGTAGACTTAAATTGGGATTATGTTTAGCTTGCAGATCCAGTCAGCATTCGATAAGGGATTGCCCTGAATGTCGAGAGAAAGCACTGATATTTCATCGATCAGCCATACCAGCACCAACACTAGTACTCCCTACTTGTCATTATTGTGGCAAGGTAGGCCATCTCGCCAAAGAATGCCGACGCAGATTGGGATTATGATTAATTTGTGGATCCAGCCAACATTCAGCCAGAAATTGTACTGATCATCGAGGAGAAACATCGATGGTTCACCGACGAGCACCGATGGTTAACCGACAAGCTTTATCAGCACCGAAAGGATATCAGCTGAGGCCATCCTTGGCACCATGGGCAACACTCTTCCAGCAGGCCCAGCAACAACAGAGGGCACCACAAGAAGTATGTGGACAGGCTTTTTCGATGACGGTAGAGGAGGCACAGACTCGTGGAGTAGTGAATATGAGTAAGATTTAAGTTTTATTATAGCTATCTATTCCTAGTAATGCTTTAGCACGTGCCTGTTAGTTCTATTCCCTAGCCTATACCTAGTATTATGTTAGCATGAACTTGTTAGTCTAGATTAGTAACTGGTAACCAAGTTTTTGTAAGCTGTAGTTGATCTTCATTCTAATGAAGTTCCATTACTCTTGAGTTACTTATCTTTCATTGCCTAGGAAAAAGTTTTTATTTCTTCCCTACGTGTTCTGCTTGAACAAAAACTCTCACCCTTCGATTTCTCCTTGTTCATGATTCCTTATTCTTTTTGTCGTGCTTCAAACAACATATTTTGCAACCGCGTCATCTCTTCTGACCGCTTATGTTTCGTTTCCTTAATTACGATGACGCAATTCTTTTAAGGTGGGTAGATTGTAAACACCTGAATTATTAAAATTTTAAAAAGAAATTTTTGGGATTTTTTTTGTGATTTTTTATTTACTTAAAATAAATGTTCTTCAGGGATTAATATTTTTGTAAATTAATTAAATATTAAAATATTGTAAAAATATATTTTTGAGTGTATAATTAATATTAGGATGTTGGATAATTTTTCTAGAATTTATTGGGCTCAAAAAATATTTTTAAATAGCTAAAAATATTATTTTTAATTAAACCAGACTAAACCGGACTGAACCAGCTTGAACCGAACCAAACCAAACCAAATTAAACCAAACCAACCCTAATGGATTCGGATTTAGACCCAACCCACAACCGGCCAACCCGACCCGACCCGCTAACACCTAATACAGTAATTAAAAATTGAATTCCCCCCCCCCCCAGACCGTTACAACGACCCTTTGACTCCCCGCCGGCTTCTTCGGCCGTTCACCGCCGACTTCTCCGACCGTTCGCCTCCCCTACTCCCTACCGCCGCGACTCCGACCGATGGCGGTTCACCTCTCCGCTGCCGTAACCCCTCAGTTCTACTCCCCCAACACCGGTGACTCCTCCATCCCCCTCCCAGTAACCGCCACCACACTCCCCTATATAAACCCCCGCAGCCCCTATCACCATCACAACCACCATAACCCCACTCGAATCCGGCCACCTCGACGACTCCGGCCACTTGAGCCCGATGATGACAAAGACGACGACCCGCCAACGACATAGCAGCCACACAGCCGTCGCCCCGCCACCGTCCAAGCGCAGCACACCGCGGCCGACCCCTGTTCCGGTGAGCTTTTCTTCGTCTTCGTTGTGTCAATTTTTGATCGATCTGTTGTGTTGTGATCACAGCATGACCCTCTCAAACCCTGTGCAATTAGATTGGGATATCGTGTCCTGTGTCGGTCGTAACCCACGACACAAAAACAGAAAAAATAACCCAAATTTTGGTTCTAGAAATTGTCCTGAACCCCTATGTTCATGGCCATTTTACTCCCAACCTAGTTTATAATTCTAAATTCTATTTGAACAGTAAATTAGACAATATAACCAAGTTTTAAACCCATTGATTAGTTTATTTTAATTTGTTGTAAGTTATATTTTATTCGAGGGTGAAGTTGACCAAAATACTACAAGAATAAGTTAAATTAGCGACGTAAAGAAACGTCGCTAAATGATCAAAAATGTCGCTAAATAATTTTAGCAACATAATTAGCGATGTTTTACTGAAGTCGCCTTTAAGCTAGTCGCTGACAAAAAAAACGTCGCTATGCCGGCGTTTTCTAGCGACGTAAATGCGTCGCTAGATTAGCGACGTTTAGCGACGTAACGCCGCTAAATTAGCGATGTGTGTATTTGTCGCTTTATGCCGTAGATTAGCGAAGTAAGTATCGACATTTATAGCGACATTACTATGACCTGGCAATACTGCCATGTCAGCAAGTTGTGATATACAGCAACTTTCTTTAGCGACATTTTTAGCGACGTCTGTAGCGACGTATTTAGCGATGTTATGTAACGTCGCTAAAAATGTCGCTAATAATACAGTAAAAAAATAAAAAAATGAATACTGAATTTTTTCTAAACTATTCTTCCTGCAGTTTATTAATTCACAATCAGTACAAATAGACCCGGAGCAACCCTCCGTTGAATTTACTGGGTTCGTCGAACCCCTTGGGTTGAACACTCAACATCGATAAATTAACATATATTTAATATGAATAATATAATAAAATATGAAAATAAATATTGAAATTAAAACTCGAATCAGGAGAAAATATCGTCGTATAGAATATAGCAAATATCCATACAACTGAGTCTCATCCCAAAGAATACAAAGAATATAGAAAATTAAAAGCCTCGTCCTAAAGAATACAAAAAATAATGTCTGAGACACAAACAATCAATAATAAAATGGTCCTAACTAGGACTACTGCGGATCTGCAGGAGGATGACCACCGGCACGCATGAAAGATAAGAACAGATCATACTGCTCCCGTGAAATTGACACCGATGTCGATGGAAAAGGCAGTGACGTCGGTGAAGTTTGTGTCTATGTAGGCGCACCAGGAGGACGTATCCGCTCCAACTCTGCGAGTCGCTGGTTGTAAGAATCCATGGTAGATAATAACCTCGTACTGCTATGAACCATTGAATCATGCATCATCGTCAGCCTCTTGCCCATGGATAGCTGTGATGCCTGCAGCTCCATCACGCTGCGCTCTATCGAGGCTCTAAGATCATTTGTCAAATCCCGGAGCTTCGTGATGCTGCGGTCGAGCATATCAAATCGTGCAATGAGCGTCAGATCATCCGCCTGCGGCTGGGACCGGGGCTGCTCCTCCATCCTTCATAGCAACTCGTCACGGAGAGACGCAATCTGACGGTCAACGGCCTCCTGGACTATGGCCGACGACTGTAAGAGCTGTGGAGAATGCGTACTTGTCGGGGAGGCCCTACATGACTGCGTCGCAACCAGGGCGCCATAGGATCCTGTACCGTAGTACATACCCCTCTGGAGACCACCAGCGGTAGTCAACCACAGCTCGTCCGCCGACGGAGCTGGAGCAGGCTGCGAGAAAGTACCAGCCTCTCCAGCTGTAGGTGCACTAGCAGTCGCGCGCTCACGCAGCCTAAGATACTCGGCCTAGAAAAGTTTGGATACTCGATAATTGCCTAAGTTATATTAAAATTAACACAAAGTAAAGTAATACTTACATTGGTCTGCGAGGCCCTCTCATCAATGAGATTTTCGTCCTTTCGATAGGTAGCCAAGAAGACGGTCACCATGTTTGTATCCTCACCCCTTTGTACCTGTTAAAAATATATTATTTAGTACTAAAATTAAATATTTTTTCCAACTACCATTTTATCGTATTTATATTAAAATAATATATCTTAAATAAAAAATATACCAAACGATGAAAATATTCTGTCATCGAAATCGAGCCACCACACCACTTTGCAGCATTCCGCCTAGCCGCCTTGGCCTTCTCAAACCTTTTCTTGTACCTCGGATCGTCGAATCTAGCCCTCATTGCAGTCCACTGCTCAAGCGTGATCTAACCTTAGATCGGTTTTCCAGTACGATCACGAGCCTTCTGGTCATCCAGAGCATCACGGATAAGCTTGGCGGCAATGGCAGAAAATATCCGCTCGATCAACTCGGCCCGGTGCGGATGATAAAAATATGTTTGCTACAATAAATAATTTAGTAAGTGAGCATCACAGATAAGTTATATAATATGCATAAATTAGAGAATTTATATAATATACTTTTACCTTGAAGTGTGCAAACCAGAACTCCTTCCTCTCCTCCGGAGCTTCAAAGTAGTTGACCCAAGGGCCACCATAGTTGTTCCTCAAAAAGAGGCCCAGGCATCTCTGAACCGACGATGGACGATATCTGTACAGAGATAATTATTTTGATCAAAAAAGTCAATATATGATGAATAAATAAATACACGATATATATGATGCTAAACCATCTAATTGACTTACTTTGTACCGTCGGCCCAAATCTCTGTCCTCGTCTCCTCCGGAGGTGCGCATGGAGGATCTAGCTGATGTTGGGACAACGTCTACACGACCTCCTCCATATGCTCACCTGTTTCTATGGTTCCGTTAGCAGGAGGAACGCTGGACGATGGAGTAATATTAGGCCTGGAAATACTCGTCTGTCATGCCCCAGTCCCAAAAATACGTAGGACTAGGAATACGTAACACGCCCACCCGTATGTATATGAACTCCAATATATGGAAACCATATACACACGTACGCTGTACATGAATATCCAATCCACCAGTGGTAATATACTGTCACAACAAGTCACACACCATCTATATCTCATTCACAGCACAAATAATAAGTAGGAAATAAGGGCTGAATAATAACTGAATATCCAAGATGAGTATCAAGTCTGATAGTCAGGTGGAAACAAATCTACTACAAAATGACTATCCTGAAGTAGTAACAAAATCTCTAAACAGTAGAAATAATCACAGCTACTGTGAGGGTAAGACCTCCCCAGTCAGGTACGTAGCGTCAGGTCCAGGACCGTACTCCTGCGAATACTCCTGCTCGTCCATATCTGAAAAGGGACCAGGTCCTCAGAGGGACGTAACAAGATACATAATAATATGCCAATAAGTACTAAAATATAAACATCCAATGGGTCGCCTAACCGTCTAAGTGAATGCAATTTGAGAACAACTTTCCCAACGCGTGGGCTATCTGGCCATAATGGGATTGACATGATTCTCTCGGAGAATCAGGGCCTACAAGCATACCATCTTTTGAACTGCAGAGGCCGCCTGCAATATATAGGGTCACAACCACCCATTTCTCCAGCGGAGAATTCGTGCAAACTAGGAAAAGTGTAAAGAAGCCCAAACGCCTTACTTGTTGTTCTCTCCACCCCATGCTCTAAGCATGCCACATCCATGACACGATAAAATCTCTAAATAACTGCCAGGTCTACTAGCATACAAAGTTTCTATCAGCAGTCATCCCTAACGTACGGCCAATATGTACAGGAGGCCAGACCTGTCATACAGTCCGTAATTTATATGAGACTCACAACTCGTGTAACAACTGTGTCACAGCCAATGAATCTAATGATGCTCCATAATACTTGGGTGGTCTCATAAAATAGGTCCAAAATCTACATAAATAAATTATCTATATAAGCAGAATTAAACATGCATGTATCAGCTGGAATGTAAATAATAGTACAATGGCAAGGTATACTTGCCGAGCAAAAATTCTGTATAGTGTACGTTCAATATTGTGTTTAAGTTTATGAAGGAAGAATTGTAGTTAGGGTTTGGAAGAGTTGTAATATATATAGAGATAAGAGGCGGTGGGGGTTACTTAATGGTTAAGAAACTACTGCCACTGCTGTTTCTTCCTTTTATTGGTTTAGGTTTTGGTTGAGGAGAGTTTAGTAATAATAGGTAGAGAGGCGGTGGAATGAGGCGGTGGTGTTTGTTTTACGTGCGCTATAGGAAATTAAGCAGTGGAGTTCTACTTTACGCGCGGAGTAGTTTTATGCATGGGGTTTAAACTTACGCGCGGAGAAGGAAAGAAAGAGAAGTTGGGTTTTGCTACTGCTGCTGTTGAGTTCTTACTTTACGCGAGTTAGGGTGCAAGCAGGTAGTGGGTTAAGGAGTTTGCGTTTCAGGTAGAGATCCAATAGGAATTCTATTCTAATTATTTATATATATATATAGAAAATTCTAAAAATTATATTGGTGTATACGGTTAAGCTAGCTACTATCCAAAGGGTCTCCTACATGGAATAAATTAGAAAAAATTTATAATAGCTCCATAAATTCCTTAAGTGCATAAATATCTCGAATTAAAAATAAAATCTATTTCCTCTATTTAGCTCATAATTACTATCATTTAATTAAATAATTAATAATATAGAAATACGGTTTTCAGAATTAGGGGTTTTACATTCTACCCAACTTATAAAAATTTTGTCCTCAAAATTGAAACTAAGCCACGGTAGAAATATAAATTAACAAAGTAAATTTATGCCTTGGTCAATGAATAGGTTTGAAAACCGTTGGCGCATGTCGTCCTCGAGCTCCCAAGTAGATTCTCCTAGCGCGCCATGCTTCCATGCCACGTGGACCAAGGGAATAGACTGGTTCCTCAATACTTTCTCTCGACGATCAAGAATTCCCACGGGTTGCTCTTGATATGACAAGCTTGGCCCAATGGTGATCTCTGAATGGTCGAGAATATGACTGTTGTCTGCCACATATCGCCTGAGCTGCGACACATGGAATACGTCATGTACTCCCTCAAGTGAAGGTGGTAGTGCAAGTCGATATGCCACTTCTTCCACTCTCTCTATCACGTTAAATGGTCCAATATACCTTGGACTCAACTTGTCGCACCCTCCGAATCGAATGGTGCCTCTGGTAGGTGATATCCTTAAGAAGACATGATCGCCCTCTTTAAACTCCAAGGGATGACGATGAAGCTCTGCCCATTGTTTCTGCCTGTCTTGCGTTGCTCGCAAGTGTCCTTGTATCTTTTTAACTGTCTCAATGGTGTTGACCACTAACTCGGGTCCCAGAATCTGATGTTCTCCCACGTCACTCCAACAGACATGAGACCTACACTTCCTTCCATACAATGCTTCAAATGGAGCTATCTGGATGCTCGCCTGATAACTATTATTGTAAGAAAACTCCACAAGGTGTAGGTGATCCTCCAATAATCCTCCAAAGTCTAACATACAAGCCCTCAACATATCCTCCAAAGTCTGAATAGTACGTTCTGACTGTCCATCTGTCTGCGGGTGATAAGATGTACTGAACTTTAGACGAGTTCCAAGATTCTCTTGCATGCTCTTCCAAAAATGCGATATAAAGCGCGAATCCCTGTCTGATACAATACTGACTGGTACGCCGTGCAATCTCACGATCTGCCTCATATATAAGTCAGCCAAAGCTTCTGTAGATTAGCCAACTCTAAAAGGCAAGAAATAGGCTGACTTGGTGAGTCGGTCCACTATTACCCATACTGCATCTCTTCCATTTGGACTCTTAGGAAAACCTGTGACAAAGTCTATAGTGATGTGTTCCCACTTCCACTCTGGAATCGGTAGTGGTTGCAATAATCCTGCTATCCTCTGGTGCTCCGCCTTTACTTGTTGACATACAAGACATTTAGCTGCAAAGTGAGCTATTTTTCTTTTCATTCCATGCCACCAGAAGTGCTGTCGTAAATCATGATATATCTTGGTGCCTCCAGGATGAATAAAATATATCGAACTATGAGCTTCTGTCATCAGCTCCTGTCGAATCTCTCCATTTGGAACATACAGACGATCACCACATCGTAATGTCCCGTCATCATGAATGCGTAGTCTTGTCTGCTCTCCAGCCTCTGTTCTTTCCTTTAATCTTCTGAACTTGGCATCTGTAGGCAATGTTGCTTTGATTCTTTCTACTAGTAATGATTGTACTTGCAAGTTGGCTAGTGTCCCATCTATTCCGGGTAATATTACTTCAATGCCAAGACCTTGCAAGTCCTTCAATAATTTTATATGTGTTGTTAGGAAATAAGATGATGGCTTCTGGCTTAACGTGTCTGCTACAACGTTAGCCTTGCCTGGGTGATAATGTAGCTCTATTTTGAAATCTTTCATCAGTTCGAGCCATCTCCGCTACCTCATATTTAACACCTTCTACATGAAGACGTACTTGAGGCTTTTGTGATCTGTATAGATTTTTACTCGTTTTCCATATAAGTAATATCTCCATAGCTTCAGAGCAAATACAACGACTGCAAGTTCCAAGTCATGAGTTGGATAATTCTTCTCGTGTACTCGTAATTTTCTAGATGCGTATGCAATTACTTTGCCATGCTGCATCAATACGCATCCCAAGCCTTTCCCTGATGCGTCACTGTAGATCACATAGCCTCATGATCCTGATAGAATAGTCAATATTGGTACTGAAGTCAATCGCTTCTTCAATTCCTCGAAAGCGGCTTGACATTCGTTGGTCCATATAAACTCTTGATCTTTGTAAGTCAACCGAGTCATAGATGTTGCTATTCTTGAGAAGTTCTCCATGAACCGTCGGTAATATCCCGCAAATCCAAGAAAACTTCTCACCTCCGCTGCTGATTTAGGAACAGGCCATGTCTCTATTGCAGAGATCTTTTCTGGATCAACAGAAATACCATCTCTGGTAATGACATGCCCAAGAAATAAAACTCTGTCCAAGAAGAACTCATATTTACTGAGCTTCGCATATAGCTGCTCTCTCCTCAATGTCTCTAAAACTATCCGCAGGTGCTTTTCATGCTCTTCGTGGCTCTTTGAATAGACAAGTATATCATCTATGAAGACGACCACGAACTGGTCCAAATACTGATGGAAGACTCGATGCATTAAGTCCATAAAGATAGCTGGAGCGTTGGTCAATCCAAATGGCATGACCATAAACTCGTAGTGTCCATATCTTGTCCAGAATGCGATCTTCGGAATGTCCTTCTTCCGTACCTTCACCTGGTGATATCCTGATCTCAAATCTATCTTTGAAAACACCTTGGCTCCACTAAGCTGATCAAATAGGTCATCAATGCGTGGCAGTGGATATTTATTTTTTACTGTCACTACATTCAAGGCTCTATAGTCAATGCACATACACACTGACCCATCCTTCTTTGGTACAAACAACACTGGTAATCCCCAGGGTGATGCACTTGGTCGGATGACACCTTTCTTTTCTAGTTCTTTCAACTGTGTCTTCAGTTTATCCATCTCCTTTTTCGCCAGTCTATAAACATGGGAGGCTATGGGTGCTGCTCCCGGTGTCAATTCAATTGAGAATTCTACGTCTCTGTCTGGGGGTAGTCCTGGCAATTCTTCTGGAAAGACGTCTTGGAATTCTGTAATAATGGGATAATAGACAACATCGTTTATTGCAAGCTGTATACCATCAAGGATTTCTGTGGATCCTCGCACAAACTCAAGTTCAAGCTGGCCGGGTACCTTAAAAAGAATGCTTCTTCCAAAACAATCGAAGAAAGCGTAGTACTTCCTTAGCCAGTCCATTCCAAGCACAATATCAAAAGTTGGCATAGGAAGGACTAAGAGTCGGGCGTTCATCTCTCTGCCACGTATCACTATGGGACATGATCCACAAATTCTACTAATAGGTACAACTCCTCATCCGGTAAGAATTCTAATACAATTAAGAAAAGGTGTAGAGGTAATATTGTGTTTGGCAATAAAGCTAGATGATATGAAT
Organism: Iris macrosiphon; assembly: GCA_036927795.1. NCBI lineage: Eukaryota > Viridiplantae > Streptophyta > Magnoliopsida > Asparagales > Iridaceae > Iris > Iris macrosiphon. The sequence goes on from JAYESA010000010.1 coordinate 176,628,070, forward strand.
GAGTGGGTGGCTCCCGTATCAAACAATGTTATAGCAGGAAAAGTAAAAGAAAGAGTGATACTTGCTATGACATCAATCTCCTGATCCATGTCATCCACTTCCATTGTAAAAGCTTGTCCATTCCTCTAGGGTTGTCCCTATCTGGCCCTCGCGAATTGATCCTCCTGTGTAGGTAGTGGTGGTCCTCACTAAAATCCTCCTGCTGTTGGAGGTTGAGGTGCTGGAAGCGCTAGTCTCTGTACTGGCAGTGGAAGTGTCTGCTGCTTTGGACAATTTCTTGACTGGTGCTGTCCAAAATCACATCTCATACACTGTCCCAAACATGCCCGACAGTCTCTTGAGATGTGCCCGCATCTCCCACAATAACTACATTAGAGCTTATCTAGAACCTGGTACGGTCCTGCTCTATGCTGATACTGTTGTTGCTGGGCTAAAGGATGTCTGACAGGTCCTCCTTGTTGTGTTCTTGCTGGTCCTTGCTGTGTCATCAGCTGACCTCCCTTTCCTCTGCTGATGGTTTCTTGTAATCTGGCTTCTGTCAGTAACTCGGCATAAGAGATTCGGGACTGGGAGCTAGTGTAGTGTTGTAGCTCCTGAGTTAGTCCATGATGAAACCTCTTAGCCTTGGCCAAGTCATCTGGTACCAAGGCAGCGCCATATTTACTGAGGCGACTAAACTCGGCATCATACTCGTCCAATGTTCTCTTTTCCTGCTCTAGGTGGAGAAACTGATCGTATAAGGCATCTCTGACGGTGTCCGGGAAGTACTTTCTCTCAAAGCACTCCAAAAACTGCTCCCAAGTCTGGTACGTACCCAACTGGCGCTCCATGGATTCCCACCAGTGGTGAGCATTACCGTCTAGAAGCGTCCTTACACCCGTCATCCACAGGTCTGCAGGTAGCTGTGATGTCTCTAATAATTTTTGAGTGTGCATGATCCAGTTGGTAGTTTCCTCTGGGCTCTCTATGCCTTTGTACAACCTTAGGCCCATCTGTATAAAGTCTTTTACTGAACCAACTTTAGCTCGAGGTACTGGAGCTAGTGCTTGAGCAGGTACAGTAGTCTTTGAAGCCATCCTTTCAAGTGCTACTAAGAACTCCTGTCTTTGTTCTGCTGCTTGATGCCTCTGCTATGCAGCTAGAGTAGCAGCATGTTATCGCTGTTCCTGCATTATCATCTGGAAGAATTGGAACAGTTGAGCCTGGCCATCCTGCGGTGTTGATGAGACTGGAAGGTTCCCATTAGGTGGAACAGGAAGATCAGATGGAACTGGATTATGAATCTATCCATCTGGTCCTGAAAGTCTAGGAGTTGTTGAGGTCTCTCCTTGAGTCTGACCATTAACTCCAGGAGTTGTGTCACCATCAGTACATCCCTTCTGCATATCCATCTCTCTGCAGGTGATGTACACAATGATTTAGAAGAAGTACAGGAATCAAACAGAATGCAAGCATTAGATAGAATGTAGTAGCATAAAATATGCTGGAGAATGGTCCGCGTATTTTATAGTCAAACCCCCCAACATAAATAAAGTCCTTTCCTGCGTAAAACAGGGACTCAAGGTAGTTGGCGTAAAACATGTTGTTTTAAGCTTCCTGTGTAAAGCAGAGCTTCAGAGTTGTCCGCGTAAAGCAGAGATTCAAGATTTCAGAGCTATCCGCATAAAACAGAGATCCAATACTGTCGGTATAAAAAAAAGTGTCAAGGTAGTGTGGCGTAAAGTTGGGCTTTAAAGCTGTCTGGGTAAAAGTCTACGTAAAAATTATGCGCGTCAAAGTTCTGCTGCATAAAATATATGATGCGTAAAGTCTGTTCATAAAAGATCTGCGTGTAAAGTCTACATATAAGAGGTTTGCGTAAAAAAAAAGTCTCCTGTGTAAAGTCTGAAATATGTTTTGTAGTGTAAAGTCATACGAGGAACTCATTGTATTTCCTCGGATGAATTTGTCAAACTAATCAGTGAATCCTGACATCTGACAAAAGTACTGCACGATGATCGAGAGGACGGCTATGATGATAATTTGTACAGAGACCCAGGTTATCGTTTAGTAATATATTTGACACAAGTTGGTTTTTACGCGTCCAAAAAGAAAGAAAGGGGAGTCTTCTGAATACGCTGCCTATTCCAGAGAGATGAGTTTTTACGCTCAAGTCTGAAATGAGTTTTTACGCTCAAGACAAGACAAAATCAAACGCCAAGTCAAAAGCTATTTCTTGTACAGGGCTCGAGGCATATCTCTACATTTAATGCACGAGATTTCGTTCTAATTGGTCAAGACTGGGAAAGCTAAGGCTGTGGAAATTACGCTCACCTCACCATCCTTACATTTTATGCCTAATCAGGCTATTTTATGATGTCTTATATTTTACGCCTAATCAGGCCACTCTACGCTGGTTATCTATTTATTCATGATTCATCAAGTTACATCGGGCATTTACCTACGTGGCTTGTATGATGTGTCATACGTAGATTTAGAAGTCTAAGGGAACGTGGGTAGCAGTTGTCATTACTGCAGCGTAAAGGAGGCAATTTCTTCATAGTTTGGCCTTTACGCCAATTAAAGTAAAGGGTCTTTGGGGTAAAACTTTGGTTATCCAAATATAGGATGGTTTGAAAGGAAGAATGAGATTTCAGTCAAGTATGGATGAGATCCTTATACTCCATTCCTATACGCAAGCTTGTTTGGTACAGTTACGTAACTAAGATAATATATTCGAGACCTGCATGGACCACCGCCAAAAACATGTCACGCCCCAGTCCCAAAAATACGTAGGACTAGGAATACGTAACACACCCAGTCGTATGTATATGAACTACAATATATGGAAGCCATATACACACGTATGCTGTACATGAATATCCAATCCACTAGTGGTAATATACTGTCACAATAAGTCACACACCATCTATAGCTCATCCACAGCACAAATAATAAGTAGGAAATAAGAGTTGAATAATAACTGAATATCCAAGATGACTATCAAGTCTAATAGTCAGGTGAAAACAAATCCACTACAAAATGACTATACTGAAGTAGTAACAAAATCTCTAAACAGTGGAAATAATCACAGCTACTGTGAGGGTAAGACTTCCCCAGTCAGGTACATAGCGTCAGGTCCAGGACCGTACTCCTGCGGATACTCCTGCTCGTCCATATCTGGAAATGGACCAGGTCCTCAGAGTGATATAATAAGATACATAATAACATGCCAATAAGTACTGAAATATAAACATCCAATGGGTCGCCTAACCGTCTAAGTGAATACAATTTGAGAAAAACTTTCCCAACGCGTGGGCTATCTGGCCATAATAGGATTTGCATGATTCTCTTGAAAAATCAGGGGCCTACAAGCGTACCATCCTTTGAACTGCAGAGGCCGCCTGCAATATATAGGGTCACAATCACACGTTTCTCTAGTGAAGAATTTGTGCGAACTAGGGAAAGTGTAAAGGAGCCCAAACGCCTTACTTGTTGTTCTTCCCACCCCATGCTCTAAGCATGCCACATCCATGATACGATAAAATCTCTAAATAACTGCCAGGTCTACTAGCATACAAAGTTTCTATCAGCAGTCATCCCTAACGTACGGCCAATACGTACAGGAGGCCAGACCTGTCACGCAGTCCGTGATCTATATGAGACTCACAACTCGTGTAACAACTGGGTCACAGCCAATGAATCTAATGATGCTCCATAATACTGGGGTGGTCTCATAAAATAGGTCCAAAATCTACATAAATAAATTATCTATATAAGCAGAATTAAACATGCATGTATCAGCTGGAATGTAAATAATGGTACAATAGCAAGGTATACTTGCCGAGCAAAAATTCTCTATATTGTACGTTCAATATTGTGTTTAAGTTTGTAAAGGAAGAATTGTAGTTAGGGTTTGGAAGAGTTGTAATATATATAGAGATAAGAGGCGGTGGGGGTTACTTAATGGTTAAGAAACTACTGCCACTGCTGTTTCTTTCTTTCATTGGTTTAGGTTTCGGTTGATGAGAGTTTAGTAATAATAGGTAAAGAGGCAATAGAATGAGGCGGTGGTGTTTGTTTTGCGCGCGGTGTAGGAAATTAAGCTGTGGAGTTCTACTTTACGTGCGGAGTTGTTTTACGCGTGGGGTTTAAACTTACGCACGGAGAAGGAAAGAAAGAGAAGTTGGGTTTTGCTACTGCTGCTGTTGAGTTCTTACTTTACACGGTTTAGGGTGCAAGCGGGTAGTGGGTTTAGGAGTTTGGGTTTCGGGTAGAGATCCAAAAGGAATTCTATTCTAATTATTTATATATATATATAGAAAATTCTAAAAATTATATTGGTGTATACGGTTAAGCTAGCTACTGTCCAAAGGGTCTCCTACATGGAATAAATTAGGAAAAATTTATAATAGCTCCAGAAATCCCTTAAGTGCATAAACATCTCGAATAAAAAATAAAATCTATTTCCTCTATTTATCTCATAATTACTATAATTCAATTAAATAACTAATACTAGAGAAATACAGTTTTCAGAATTAGGGGTTTTACATCATCCCAGGAGTGATGCCACGTAACATCGTCGCAGTCGGAGATGTGACTGATCGATATACTGGAGTACTGGGCGACGAGTATTCAGAACCAACAGTAGGCAGTACCAGAGGAGCACTCTGTCTACCTCGGGACCTGCCAAACCCTCCAGGTCGTCCTGTCATACCTGATAACAACATATGATGAATAAAGAAATACACAAATATATAGTACATTCTACAGTCAAAATGTTATGCATATCTCATAGTATTCATAGAATTGTACAATAAATAACTAGTGGTGTCACAAGTCTAAATGGATAATATATTTTACAGTCAAAATATAATATATATATTCGTCAAAATAGTACATTCTACAGGCAAATTATAGTTACATTCTACAGGCAAAATATTTTATTTTTAATAAACTTTAGAAAATTTATCTTGTTCGCCTTCCTCTTTCTCCTCCTCGCTTCACTTTCATCTACTTCGTCTTCATCTTCGTCTTCCTCTTCGAATAATTCTATATCTTTTATATTATTACTCGTGTAATGAGTAACTTCCGTTGAGTCCACATCTACAATATTTGTTACAAGAGGTAGCCCGTCCTCCTGATAAGCTATTTCGTCAATGTCAAAGGTATTTCTACCTTTAGTCTTACATACTGCCCACCAATCCGACCTTGTTGTCCCCCGTATAGGATAAGTTATAAAGTATACGAGCTGAGCCTGACTTGATAGGACAAATGGTTTGTAGCCTTGATATCTATGCTTGTAGTTTATATCCACAAGGCCATGCTTGTCAATTTTCTAACCTTGATCTTGAATCGGATCGAACCATTCACACTTGAGTAGCACGATATTGGCAGGTTCTGTGCCATAATTATATGTCAACTCCATAATCTCTCGTAAGATGCCAAAGAAATTATTGCCTGGATCGACGTCTTTGTAGTTCGAAGATTTGATACACAAACAACTACTTTTCGTAGAATCAAGATCCAGAAAGCTGTCTCTGATAGTAGCATTTATTGACTTAAACCTAAACTCATTCACACAGAAACTTGGCTATATTTTAATGGCAGTAATTGGTCCCTTGGCTAGAGTTCTAATAGATTCAGTCTCGGGTATTATTAGACTATCGACCTAAATTCCAAAGTAGTGATAGTAAGTTATTTATTTTGCAAGTACAGAAATAAAAATTAATTACCAAGCTTCTTACATATGCGCTCAACCAAGAAGGAAAATGGCATCTCATTTCTTGTTCTACTTCTTTGTCTGTTATGTAGGGTCCAACCCGTGCCTTGTTTTTCACCTTTCTCTTTAGGTAATTCAGATGGCGCTCAAAGGAGTACATCCACTGATAACCGACAGGACCACCAACACTTGCCTCATAGGAAAGATGAATTGGCAAATACTCTATAGAGTCAAAGAATCCAGGAGAAAAAACCTTCTCGAGCTTACATAGTGTTATCGCAATGTCCTCCTCTTGCTTTTCTCGACGATCGACGAGCAACTTAGTAGAACAAAGATCTCTGAAGAATATGCTGAGCTCTATCAATGGATCCAAATAACCTGCGGTAAGAATTCCTGAAATGCAATTGGAATTAACCTCTCCATGAATACGTGACAATCGTGGCTTTTCATACCCGCCAGTTTGTTCTCCTTGAGGTCGACGAATCTTCTCAAGTTCGACACGTACCCGTCTGGAAATATTAGACCCTGAATCCACCTATAAAGTCTCCATTTATCCTCTTTCTCCAGTAAGAAAACTGACTTAGGTTGCTTTAACTTTTTATTCCCCTCCTCTATCAAATACAACACAGGACGTTTATCTTTCGTCTTCCCCTTTACCTCCATTACAATATTAATTATGTTATCAAACATATTCTTCTCGATATGTATGACATCAAGGTTATGTCTGATCAGATTGGTGCTCCATATGGCAGATCCCAGAATATATTCCTCTTCGTCCAGTTATGGGTGTGACCAAATCCATCACACTTGTATCCCTTAGCAGGCTCTTCCATAGCACTTGGTAAATCTTTTACCTCTTTCCATATCGTGTATCCGGGCCACCTTGGCGGTGGATTGGCCTTCTCCACAACGCCTGTACGAAAAACATTCATGTTCCTCCGGTACGAATGATCATTCGGCAAAAATTGTCGATGACAATCGAAGAAGCTCGGTTTGCCTCCGTGTTTCAAACAGAAAGCCTTAGTACGGTCCATGCAATACGGACATGAGAGACGACCATGAGTGCTCCATCCTGATAATATTCCATAGGCCAAAAAGTCGTTGATGGTCCACATAAGTGCTGCCCTCATCTGAAAATTCTGCTTTCTAGACACATCGTACGTGTTGGCACCTACTTCTCATAGCTGAGTTAACTCATCTATCAAAGGCTGTAAATACACATCGATGTTCCTCTTCGGATTGTTCGAACCCGGGATAATAACGATTAGAAACATATACAGAGTCTTCATGCACATCCAAGGCGGTAGATTGTACAGAGTGACGATCACAGGCCAACATGAATACTGGGAGCCCAAAAGTCCGAATGGGGTAAAACTGTCAGAGGAGAGCCCCAATCTGACATTACGCGGATCCGAAGCAAAATCTGGATACCCTCGATCAAAGTGATTCCATGCTTCTCAATCGGATGGATGATCTAATACTCCTTCGATCTGTTTTTGCCTGTGCCAACTCATATTTTTTGCAGTCTCCTTAACCATAAACAACCTCTGTAACCGCGGCGTCAAAGGCAAGTAGTGCATCGAATCGGTAGGCTTCCTTGCACCGACAAACTTTTCTCTACCAGTGGCCTTGTAGCGATCAGCACCACAGAATCTGTACGCATCTTCATCATTGTCGTCTTTATTGTACAACATGTACCCGTTGCGACATGCATCGATTTTCTCGTATCCCATCCAGAGCGATCTCACCATCCTTTTAGATCGATAGAAGTCTTTAGGCAACTTTGTACCCTCGGGCAAAATCTCTATAATCAAATCGATCAGTCGATTATAGCATTCTTGCGACATGTTAAAATCGGATTTGATGCTCAACAATCTTGTAACCACCTCTGTAAACCCCCTCTCCCAAAATTTGGCCTACTTGACTTAGATAGAGAGACTATGGCTAGTTTGGACCCAAATAAAAATAGAACACGGTATTTAATTTTAGTTATACAATATTTATATCACCTAGTGCACCTTACCGTTGCTTCAAAAATTGGAGCACCTCCCTAGCTATTGCCTTCCAACGAATTTCACAACCTTGTCCTAGATGTGGTCGCCTACCATTCTGACCTTTGTGTAACTTATAATTATGCTTTCTTGTGCTACATTTTAGTCGCATAACATTCATCGCAGATGTTATTATTTAATTCTAAATAATTCCAACTTTGTACCCCTTTGCGTTCCAATCGAAATTGGAGACACAAGCTTGACCCGTTTTATGCAACCCGAATTTTGATAATATTCTACACTGAATCCTTTACGTTCATGACACTTGTGTCCCACCTAATTTTATCCCCATGTACTTCCAATTAATTCCAGAATATCATGCGCACTAATTTTAATTAATTTAAATCCGAATTCCATCTTTGTGCAATTTTCTAATTGTTGGGCACTTTTATGCAAAAGTGCATTGAGGTGTCCACACCATTGGACCATACATGAAGAAATCCAACTTTTTCCTTCATAGGAAATTTCTCCATAATTTTCAGAATGTGCAATCGCGCAACATTGCCCCTTTATTTTAAACCTATCATTGCATTTAGACAATGCAAATTTTAGCCTCCAAACATCCCCATGTGAGCCCAAGGCCAAGCCCAATTCCAAGTGTAGACCAAGGTCAAAATTTTCTAGGTCAAACCCAAACCCCAAATTTCTACATATATAAATAATACTCTTTTTTCCCACAACTAAAACACAAACCTAAAAATCTCAGCCGACCCTCCCCTTCACCCTTACTGTTCACCCCCCTCCTTCATCCGCCTGACATCCCCGCCGGCCAGTGCGTCCCCCAACCGCCGACCGGGTCCAGACTCCCCCGCCCTCTTCCCTGTCCACCATTTTCCTTCTCCTTGACAGCAGACAACCACCACCACGTCGGCTCCCATCTCCGGCTCACCCGACCCCGGCCTCCTCCGTCGACTGAACAACTTTCCCCGAGCAGCTGTGCTTCGCCGGGCACGACCACCATCCTCCCTCGTCCACCTAGACCACCACCTTCCCCGGTGATCACCGCAGAATCTTTCCCGACCGCCTGCACAGCCATCCGTCCGGCCTCCCCTCACCGCCGGAGCACACGACCCCACTGAACAACATCATCATCATCATCATCCTGCCATCGACCACCAGCACCGCCAGTACCGTGACCACCGTCTCCTCCCCTCGAGCCACTGCCTCCACCTCCTCCGCCCTGCTCAGCCTCCCCATGGCCGGAGCAGCACCCTCCATTACGACCACCACTGCACCAGCACCACCACCCTGGCCTCCTTCCTGCTCCCTGTCGTCATCCTCCTCCTCCTTGGCCGGACTTCCCTGGCCGGAGCAGGCTCACATCATCATCCTCTCATTATCAACACCACCACCATCAACATACACCTACATTACCATCACCATCATCGTTATCATCATTATCACCAACGCCATCGTCATCGTCGTCATCAACATCATACTCATCATCATCTTCACAATAAACATTATGATCATCATACTCATCATCTTCACAACAAACTCGTTATTACTATCACCCACATCATCATCCTCGTCATCGACGTCATCACCATCATCGTCATCATCGTCGTCAACCTCACCGTCATCTCCGTGCACGTACCCCGAGGTACAAACTTCTTCCCCGCCTTTTATATTGTTATGTGTGTGCTTGTGTATATGTCAGTAGGACATTAGTAGTTTTGTATGACTGTTAGCTGATATCGGACCCTGAGTCGGTGAACCCAACTCATGTACGTACCATACGCGTATATTATTCAGCTTGGCATATATACAAATAATTATTGTATGTAGTCAAATGGGTATGTATATAAATTACTGGTATTATTATATAATTATATGGATATATGTAATTAAATGTTAAGTAATAGTTATGACTAGACATGTAATTTTATTGTGCGACCCTAGGGCATTGTGGACTATTCCGTGTTTACCTTGACCGTGTTGACCCTAAAAACTTGTGAATTGACTGCCTTGCGTACATTGACGTACTGGCAATCGATGTGTTAGTTTGATTGCCTGATGGTGCATAGTAATTGAAGACGCGACACCCGTGTAATTCAATGCATAAATTCACCTTGTTAGTTGACCCGTGTTACCCCTAGCATACCCTCTGAGTCCAGTGTATTTATAGTTGTGCATGTGATAGTGTAATGACTGATATTGTATTATATTATATTATATGTACATAGGACCCATCGGATTGTTCTGCGCGACTTCTGGAGCAGGTTATTGGTACTACGCAGCTTCCTTGTCAGGCAAGTTTACCTTGCCTTTGTTGTACTGTTTAAATTCAGTTATATTGTTAGTTGCATGTTTATTGTTTGAGATTATATAACTGTGCGCGTCCGAGAGAGACTCGGGTGCAGTCAACGAATGCGTTGACGTTAGGACTTGTGTCTGACCTAATGTCTAGTAGACCCACCTAAAGTTGTGGAGTTATCGATATAACTCCTCAGGCCTTGACACATTTCGTACATGTGTTGTGAGTCTCATGTAGGGCACAGACTTGCGTATGTGGTTGGCCACCTGTACGTGTAGGCGTACGACGGATAGGGAATAACTGCTATTAGCGATGCATTATAGAAGACTTAGCAGTTATTAGTAGTCGGAGCATAGACTATTATGGTACGAAGGTCCAATCCTTGTCCTTGTTTGGTTGTAAGGTTGGGCTATTGTTCTAACGATAGACTATGAGCAAGAGTTACGATGCCTCGGCGTAGTAGTTAAGGCGTATTGTGGATACGACATGCATAGATCATTGGACGGGGAGGACGACTAGTAGGCGTATGGGATACCCACTTTCTTTATGCAGATTCTACGCTCGACGGAGCGATATGGACGTTATATACTATATAGATTCCCCGTTCTTCGGAGCGGTAGGACGTTATTATATTATATTGCGCCCTTGTATTGGGGGCATATGTGGCATATACTAGCCAGTTGTCATGATTAGTGAATTACGTTAGCATATGTCTAGCCTACACTTTCTCATACTCTCAAAGTTGTCCTCAACTTGCATCTCACTTAGCTGGTTAGTTCACCCTTGATTTTTTACAGTATTTACTTTATAGCATGCTTTTATGTATCTTGTTATGTCTCTCTGAGGACCTGGCCCTTTCCAGGTGTATTGTTCATGAGTATTCGCAGGAGCACAGATCCGGACTGGTTGCGTACATTCCGAGGAGTCCCCTCTTCGAGCCTCGTGATTGTTAGATATTGTACTTATATTGTATTTACCTTGTTTATTCTATATTCTAGTTCGGTAGTGGATTTGTTTCCAACCGACTACCAATATTAGATACTTTATATTAAGAGCTAGCTTCATAGACATTTGTATTTATTCATATATGATTTCCGTGGATGAGATTTAGATTATGCCCTGTGACTTGTGAGAGATTTATACCACTTCTGGATTGATATTCATATTACAACGTACGTATGGGTTTTGGTTTTCATATATTGGAGTTGCCTTATCCATGCGGCTGGCATGCTTACGTGTCCTAGTCCTACGTATTTTTGGGACTGGGGCGTGACAACCTCCAACGGTGAATGATCCTTATAAACATGATATAATGGAGTCCTTGCATTCTCCAGCAACTCCATAAACTTTGCAGCATTGGCATTCGGTGCCTTCTCAGCTGCATCATAATTGTCCGAATTGAAACTAGGCCCCGCCGTATCAAAAACCATGTTCACCCACCCGTCGTCGTAAGCAGCGTGGTCGTGGACATCCATATACGGCTCCATATAAGGCTCTAACTCCGATGCTAGAGAGACAAGCTCTCCGTGCGCGGTCCACTGATAGTAATTCGGCGTGAAGCCCTTCGAGTATAAATGATAGATGACTTCCACTTCTGGATGATATTTCAAGTTGCGATATCTCACACACGGACACTTAATTTTGGTACCATCCATGTACTGAGGGAACGCCTTGGCGAACTGCAGGAACTGTGGTACACCCTCATTGAATTTATCTCGCACACCGCACATATCATCAGGATGACAGTTGTACATCAATGAACGATGACGCAGATAGTAATTCATATCCATTTCTAGATACTTCTGGAAAAATGACAGTATGTGTCCTATAAATTGTTACATACAGTATGATTCTCTTGAGGAAGGTAATAAATGCTCTAACTTGATACACAATGCCCTATGTATGTGTATGTGTGTGTGTGTGTACATATGGTTGTTTGAGTGATTGAGTGAGCTCGGGTCACTAGGGAGAGCAGTTCACAGTTTTCAGTGTGCATCATTTGGCAATGATTAACTGAAGGGAGAGCAGTGTGCCAGCTCTGTGCTACCACGGTACAAGGGAAAGCATACAACAGTTTATAGCAGTAGCAGCTAGCTGTACTATACAGTGCAGTAGTGATTAATCAGTGTGCAGCAACACTGTGCAGTGCACAACAGATTTAGCAGTCTATAGTAGCTAATGCAACACTGCGTGCAACAAGAAGCATCAGCCAAAGTTGGATACGAGTTCTAAAAGAAGCCAATACCGTATCGTGTCTCGGCTTTGAAGAGTCATTCCCGTATTATGAAGTACCTCATTGGTCATGTTTGGAAGGAGTATCTTGAGTGTATCTTGAGTATATCATGAAGTACCTCATTGGTGCACTACAAGTATTTGCTAGATTGCCACACTAGTATATGTATAGGTGTGTATATTAGTGTATATATATTAAGAGTGTATATATATCATTAGTTGTGTGTGTTGATTATATTTATTGTGTCTATAGATATATGAGATATAGTGTATATATATGTGCATCAATATACTATATAGAGTGTCTCTATGTGTGGTGTTTCAGTCCTAGGTTTGTTGTGTGGTTCACAGTGCAGTATAGGAACTTCAAGTAATGGCTCGGGTTGAGGATGCAATGCACATCATATTCAACTAGAGCAACAATAGTTGTTGTTATTGTTGCTGTGGAGTGGTGCACAGGTAGAGTAGGGCGGAAATCTTGTAGTTGTGTGTTCTGGGTATATTTGTCTATATGCTTATGTGATTATATAAGTTATATATATATATATATATATATATATATATATATATATATATATATATATATATATATATATAGGGGTTGTGTTCACTGTGACAGTGAACATGGGTGTCAGGTTAGATGCGTAGGCCATATAACAGTAGCAATAACAAGTAGATAGGTGCAGTAGAGGGTGCTCGAGTATGAGGGGATGTGCTTATTGTTAGTGAAAGTTTGTATCGGGTATTGGATGTATGCAAGTAATGGTGTTGGTGAGATATGCAGTTGTAGGTAGGAGTATATATCAATGTGCGTGTGTATGAGCTATTGGGATTAGAGGTAGCTATCTGTGTCAAGACACATAACCTACATATTCTTATTCATCCACTAAGGCTAGGGGCAGTTGAGTATGTGAGGTTAAAGAGCCATGTTTGTGTGATACACAGGTGCAGAGGTATCTGTGTAAGTTGTGTTAAGTGTCAGGATTAAGAATGGGGAGGAGGTTAGCAGCAGTTTCACTTGTAGCAGCAATGAGCACCTTGTGGACTGTAAGTTATAGTAAAATATGTTTTCTGTTGGATTGAATATAGGGATGCATTCAGTTGGGTGTAAGGGTAGGTGTTCCTGAATGCTGGGTACCGAGAAGAGGTTTGCAATACTATAAGGGCAGTGGGGGAGGCCCTGTAGGCTGAGCATAATTTATGTGCAACAGTATGCACAGGTTGTGCAACCTGATTTGGGGTAAACAGTGTGCACAGGTTTGGGTATTGCTTATGACCAGTCTTGAGGTATTACGAATAATGAGTGAGTGTTTAGGTTATTTAGGGGCAAGATTGAGGTGTTAAGCGAGGGGTGGTAATTTAGGGTAAATGATACTTGATTGTATCAGTGGGTTGAGTAATGTGTGTTGAGGTTGTGAAGGGATGTGAAGATTTGGTTTCTAAATATTGGAGGGTAAGTGCGTGTAGGTAATGTCAGAAGAAAGGTGTTAAGTAAAGTATGGACAGTGTGTATGTTGGGGGCTTGAGTTCCTGCACCTGCAGATAGTAGGTGGGGGTAATGGGTAAGGGGTACAGGCCTTGAGTATAAGGTATCAAGGTCTAGTACCAAGTTGTTTATGTAGCGTCCTCTAGAGGAGTGACTGATACATGATAGTATCAGTAGGTGGCAGGCCTATGTGTTAGAAATTGGCTAAGGGTGATTATTAGATACTAGGATATATAGATACACTAAGGTATTGGGGGAAATTGACATAAGTTAAGGTATTATGTGATAGTAGCTAGATATTAATATCAAGTTAAAAGGTAAAGTTAGGTTAAGGAGTAGTACCAAGGTATTGAATTTAGATAAGGTATATGAGTTATATTAAGATACATGGTAATGTTGGGATACGGGTTGAAACACTAGGATACGAGACTGGGTATTTGTTCTAGACTAAGGTATTAGTAGGTAAATACTATAAATATATGTATTAGCAAGATATTGACCTAGAAACCTAGGTATAACTTAGTTTTGACTAGTGTTGACTAGTTTGAAGAGTCATTCTCGTGTCCGTGTATCCGTGTCAGTATTAGGGTTACTGTCCGCATGTGTTACTGTGTCTGCGTGTGTGTGTATGTGTGTGTTCGAGTTAGGGTTAGGGTTAGTGTGTGTTATATTGTGTCATGTCGTGTTATGTTGTGTCATGTTAGAGAGAGAGAGACAGAGAAAGAAGACAGAGAGAGGAGCTCACCGAGGAGGGGAGCCGGAGGAAGGACACCGGAGGGAGGAGGGGAGCCGGAGGAAGGAGGAGCTGACGGTGGAGGGGGGAGGACGCGGTCGGAGGGGGGTCGCCGGGAGGGAGGAAGCTAGTCGCCGGAGGGAGGAGGGGAGCAGGAGGAAGGAGGAGCTGGAGGGAGGGGGATTCAAATTTGGGAGAGGGAGGGATCGAAGGAAATGGGAGGAATCAGCCCTAAATAAAAGTTATTTAGCGACGTTTTAGCGACGCCAAAAATAACGTCGCTAAGTTAGAGACGTCTGTAACGTCGCTAATGACGTCGCTAAATGTCTAAAAGAGATACGTCGCTAAGTATGTCGCTAAATGTCGCTAAATGAAATATATTAGCGACATTTAGCGACCTTAATTAAACTTATAGCGACTAATCTTTTAAAAACTGAATTACAGTCGCTAAACGTCGCTATATGTCGTCAAGTAGCGATATCTAGCGACTTTTTTCCTTGGAGTCGCTCATATATTTTACATTAGCGACGTTTTACTTTGACGTTGCTAAAAAATATCGCTAATCCCGCTTATTCTGGTAGTAAAAACTTGGTTTTCAAAACCTGAATTTTTCACGAAACTGGGTGGGTCCCGCTAAATGAGGCAACTTCGTCGTATGCAAATTATATCGAAAGGCGCGTATCGTCAATACGGATATGTGGGATTTTACAAAAGTTGATTTGGATGTGCGTGCACACCGGAATTAACGTGTATCCGTCAAAAAGCCCCGTATCGGACCGTTTTGACATTCGTCATAATTTCGTGTGTGCTTGTCGTTTCGCAATGAAACTTGCGCCATCGGATTCGTAGTGTTACACTGGTCCTGTGACCCAAGTTTGGTTCAATTCTGAGAAACGTTGATGAAACCCTATTTTGTGGGCCCCATGGCTCCACTTGACAGACAATTTTATGACCGGCTCATCAAAATCCAGTTCTGGACATTACGTTGGGTTTGTATCATCTTTCTGGACTCGTAGACACTAAGTTTGACGAATTTGTAGAACTTTGTCTCTGACATATTTTTCGGTGCGAAGTGGGCCACATGTGGACCTCGCTTTGACCAAAAACTGTCAATTTTGCCCCTGTGTCCAAATTGGACTTATGGATAGTCAATCCGAGCTATTTTATGTCTTTTGAGAGTGATAATAATATTCGTTTCAGCATCCAGAGGCATACCTGAAGATTTTACTGATACCGGAGCAACTGAAGGATTTCAAAACCCAAGCAAGTGTACCTTGCCAAAATTTGCAGTAATTGCCTTAATATTATTTGCTTGATTTATTCTGTGATGTATCTGCTCAACCTAGGACCATGAGACGTTTCTTAGCGTCCGAATAATATTTGGGTGTCTACGCCGTACGCGGAGTCGTGTAACGTCACATAGAGAGTTGATATCTCAATCCTATATTTTTGTGCTTGCTTTATCAAGTACATCATACCAAAGGATACTTGATACAATTCATGAGACAGAATCTTTCCTGAGTTATTCATGATGATTCTGTATAGGCTTACAGGATTCATGACATAAGACTTGTATATACATAGATATCATTATAACTCGTTGTAATAGTTAGAGGTCATGATCTTGCGTGTTATGGACATGAGACGTCGTGGACATGAGATGTGTGATTATATTGGATGCGGAGAGACACACAGGCTACATGCTGATTATATATATATATATATATATATATATATATATATATATATATATTATTACGGTGCTTTGGCTTCTATATAAGAGCTTGGCCCCCTACGTGATTGTAAAACCCCTAATTTTAAAAAAAAAATTATTTATTATTTTTTATTAATTAATAATTTAATTATGGTAATTAGGGCTAAATAGGAGAAATAGATTTTTAATAATTTTTATTTTAGGTGTTCGGACACTTAGAGGACTTATGGGACCATCAGGAATTTTTCAGAATGTATTCCATGTAGGAGACCCCTTAAGCAGTTGCTAGCCTAATGGTGTGCATTTTTCTAATCTAGAATTTTTCTATGAGTGTATATATATTATATATATATAAAAATATATATATGCATATACTAATAGGAAAAGAAAAGATTAAGAAAAGATTAAGTAAAAAAAAATTATTAAATAAGATTTACTAATAATACTTAAACTAATAATAACAATTATTATATATATTAACTATTACTACACAACTAAAACCAAGAAGCCACTTAAAGGCCCCAACCAGCAACATTCAATAACTTGCTAAACGCCCAAGGACCGCCCCTTTAATACTTTAACTCCAAAGCATCAGCAGCTATTACACGCACGAACCCAAACCCACTTCTTTTCTCTCCCCTATTATATATATGTATATATATATATATATAGTTAGCTCTCATAAAAACCCTAACCTAAATCTCCAGACCCTCCTCTTCCCATCTAGAGCCGTCACCGCAGCCAGAGAAGCCCCACCAAGCCATCCAATCATCCCGTCGACGCCGACCTCGCGAACTGCAGTTTTCCACTCGAGACACCTTCGCTCCGGCGTGATTTCCCGTCGACTCGCTCAACCAAACGCTGTTCCGTCTTCATCGGTATGATCATCCCTTAACCCTCTCCAATATTTATTTTATAGCCAACCTCGGAAAATGTGTGCCCCTAGGTGAAAAATAGCGCCCAAGTTGGCATGGACAGACCCAATTCTGAAATCGCAGAAAACTGCGGTGACCACCCCTATTGCCGAGTTCGTATCTCCCACCACAGAGATCCAAATTCGATGATTCTTTTTGATACCTGTAGAATTCCTGACCTAGTTTATTTTCTGTAAAATAACCCTATGCTATTAGTTGCTGTGAAAATAATTATACTCGTCACAAAACTGCGCGCACCCACTTTTTCCAGATTTCCAAAAGTTGGAAAATGGAGCGCGCTCCGCCAAACGGGACCGCCCCACCGTGTGCCAAGTGTACCGAATGGTGCACGCAGCATAACCAGACACGAGAAAATTTGTGGAGACTGATTCGGACGCGTGTGCGCGCCGAAATTAGGCCGTATCCGCGAACACATTTTGTTTTGTAACTTTTGTAGAACTCGTGCGTATTTTGTGCACGCTTGTTAGATTGCGACGAAACTTGTGCCACTAGACTCGTGGTAACGCGCTGGTCCTGTGACCCAAATTTCACGCATTTCTGAGACGGTTGACCAGATCGCCAATTGGCGGGTCCCACAGTTGACTTTTTGGACAAAATTGTGTACGACTCATCAAAATCCACATTTGGACATACCGTTGGGTTCGTATTGACATTTAGAGTTGTTTGACCCATAGTTTGTCCCATTTAGATACTATTACCCTCGGCACGCTTTTCGGTGCAAAGTGGGCCACACGTGGACCCCACTTTTGCCCGAAATTACCGTTTTGCCCCTGTGTCCAAATTGGACGAAAGGGATGTGCATTTTAGCTATTTTGCTTATTCTGGAAACGTTGGTGATGTTTATTTCAGCATCCGGATATATTTGTTCTGTGGCCATAGCTTTTGATCCTGTGCGTTGACATCTGGACAGTACACCTTGCAGCTTTCTTACCAGGCGAGATACCTTGCCAAATTATTTATAGTACTTTGCATGCTATTTATATTTCTGTCTATTTATTTCATTTCTGTATAGTTCTTGCATGTGTAGTTTCCTTTCAATCGTTAGTATATATTAGATATGTTGACACACACTTGACACTTAGTATCAAAGAGGACAATTATTAGGCGTATGGGCTTTTAACCACTCTGGTAAACCATAGTATATAGCTCGCACTACGGGCATGTGTCGCGCTGGTCGCTACCTCGCGGTATGTCAATTTCTGGAGTCTCGCTGGTCGCTACCCCCGCGGTATGTCGATTTCTGATGTCCATTGACGTGTGTGTGAGTTGTGAGGTAGATCGAGTAGCCTACCCTTGCCCATACGTCAAAAAGTTGTCCTCATTTGCATTCATATAGATTGTCTGGTACAGCGTACTTATTTATTTTCAAATTATATGCATGTTTACTGTATTCAAGTTGGCTCGTATTTTTTGTATCTTGTTACGTCCCTCTGAGGACCTGGTCCTCTGCCAGGTGTATCTGCTCTTGAGTATTTGCAGGAGTATGGGCCTGGACCTGACGCATTCTTTTCTGTCGAGGAGGTCTTACCTTCTGAGCATCGTTGATTATCTGGCGATGGATTCTTTTAGCTGATACACTTTTGTCTTCACATTATTTTATATTGGAGATTTTATACTCCTCTCTCATTTTAGTTTTGGATATAGTCTTTGGTAGTGGATTTGTCTCCACCCGACTATTATTTTCTGGATATTTCAGACTCCTTATTCTAGTTAGTATTTCTTTTCTATGACTTGTTGTGTGGATGAGATTAGCATATCTGTGACTTGTGATATTGTATATACCACATGTGAGTTTATATTCATATTACAGCGTACGTATGGGTTATGGTTTTCATATATTGGAGTTGCCATATCCATGCGGCTGGCATGCTTACGTGTTCCTAGTTCTACGTATTTGGGACTGGGGTGTGACATGTTTTTGTGGTGGCCCATGCAGGTCGAGTTAGCCGTCTCGGTTACGTCACTGTACCGAGCGGGCCTGCACCTAGAATTAGAATTTTAGATCTCATCCACACTTGACTATAACTTACCTTCCTTCTAACATGTCCTACTTAAGTCCTTGCATCTTGCTTGATTCATGTACTCTTCTTAATCCTTCGTCCATCTCTTGTAGAGAGATAAATTTGCATAACGGGCATGCCGCCACCGGGGACAACACGTCTCCAGGGGACGACGACCAACCACTAGGAGTGACCTCAACGACACCTCTTCTTCCCGGATCGGATGGACTGACTAACAATCAAATTCTATCAACTCCTTCCACGATACCTAATGGAACATTTTTAGCTCCACTAGCACCGCAGGATGGCCAGACACAGCTGTTCCAATTCTTTCAGATGATAATACAGGAACAAAGGCAGCAGGCAGCCGAGCAGAGGCAGCAAACAGCAGAGCAAAGGCTAGAATTTCTGGCAGTGCTTGAGAGAATGGCTGCACTAGCCCCTGCACCAACCCAGGCACTAGTTTCAGTACCACAAGCTCGGGTTGGTTCAGTCAAGGACTTTGTGCAGATGGGCCCTAAGCCATATAATGGCAATGAGAGTCCAGAGGAGACCACGAACTGGATTGCCAATACCAAGAAGTTGTTAGAGGCATCACAACTACCTACTGACCTATGGATGAT
Source organism: Iris macrosiphon (assembly GCA_036927795.1). NCBI lineage: Eukaryota > Viridiplantae > Streptophyta > Magnoliopsida > Asparagales > Iridaceae > Iris > Iris macrosiphon. The sequence continues at coordinate 176,647,802 of JAYESA010000010.1, forward strand.
AGGCGTGAGGACTCAGTTAGAAGGCAACGCGCATCATTGGTGGGAATCAATGGAGCGCCAGTTGGGTACGCGTCAGACTTGGGAACAATTCTTGGAATGCTTTGAGAGGAAGTACTTCCCGGATACTGTAAGGGACGCATTGTACGATCAGTTCCTCCATCTAGAGCAAGGGGACAAGACGGTTGATGAGTATGACGCAGAATTTAGTCGTCTTAGTAAGTATGGCACAGTCCTAATACCTAATGACTTGGAGAAGGCTAAGAGGTTTCACCGTGAGCTGACTCAGGAGCTCCAGCACTATACTAGCTCACAGTCCCGGATCTCTTATGCCGAGTTATTGGCAGAGGCCAGGATCCAGGAGGCCATCAGCAAGGGAAACGGAATTCAACAGAGAAGTCACCAAGGACCAGTAAGGACACAGCAAGGAGGACCCATTAGACACCCTTTGACACGCCAGCAACCAGATAGTACTGCACCATATCCAACCAAGGACCCCCGTACCTGTCACTTTTGTGGTAAGGTAGGTCATATTCATAGAGACTGTCATCATCGATTGGGGCTGTGCATGATATGTGGATCAAGTCACCATCAAACCCGAAGATGCCCTCAGCAGAACCAGAGGTCTATGGCAGTAGAATTAGGAACACCGCATACACCCTCAAGTATAGAAGACCAAAGGGACCCACCACTGCTTCTACAGTCTGCACAAATGGAGGGGACTAGACCCCAGTTGAATAACCAAGGACAAGGCCAAGCACTCATTATGACAAGTATGGGAGAACAGACACAGGAAGCCGTAGATACAGGTACGACCTTTTAGTTATAAATGTCTTTACATACTCATAACCCCATTGTGACACAAGATCTTAGATGCACAAATAGATATAGAATTATATATATGATAGTCTAGCAGTTATGAGGATATATTTCTATTCTACCAAGATGGCATACACGCGATGCTAATGGATGACGGGAGTAGCAGTAGTAGTATTCTTCCCCTATCCTTACCTCGCCCTCTTGGGTGACTCATCTCCTCCTTTTATATTTATTCCTTATCTCGTGCGTAACTCTTCCTATCATAGTCATATCTTTCGTGCCATTATGAATTGTTTGATATCAACCCCACCCCTATTTTGTTAGTTAAACATAAATGTGTTAGTAATGCTTGATAACTAAGGATGAGTTCTTAATATGTATATGCACTATAGCAATATATGTATTCCTTATTAGTTTAACCCTTAAGTAGCACCATGCAGCATAGTAGAAATTGTTAGATCATTTGAGATAGATCATACCCCTAATAGTTAGTCAAGACCTTAAGTGTTCCCTAAAAACTTAGACTATGCCTAGGAAAGAGTTGAAGGCACTTGTTATGAACTGATGACTATGACAAATCGCTGGCAAGGTAGCGACAGTTGTCGCCAGACGATTATGGTAGAAGTAGTCGAATTACTTGCAGCCATACTGGCCAGGTGGCGAGGCAGTATTAGACTATGATACTTGACTGTTATGGAAAAAGTCATAGTTATGAGATTCCAGACAGGTATCCCAAGATTCTCGACCCAATAAATATAATTGCCTTACAATCTAGACAATAGCTTCAAAGAAGGTGACCACTAGTAGAATTCTTGTAAGTTGGGTAGTGTAGACGAGTTAGAGGATGATAGAATAGTGTATGGACAATAGATGAGAAAGTGTTAGAATGGCAGACCATGAGTTTTAGGAGTCCTACTAGATGCCAATATAGCGTAATAGTTATATTTATCAATATAAATATAGGTTAGTGTCAATTTCGAGGACGAAATTTTTGTAAGTTGGGTAGAATGTAAAATCCCTAATTTAAAAAAAATTTTATTTATTATTTTTTATTAATTAATAATTTAATTATGGTAATTAGGGCTAAATAGGAGAAATAAATTTTTAATAATTTTTATTTTAGGTGTTCGGGCACTTAGAGGACTTATGGGACCATCAGGAATTTTTCGGAATTTATTCCATGTAGGAGACCCCTTAAACAGTTGCTAGCCTAATGGTGTGCATTTTTCTAATCTAGAATTTTTCTATGAGTGTATATATATTATATATATATACAAATATATATATGCATATACTAATAGGAAAAGAAAAGATTAAGAAAAGATTAAGTAAAAAAAAAATTATTAAATAAGATTTACTAATAATACTTAAACTAATAATAACAATTATTATATATATTAACTATTACTACACAACTAAAACCAAGCAGCCACTTAAAGGCCCCAACCAGCAACATTCAGTAACTTGCTAAACGCCCAAGGACCGCCCCTTTAATACTTTAACTCCAAAGCATCAGCAGCTATTACACGCGCGAACCCAAACCCACTTCTTTTCTCTCCCCTATTATATATATGTATATATATATATAGTTAGCTCTCATAAAAACCCTAACCTAAATCTCCAGACCCTCCTCTTCCCATCTAGAGCCGTCACCGCAGCCAGAGAAGCCCCACCAAGCCATCCAATCATCCCGTCGACGCCGACCTCGCGAACTGCAGTTTCCTACTCGAGGCACCTTCGCTCCGGCGTGATTTTTCGTCGACTCGCTCAACCAAACGCTGTTCCGTCTTCATCGGTATGATCATCCCTTAACCCTCTCCAATATTTGTTTTATAGCCAACCTCGAAAAACGTGTGCCCCTAGGTAAAAAACAGCGCCCAAGTTGGCACGGACAGACCCAATTCTGAAATTGCAGAAAACTACGGTGACCACCCCTATTGCCGAGTTCGTATCTCCCACCACAGAGATCCGAATTCGATGATTCTTTTTGATACCTGTAGAATTCCTGACCTAGTTTATTTTCTGTAAAATAACCCTATGCTATTAGTTGCTGTGGACATAATTATACTCATCACAAAACTGCGCGTACCCACTTTTTCCAGATTTTCAAAAGTTGGAAAATGGAGCGCGCCCCACCAAACGGGACCGTCCCGCCGTGTGCCAAGTGTACCGAATAGTGCACGCAGCATAACCGAACACGAAAAAATTTGTGGAGACTGATTCGGACGCGTGTACGCGACGGAATCAGGCCGTATCCGCAGATACATTTCGTTTCACAACTTTTGTGGAACTCGCGCGTATTTTGTGCACGCTTGTCAGATTGTGACAAAACTTGTGCCACTGGACTCGTGGTAATGCGCTGATCCTGTGACCCAAATTTCATGCATTTCTGAGACGGTTGACCAGATCGCCAATTGGCGGGCCCCATAGTTGACTTTTTGGACAAAATTGTGTACGACTCATCGAAATCCACATTTGGACATACCGTTGGGTTCGTATTGACATTTAGAGTTGTTTGACCTATAGTTTGTCCTATTTAGAGACTGTTACCCTCGGCACGCTTTTCGGTGCAAAGTGGGCTACACGTGGACCCCACTTTTGCCCGAAATTACCGTTTTGCCCCTGTGTCCAAATTGGACGAAAGGTATGTACTTTTTAGCTATTTTGCTTATTCTGGGAACGTTGGTGATATTTATTTCAGCATTCGGATACATTTGTTTTGTGGCCATAGCTTTTGATCCTGTGCGTTGACATCTGGACAGTACACCTTGCAGCTTTCTTACCAGGCAAGATACCTTGCCAAATTATTTACAGTACTTTGCATGCTATTTATATTTCTGTCTATTTATTTTATTTTTGTATAGTTCTTGCATGTGTAGTTTCCTTTCAGTCGTTACTATATATTAGATATGTTGACACACACTTGACACTTAGTATCATAGAGGATAATTATTAGGCATATGGGCTTTTAACCACTCTGGTAAACCGTAGTATATAGCTCGCACTACGGGCGTGTATCGCGCTGGTCGCTACCCCCGCGGTATGTCGATTTTTGATGTCCATTGACGTGTGTGTGAGTTGTGAGGTAGATCGAGTAGCCTACCCTTGCCCATACATCAAAAAGTTGTCCTCATTTGCATTCATATAGATTGTCTGGTACAGCATACTTCTTTATTTTCAAATTATATGCATGTTTACTGTATTCAAGTTGGCTCGTATTTTCTGTATCTTGTTACGTCCCTCTGAGGACCTGGTCCTCTGCCAGGTGTATCTGCTCTTGAGTATTTGCAGGAGTACGGGCCTGGACCTGACGCATTCTTTTCTGTCGAGGAGGTCTTACCTTCTGAGCATCGTTGATTATCTGGCGATGGATTCTTTTAGCTGATACACTTTTGTCTTCACATTATTTTATATTGGAGATTTTATACTCCTCTCTCATTTTAGTTTTGGATATAGTGTTTGGTAGTGGATTTGTCTCCACCCGACTATTATTTTCTGGATATTTCAGACTCCTTATTCTAGTTAGTATTTCTTTTCTATGACTTGTTGTGTGGATGAGATTAGCATATCTGTGACTTGTGACATTGTATATACCACATGTGAGTTTATATTCATATTACAGCGTACGTATGGGTTATGGTTTCCATATATTGGAGTTGCCATATCCATGCGGCTGGCATGCTTACGTGTTCCTAGTTCTACGTATTTGGGACTGGGACGTGACAGTGATATTACTGCTACAGGCTCCCCGACACAGAGCTTGTAGTGGTCTCAGCCTGAGTAATAGTGATGCTCTAATTTGCATACCACATAGCTGATTACATAGTTTGCCCTGTTGATATATTTTTAAATACTGTATTTTATTTGGCTTGAGTTATTCTTGTACCTTGCTATGTCCCCTGAGGACTTAGATCCGGATTATGTCCCCAGGTATAGCAGATGAGATCTACCCCGAGGTATACGAGACAGGAGAAGACACTGGAGCAGTACCAGCACCAGAGGACGAGGTGGTGCAAGAGGATTTCTCTTGAGTATTTTGTTATATACTCAGTTATTTCTGTTTCTTGATACTCTATTTCCTGTCTCTTGGATTACTGTACTAAACTCATTATCGGGTTGTTCCCTGAGATATTTTACTGAGACTTGTTGGATTGTATTTCTCTTTGATTAGTTTGACATTTAAATTATGTTTACCTTCTGTGGATGAGATTAGAATTAGACTGTGACATGTATCGTAGACTATTATATTTGTTTTACAGCTTAAGTACACTATAACGGGTCCATTAAATTGGGTTTATCCATTGGAGTGTGCTGCTGGCCATTATCACGTGGCTAGTCCATCGGTATTTTGGGACTGGGGCGTGACACAGACTAACCACGCCTTCCGAAGCAGAAGCGATCATAGTGTCACGACCCGCACCCGGTGTAAGGGTACTAGTCGGAAACAACGCCCAGCCTACGCCGCAGAATCGGCGGTAGAACGCTGTCTAGATAAACTATCTAACAATATAATGAACCACCAATAATGATAGTATACTCAATCACAGAACTAAGGTGGAAATGAGCACGAATCAGATAAAGAATAGAATATTCACAATACAACTCATGAGTCTAAAATAATACATCAATGAGTCTGAAGAAAATTACAGAAATATGTTGGAGACAAATCCAGTACAAAGAATACTACAAAACTATAAAGCTACAACTCCAGGGTCAACTGTCTCAGTTGGGATAAGTCCCTCTTGAGCCAGGGTCTCAGAATCTAAACCCACAACATCCTGGGGTCCATAATAGGTAGGGTACTCCTCAGTGTCATCTGGAAAAATATATCCAGTCAGGAAAGGAGCAGAGTACAACCCTAACAGCAGTTCTCAAATAATGATAAAAACTATGTAACAGTAAATAGTTGTGGATAAACAAGATGCATAAATAGATACAAGAATGTATAGACAATAAAGAAATACTGGAAAGAAATACAATAATGAACAATATGCTGATGGAACAAGAATACTAATGACTAAGTGTGTGAGTACTAGCTTTAACATGTGATCGGCTTGGGAACTTGCACAAGAGTATGATGGCCTGGCTGATTATACGTGCGGTGTATGATCAACACTCACAAGGAACAAGACATGCACAAGGAGGGTATGATCACATATCTACACTAAAATACTCTCCACCCCGACTGGTATAATAGATCCAATCACGGTACGTTATGGCACTAGATTCCCCAAGAAGATAGCTAGTCTCCCCGAGAATCGGTGTCTGTACATGTACAAGATAACCAATGAAACAATACTTGCACCATATATACCATATACCAAGGAATAACATCTCATGACGAGATCCGGATATACCAATCCGTGTAACCATAGTGTCAAGAGAACATGTATATCTACACTAGATACAACGAACATAGAGGATATCATAAATGAGAAACTATTAGAGAATGTACTCGCCTGAAGTCCAATGAACAGTCTCACAAATGTCTGACTCGGTGCCTCGAAGACCTAGACATGGAATACCACATTAATACAAGGTCCCGGAAAGAGAACAAGTCAAACTAGGCAACTTCTAGGTCAATAAGTCAATTCTAAGGTAAAAGTCAACTATGGTCAACTCTAAAGTCCACTAAAGTCAAACATGGTCAAACCCAAAGTCAACCTCACAAGACATCTATAAAATAATATAGAGATAAACTACAATAATTTAGGAATCAAATTAGATTCAAAAAGAACTCACACAAAGTATACTAATAATACAATTAATATATACCCTAAAATAATATATACAACCCAACATTTATATAAATAACATAATATATTATTACAATTATTATTCCTCACAAAACACATATATATATATACATATGTATATATACAATTATAATATATAATATATACATTAAATCTGTCAAAGCGTCATTGAAAAACAGTGAATAAAATAGGATTAAATCAAAACAGTTTAAATAGTGACAGTCGGGACTGTCACCGAAGAACTGTCACCGAAATCCAAATAATAAACTGCCACTGCTTTGGTTTTCGCTGACAGTTAAACTGTCGCGGAAAAGCGTCGCAGAAAAACTGCTGTTTCCCGCTGCTGCAATTAATGACAGGTTTGTCATTAATTGCCCGAAGGCTACAGCGGCTGCTATTAGTCGGCTAATTAATGACAGTTTTTACTGTCATTAATTCACTGTCACTAAAACAAGTTATATATATATAATTATATATATAAAAACAGAATATATAAAACAATATATATATATATATATATATATATATATATATATATATATATATATAAACCATTAATACAAAAAATGTACATATATATATTAATATACACATAAACTTATACCTTCAAATATTTAACAAAGAACATATAATTTACATGGCTAGAAGCACACCTAAAATATTTACATTAATATCCAAATAATTACATAATAATTATAAATAATATAATTACACAATTAAACATACAAATATATTTTATAAAACATTTTATGTATAAATTATATTATTTAACAAGTAGTAACATATATATTTGCATGCAAGAAAGCTACATATTATATTGTACATTATATTAGCACACCCAAAATATAGATCTATGCTACAATAATTACTATAATAAATACACAAAATAAATATTTAATATCCATATATATATACTAATTATAAATGAAGAATTGAACCACAATTAATTAGATCTATACAAAAATACACACAATTGGAGAGTATCTCACCGTATCCCACTAGATCTAGGATACGCATGCGACACGAGTCCAACACACAACTAAATGTACCCCGAAGGACACAAACAGATCACAAATAATATTTATGAACAAATCAAAGCGTCAAAAGTAGATCTATGTGTCCGTGTCAAAATACGACATGTTCAAAGCCCCGTGTCGGAGAAAAACCCCCAAATGACACGTATCACCAAATAGTTGGGATACGAACCACAAGTATCCCAATATGGACACGACACTAGCCTCAAACACAAATCTCATGTTCAATTGATCTATAGGATCAATTGACACACACAAAAAAATGTAAATTCGGAATTCCAACAAAATTGACACAAAAAGTACCATAACTTTCTCCATGGGTCTCCTATGAACACAAAACAAAGTCCTATGGGTAGTACATACATATAGGTTGATTTTACATGATTAAATACCAGATTTAGAAGCTATTTAAATGGGAAAAATCTGAATTATACCTATTGGGAGATGGATTCCCAATGAAACCTCCAATTGAGATGAACTTGCTTCCAAATTGTAGATCCTTGCTCCTCTTTGTAGATCCTTGCTTCCTTCTTCTAGATCCTTGCTTCCTCCTTCTCTAATGGTGAATTGGAAAGAATTTGGAATGAATTTGGTAGGGAATTGGATTGGGAATGGAGGAAATTTGGTAGTGGGAGAATTCTAGATCTAGATTTGGAATGAGATGAGAGGAGAGAGAAATTTTCCCCCCTCTTTAATAGGCCGGCCATAGCCCCTCCCCCAAGCAATTGTAAAATGTCCAATGTACCCCTTGGGGCCTCTCATGAAAAAATAATTAAGGAAGGAAGCTTCTAGTCTAATCATTTAATTAATTTAATCCATCTCCTTAACTATGGGCTTTCTAAATGGGCCAAATCTAACTATTTAATTCATGTTGGTCCATGGATCCAAACTAAACTAGTTGGGTCCACTAAAATAAGTCCAAAATAATTAAATAATATCTAACAACAATTAAATAATACAACAAAAATTATTTACCATGCACAATATTTATTTAAATAGGAAATTACTAAAATATCCTTTTTTTTAAAATGTGGTAGTGACAAGTCTACCCTCCTTAAAATAATTTCGTCCTCGAAATTCAAAGACGAAAACTACCCCCAGAAAATCACAGAACAGAACTAAAGAATCACAACTAACTAATGAACAGAACATAACAATGAACAGAACATAACTAGAAATAACATACCTCAAGGTACAAACAAATATGGATAACGCTCTCGCATTTCATCCTCTCTCTCCCAGGTAGACTCCCCCGGAGAGTGATGCCTCCATGCGACGTGCACCAAAGGAATAGTCTGGTTCATCAGCACCTTCTCTCTCCGATCCAGAATCCCAACTGGCTGCTCTGGATAGCTAAGAGTAGGGCCCACCTCTATCTCTGAGTGATCCAATACATGACTAGGATCTGCCACGTATCGTCTCAACTGCGACACATGAAATACGGTGTGCACTCCCTCCAATGCAGGTGGCAAGTCTAGTCTATAAGCAACTGCACCGACCCTCTCTAGAATAGTGAAAGGTCCAATGAATCGCGGACTAAGCTTTCCGCCTCCACCGAAGCGAATCGTGCCTCGTGTCGGAGAAATCCTCAGAAATACCAAACCACCCACCTAGAACAAAACACCACCTTAAGAACTTATCTATAACAAACAACCAAGAACAAGCACACAAAATAAAATCTAAACTATACCTCAAACTCCAAGGGTCTCCGATGGCTATCGGCCCAATGCCGTTGTCTGTCCTGCGCCACTCGAAGTCTGTCTCTGATCAACTGAACCTTCTCTGCTGCATCCACAACCATCTCTGGCCCAAGCAAAACTCTCTCTCCAACATCGTCCCAAGACAAAGGAGTACGACACCTCCGACCATATAGAGCTTCAAAAGGTGACATCTCTATACTGGCCTGGTAACTGTTGTTGTAAGCAAACTCTACCAAATGGAGATGGTCCTCCCAAGAACCCCCGAAATCTAGTACACAAGTGCGCAACATATCCTCGAGAGTCTGAATAGTCCTCTCTGACTGCCCATCTGTCTGGGGATGATATGCAGTACTGAATTTGAGCTGAGTGCCCAAACTCTCCTGCAAACTCCTCCAGAAATGAGAAGTGAAACGACTATCTCGATCTGAGACTATGCTGACGGGAACTCCATGTATCCTAACGATCTGCCTCACATACATCTCTGCCAGCTTCTCCGTAGACAAACCCACCTTGAAAGGCAAAAAGTGGGCCGACTTGGTCAATCTATCAACAATGACCCAAATCGCGTCTTTTCCTCCTGGAGATCGTGGTAGTCCGGACACAAAATCTATAGTAATGTGTTCCCACTTCCACTCTGGAATGGGTAATGGCTGAAGTAAACCTCCTGGCCTCTGCCTCTCGGCTTTCACCTGCTGGCACACTAAGCATCTGGATACAAACTGTGCCACTTCCCTCTTCATGCCATACCACCACACACTCTCTCGCATATCCCGATACATCTTGTTAGCACCTGGATGTATGGAATACTGAGAGCGATGCGCTTCCTGCAATACCTCCTCTCGCAACTCCCCACTAGGCACACACAATCTAACTCCATGCCTCAAAGATCCATCCTCTGCAATAGTGAAATCATCCTCCAATCCTGCTCTCACCTGAGCTCTGATACTCCTCAAAGATACGTTATCATACTGTGCTGTCTTGATCCTATCCATCAAATCTGAATGTATCTGCAATCCCCACATCTGCATAGCACACCCAGGAACAATCACCTCAATGCCCAAGCTCTCCAAGTCCTCCAACAGATATCGATCCTGCGTTAAGAACATAGCTACCGGATACCTGCTCAAAGCATCGGCAACTACATTGGCTTTCCCAGGATGATATTGCAAAGAGATATCAAAATCCTTCATCAATTCCAACCACCGACGCTGCCTCATGTTCAACTCCTTCTGCGTGAAAACGTACTTCAAGCTTTTGTGGTCTGTGAAGATCTCCACACGCTCTCCGTACAAATAATGTTTCCACAACTTCAGGGCGAATATGACAGCTGCCAACTCCAAATCATGGGTAGGATAGTTCTTTTCATGAGAACGCAATTGCCTGGATGCATAGGCAATCACTTTCCCATGCTGCTGAAGAACACAACCTAAACCCTTTCCTGATGCATCACTATAAATAGTGAAACCTCCGGACCCTGATGGCAATATCAAAATAGGAGCAGACGTCAACCTCTTCTTCAACTCCTCAAAAGCAGCCTGGCAATCTTCCGTCCAAACAAACTCCACATTCTTCCTTGTGAGTCTGGTCATCGGCTCGGCAATCCTCGAAAAATCTTGCACAAACTTTCTGTAGTAGCCTGCCAATCCCAAGAAACTCCTGATCTCTGCTACTGAACTCGGAGTCTTCCAAGATTCTACTGCTGAAATCTTCTTCGGATCCACTGAAATACCATCACCAGTCACAACATGCCCCAAGAATTCCACCTTGTCCAAGAAAAACTCACATTTGGACAACTTCCCATACAGCTTCTCCTTCCTCAGCACATCCAACACAATCCTCAAATGCTCCTCATGCTCCTCCGGTGTCCTCGAGTATATGAGTATGTCGTCGATGAATACCACCATAAACTTGTCAAGGTACTGGTGGAACACCTTGTTCATCAAGTTCATAAATACCGCCGGTGCATTAGTCAAACCAAACGGCATCACCATAAACTCGTACTGACCATACCGAGTTCTAAAAGCAGTCTTCGGTATGTCCCCCGGCTTCACCTTCACCTGATGGTAGCCTGATCTCAAATCTATCTTAGAAAATACCTTGGCACCACTCAACTGATCAAACAGATCATCAATCCGTGGCAAAGGATACTTATTCTTGATAGTGAGATTATTCAAAGCCCTGTAATCAATGCACATGCGCACCAATCCATCCTTCTTCGGTACAAACAATACCGGGGCTCCCCATGGTGAAGAACTCGATCTGATAAACCCCTTATCCTGCAATTCGTCCACCTGCTTCTTCAACTCGACCAGCTCGCTGTTGTTTACTCTATAGACATGCTGCAAAATCGGTTCTGCACCTGGCACCAAGTCTATAGAAAATTCAACATCTCGATCTGGCGGCAATCCTGGCAATTCTTCAGGAAACACATCCAAAAATTCTGCTATCAACGGATGTGGCAACTCCTTGTCTTCCACCATAGCTCCACAAATAATGCCTTCTTCCTGCTCCGCAGCTCCTCTAGCAAACTCGAACTCTGGCTCTCCTGGCGGACCAAACAAAACTCTACCTCCTCTACAATCTATGCTAGCACGGTGCCTACTCAACCAATCCATCCCGAGTACAATGTCGTAGCTCGAAAGTGGCATTACAAGTAGACACGCACTCAACTCCCGGTCTCCCAGAGTAACTCTCCGATCCTTGCAAATATCATTAACCAGGATAATGCCTCCCCCGGTCATGATCTTGCAAGTCCTAAGCAAAGACTCAGCTACCAAACCATGCTTTAGAGCAAAAGAAACAGATACAAAATTATGGGAAGCACCACTATCAAACAAAGCTAAAGCTGGAATGGAATCAAAAAGAATAGAACCTGCGATGACATCTCCGGTGGGTTCCTCCTCTTCGACTGTCATAGCAAACGCTCGTCCTTGCCGAGCACCTCCCTGCTGCTGATGCTGGACAAAACGCTGCTGCTGTGTCGGAAGCGGTCCCCTCGGTTGTGCTGCAGGTGGTCTCATCTGTGCCCTCGGAGCTGGAGCTGCTCCCTGAACTGCACGACGAGGACACTCCCTCAATTGATGCCCTTCAGTACCACAATACAAACAAACTCCTAGCCTCTTTCTGCAAACTTCCCAGATGTGGCCGGGCTTCTTGCAGAAGTTGCATAGAGCTTGTTGTAACTGCCTCTGCTGCTGAGGTGCCTGGTGAAAAGGCGCTCTAGCTGGAGTCTGGTTCTGCTGTGGCTGCTGGAAAGGTCTGGACTGGAAATGAGGACGTTTGGCAGATACTGCACTGCCGTTGGCCCCCAGAAAAGAATCACGGTCTCTCTTGGTCTTCAAACCCAGATTCCGCTCAACCTTGCGTGCCTCCGCAAGTATCTCCGAGTATGTCTCATAAAAAGACAAAATGAGGATCAATATGGCACATGATGTAAGACATCAAGGAAAGGACAGTTTAAGGGTTCAAGTATCAATGTCAAAGGAGAATAGTTGAATCAAAAGAATTTTTCTAGATGTGATTGAGTATCTCAGCCTATATCCTATATCCTATCGCAGGCTCGCAGTAGTACAACTAAGTTGTCGCACTACCACGACATCACATACTTGTGAAGCTAGACCTGCATGGGCCACCACCAAAAATGTGTCACGACCCGCACCCGGTGTAAGGGTACTAGTCGGAAACAACGCCCAGCCTACGCCGCAGAATCGGCGGTAGAACGCTGTCTAGATAAACTATCTAACAATATAATGAACCACCAATAATGATAGTATACTCAATTACAGAACTAAGGTGGAAATGAGCACGAATCAGATAAAGAATAGAATAGTCACAATACAACTCATGAGTCTAAAATAATACATCAATGAGTCTGAAGAAAATTACAGAAATATGCTGGAGACAAATCCAGTACAAAGAATACTACAAAACTATAAAGCTACAACTCCAGGGTCAACTGTCTCAGTTGGGATAAGTCCCTCTTGAGCCAGGGTCTCAGAATCTAAACCCACAATATCCTGGGGTCCATAATAGGTAGGGTACTCCTCAGTGTCATCTGGAAAAATATATCCAGTCAGGAAAGGAGCAGAGTACAACCCTAACAGCAGTTCTCAAATAATGATAAAAACTATGTAACAGTAAATAGTTGTGGATAAACAAGATGCATAAATAGATACAAGAATGTATAGACAATAAGGAAATACTGGAAAGAAATACAATAATGAACAATATGCTGATGGAACAAGAATACTAATGACTAAGTGTGTGAGTACTAGCTTTAACATGTGATCGGCTTGGGAACTTGCACAAGAGTATGATGGCCTGGCTGATTATACGTGCGGTGTATGATCAACACTCACAAGGAACAAAATATGCACAAGGAGGGTATGATCACATATCTACACTAAAATACTCCCCACCCCGACTGGTATAATAGATCCAACCACGATACGTTATGGCACTAGATTCCCCAAGAAGATAGCTAGTCTCCCCGAGAATCGGTGTCTGTACATGTACAAGATAACCAATGAAACAATACTTGCACCATATACACCATATACCAAGGAATAACATCTCATGACGAGATCCGGATATACCAATCCGTGTAACCATAGTGTCAAGAGAACATGTATATCTACACTAGATACAACGAACATAGAGGATATCATAAATGAGAAACTATCAGAGAATGTACTCGCCTGAAGTCCAATGAACAGTCTCACAAATGTCTGACTCGGTGCCTCGAAGACCTAGACATGGAATACCACATTAATACAAGGTCCCGAAAAGAGAACAAGTCAAACTAGGCAACTTCTAGGTCAATAAGTCAATTCTAAGGTAAAAGTCAACTATGGTCAACTCTAAAGTCCACTAAAGTCAAACATGGTCAAACCCAAAGTCAACCTCACAAGACATCTATAAAATAATATAGAGATAAACTACAATAATTTAGGAATCAAATTAGATTCAAAAAGAACTCACCCAAAGTATACTAATAATACAATTAATATATACCCTAAAATAATATATACAACCCAACATTTATATAAATAACATAATATATTATTACAATTATTATTCCTCACAAAACACATATATATATACATATATATATATACAATTATAATATATAATATATACATTAAATCTGTCAAAGCGTCATTGAAAAACAGTGAATAAAATAGGATTAAATCAAAACAGTTTAAATAGTGACAGTCGAGACTGTCACCGAAGGACTGTCACCGAAACCCAAATAATAAACTGCCACTGCTTTGGTTTTCGCTGACAGTTAAACTGTCGCGGAAAAGCGTCGCAGAAAAGCTGCTGTTTCCCGCTGCTGCAATTATTGACAGGTTTGTCATTAATTGCCCGAAGGCTACAGCGGCTGCTATTAGTCGGCTAATTAATGACAGTTTTTACTGTCATTAATTCACTGTCACTAAAACAAGTTATATATATATAATTATATATATAAAAACAGAATATATAAAACAATATATATATATATATATATATATATATATATATATATATATATATAACCATTAATACAAAAAATGTACATATATATATTAATATACACATAAACTTATACCTTCAAATATTTAACAAAGAACATATAATTTACATGGCTAGAAGCACACCTAAAATATTTACATTAATATCCAAATAATTACATAATAATTATAAATAATATAATTACACAATTAAACATACAAATATATTTTATAAAATATTTTATGTATAAATTATATTATTTAACAAGTAGTAACATATATATTTGCATGCAAGAAAGCTACATATTATATTGTACATTATATTAGCACACCCAAAATATAGATCTATGCTACAATAATTACTATAATAAATACACAAAATAAATATTTAATATCCATATATATATACTAATTATAAATGAAGAATTGAACCACAATTAATTAAATCTATACAAAAATACACACAATTGGAGAGTATCTCACCGTATCCCACTAGATCTAGGATACGCATGCGACACGAGTCCAACACACAACTAAATGCACCCCGAAGGACACAAACAGATCACAAATAATATTTATGAACAAATCAAAGCGTCAAAAGTAGATCTATGTGTCCGTGTCAAAATACGACATGTTCAAAGTCCCGTGTCGGAGGAAAACCCCCAAATGACACGTATCACCAAATAGTTGGGATACGAACCACAAGTATCCCAATATGGACACGACACTAGCCTCAAATACAAATCTCATGTCCAATTGATCTATAGGATCAATTGACACACACAAAAAAATATAAATTCGGAATTCCAACAAAATTGACACAAAAAGCACCATAACTTTCTCCATGGGTCTCCTATGAACACAAAACAAAGTCCTATGGGTAGTACATACATATAGGTTGATTTTACATGATTAAATCCCAGATTTAGAAGCTATTTAAATGGGAAAAATCTGAATTATACCTATTGGGAGATGGATTCCCAATGAAACCTCCAATTGAGATGAACTTGCTTCCAAATTGTAGATCCTTGCTCCTCTTTGTAGATCCTTGCTTCCTTCTTCTAGATCCTTGCTTTCTTCTTCTCTAATGGTGAATTGGAAAGAATTTGGAATAAATTTGGTAGGGAATTGGATTGGGAATGGAGGGAATTTGGTAGTGGGAGAATTCTAGATCTAGATTTGGAATGAGATGAGAGGAGAGAGAAATTTTCCCCCCTCTTTAATAGGCCGGCCATAGCCCCTCCCCCAAGCAATTGTAAAATGTCCAATGTACCCCTTGGGGCCTCTCATGAAGAAATAATTAAGGAAGGAAGCTTCTAGTCTAATCATTTAATTAATTTAATCCATCTCCTTAACTATGGGCTTTCTAAATGGGCCAAATCTAACTATTTAATTCATGTTGGTCCATGGATCCAAACTAAACTAGTTGGGTCCACTAAAATAAGTCCAAAATAATTAAATAATATCTAACAACAATTAAATAATACAACAAAAATTATTTACCATGCACAATATTTATTTAAATAGGAAATTACTAAAATACCCTTTTTTTTAAAATGTGGTAGTGACACATAGACACTCGTACGGTCTCCCATGAGTCTGGCAATGTACACAGCAGCCATAGTCCCTGAACCTCGTTGTCGAACTTGACTCCCATCGAGGATAGCTGATCAAGCATGCCCTGGAACTCACTCAATTGATCCGTAATAGACGTCCCATCTTTGTACCGCAGACCCATCATCATCCAGATCAGGAACAATTTATTTACCCCTATCTTCTTCGCATACAAAGATTCTAGCTTATCCCATAGTATCCTCGTGTGCTTAATACTGGCAACGTGGCTGTATATGTTCTCGTCAATGAACTGTCTGATGTACCCGCACACCTGTATATGCTCGAAATTCCAGTTCTCTTCTGATTTATAACTGGGCCTCTCGGAAGCAAATACAGGCAGATGCAGCTTCTTGAAAAATAGCAGATCCTTCATCTTGCTCCTCTAGTAATGATAGTTGGTACCGTTCAGGTTTATCATGCGCACCGGATTCACATTCATCTCTCCTCCCTGGTTTGCCTATCAACTCATGACACTCTTCTGAAATTCCAAAACCTGGCTCTGATACCACATAGATAGGAAAGAAGCGCAGAAACATTTTTCCAAATCAGAGAGTACCTGCGAGATAACCAAGCAATACAATACATAAACTAAACACCAAATCACAGGAAAATAATCCACACAGACAGAGAATTTTGACGTGGAAAATTCTCACGAAAAAAACCACTGGACGATTGGAGTCAAACCCTGAAGAACCTTTAGTAATGGAATAAAGAGAATACACCATCTACAAGCTCCTCCCGATCCAACACGAATCACCACAACACTTAGGAATATAAAATAGATCAAACCAAGAAGATAGAAGACAATGAAAAATTACCCAAAATTGATCTCCTCCTCCGAAACGGACTCCAATCCTTCTTTCTCCTTGCCAAAGTTGCAATGGCACTATTTTCTCTTTTTTTCCTCTTTCTTGAGATGATATGTTACGGTTAGATAGGAATTAGGGTTAGTAAAACCTAATATATGCCTCCTAATCCCGCAACTAAACTTGGACCGTAGGATACGATCCAACGGTAGATAAAATACCTCAGAATTTTTGCCCAGCCCGCCGACCGAACTCGGACCTAATTCGGCCGAGTCGATGATTTACGAGTAAACGAAGACAGCAGCTTTCTAGAGCTTCTGGAGCACCCTGACCGAACTCGGACCGAGTTCGGCTCGAACTCTGTCTCCCCATATACAGCAGCTGCTCCTCCTTCTTCCCGAGCTTCTTCGACCTCTCAAATGGCTCTCGTCGCCTCCCCGAGCTTCTCTGACCACAGACGGTGTTCGTCGCACTCCGGGGTGTTCTCCACATAGGTTGGGAACCCCACCCACTCCAACACTTAGTTGACAATGTTTGCTGTTAGTCAAATGTAGGTACAACTAACTTACATAAAATATGTTCAAAAACTTTCAAGTTTTTGAGCTTTTACATGTAACTTTGTAATAAACTTGAGGATGATTTATGGCATCTGATGAGGTAAGACTCACATGTGGACCAAAGGGTTAAGCGGTCGATCTTGTATGCTTATGATTTGTTTGTTGGTTGTGTCCATACATATGTGAGCAAAAGCTCAACTTCCTCCTTTTGCTTTAGTCCCACATCGGTTGGACCTCTTCCCCCTTGTATGTATTTATTAGTTCTTCTTTATTGCTCCCTTAAAATGTTATGTGGGGAACCCCTTGGGCCACATGCGCGCGCTGCCACCGCCGTCTGGCCCAGCTCGGTTCGGTTCGGCGTCTGTAACAGGTGCGGGTACGTGTCTACATCTGCGGGCGCCTAAAGCCGATCCAATTTACTCTTCGGGTTCGGGCTGGGATCCAAAAATCTTTTTGCTCCCCTTTATTTTTTAAACCGCTTTGACTCACTCATTTTTTGAACGTTAGACATTTATTACTCCCTATGTCCAGGTTCATTTCCCACATTTTTAACATGTGGCAGCTCCGTTTACATGCCATATTAATTCCTTTCCCATTAAACGCCTGGATTAATAGCAATTATTCTCTTGTCTGTAGTGAAGGTCTGGTTCTCTCCATATATATTTGTCGAGGTTCTCTTTGCAAGACTTCCTACAGAAGATTCCCCTACGTGAAATCTCTTTCTCTCATTCTACTCTCGAGCCACATTCTGTTCTCTAATCCTTGTTCTGGGTAGAGCTAAATTCGGTCTCTCTCTCGGAGTTGTGTGCAACGAAGAAAACCCGGTAGTCAGAGGGGTTTTACCACTAGGAGCTTCCGAGAAACGTCTGCACATAGACCTCGGATCAACTCTTAGGACAGTGCTTCGTGCACGACTTTTCCGGAGGCCGGTAACACTTATTTTTCTTTCTTCTCTTATCAAATTTATGAAAAAATATTATATATATATATATATATATATATATATATATATATATATATATATATATATATATTAACAATATCGTTTTCATAGAACTTTGTATTAAAACCTACAAGAAGTTTTATTTTTAAATTTTAATTTTTTTATAAAATTAATGCGTGCCAGGTTTTCGAACATAGACTATCCTAAAATATTTTAGTAGTCCTGGAACTTTACTAAAACTCGATATTTCTAGTAAAGAGTTGAGGCTTTTATATATATACTTCCCTAACCTAATTAAAAGAGTAAGAAAGTCAACTTTTTCAGGAGAAACGTAGGTGATTGTGGATATTTGCATGATACAGTTTTCCCACTTTATTGAGATTGTCGTGACATACTGATAACGACCGCATAGACGAAACCTTCGAACTAGCCACGATCCTTCGATAAGTTTGCCCATGTTTCTCCAAACACAATAGTAAACCAAATTGATGGAGAGGTCCACCCCTAGCAAATGTTGATTGTTCTCTTCTCTCTCCATTTTGTCACCACCTCTACACATTGATCATTGTATGCAACATATTTTCCCTGTTTGCTAGGGTCCCCTCCAACTAGATATGACACCCCCCCCCCCCCCCCCTCTACCTACACATTGTGTGTGCACACATATGATCAATAAACACAACGTGACCTACCACAACGGTCCCACTGTTATGGGTTCCAACACACAACCACTGTTGCACCACCCTCTCTCTTCTGAACCAGCATTCTTCCATGTTCTTTCTTCTGTGTATCAACTTGTCGCATGTGAGCGATCAGCACCACGTTGGAGAGGCATTTTAATGAGCTCAAATCTGCTGTCCCGCTAAACCAGTCCCAACCCTGTCTTCTGACTATATATATATTTTTTTAATTGCTGGTGGAGCCCACAAGATCATAGGGGGTGGGGACAGAATTTTAGGACTAGATTAGTCGGACAGCTTCCGCAATTTAGAACATATATGATGTCTGTAAATTCTATTTTCTATTTCTATTTCTATTTCTATCCTATTATATGTCGGTCTAAACCGATATTAAAAAATAAAATCACATAAAATAGACAGAAATACGGAACACCAGTTCTGCTCAATTGTTAATGATGCATAAAGGAGGAGGGGGATGTACTCTCTCTTGAGCCAACTTGATGGGGGATCTTGGCAGCAATGGTAGGCTTTGGGTCCATCTCAGCCGTTCAGATGGAATGATGTCAAATCGGACGGTGGGGATCGGCTAGAGAGATGTGTTGGTGTTTGGGGCCAGACAGCTGATTGTTGATCTTTTCTGCTGTTACTGCTGCAGATCTGGGATGTAACAGGCCTATGATGGGGCTGGTCAAATGTCCTCAGTCAAACAAATTGTGGGGGTCAAATGACAAAAATGACCTTGTGAACAAAGATGCCCTTGGTGCTGCTTATCATGGCTGCTTCTGCTTAGTGGTCATGAAGTTTATAGATTGGAGGACTTGATAAACAATCCAGAAATGATAGCTTGCGTTTATGCAACAAACTCCAATTTGCTTCTCAAAGTGATAATTTTGTTTATACCTAAAGTGAACTATTAGCCTCAAAGTGATACTTTCGGGGCGTTTGGTATGCGTTTTTTCCCTACACGGATAAACAATTTGTAAAAATTAATAGAGTGCTTTCTCTTAAAAATATGATTATTTATACTAACTATCATATATTTTTGATTTATAACACGGGATACCGTTACTTTTAAACTATTTACACTGACCATTCCTACTTTTTGATTTATTACACTGAGTATCCTTACTTTAAGATAAAAATAAAAAGTTATATCCTAACTATTTCTATTTTTAATTTTTTTTTTTCTAAAGGAAGGGATGATCATTGTAATTTGTTTAAAAGTAGGAGTACTCGTGTTATAAATTAAAAATATAGGGGTAGTTAGTGTAAATAACTCTAAAAAATATACGAATATTTTGTTTTGTCCGGGTAATATTTTTTTCGTTTTTCATCTTTTTTTTTCCATTTTTTCAAGAATTTTTTTTGTTTTGTTTCAGTTTTTGTTCCTTTTTTAAAGATTATTTTGTTTTCTTTTTCATTTTTTAATATTTTAATATTTTTTCCATTTTTTAGAATGTTTTGTTTTTCCAGTATTTTAAATTTTTTTTTCAGTTTTTTAAGAATGGTTTTGTTTTTTTTTTTGTAATTGTTTTAGTTTTTGTTTTTGAGAAATTTTGACATACCCCTCATTTTTTTTACTATATTTAAAAGCGTACCCTACAGTTTTTCCATAATGTACACGTCCCCCCACATTTGACGGAATCCGTCCAGAATTAACAGTCAACTGCTTTGACCAAAATTTTTTGACGAAAATATTTCTCCCCATTTTCTTCTTCCTCTTCCATCCTACCCCTTCCTTCCCGCCACCACCGCCCCCCCTCCTCTCTCCCCATACCCGCCACTGCCTCCCCACTCCTCGCCACCGCCTCCGCTCCCCCTTCCCGCCCCCGCAGCAGCGCCACAGTAACAGCAGCAGCGGTGAGGCGAGTGTTGCGAGGGCGAGCGCGCGACGACGAGCGGCGACTGCTGCTGATGTTGCTGTTACGGCGTTGCTGCGGGGGCGAGGGCGGGTGTGGGGAGGGAGAGCGGCGGCGGTGACGGGGAAGGGGGGGCGGTAGCAGTGCTCGCCCGCCCGCGGCTGCTGATGTTGTTGCTGCTACTGCGACGGGGTGGGAAGGGGGACGGTGGCGGTTGGGGGGGGAGCTGAGGCGGGGATGGGGGGGGTGCTGAGGCGGGGATGGGGGGGGGGGTGCTGTGGCCGAGAGGGGAGAAGCGGGGGCTAGCGGCGGCGGCCGGCTGCCGGCAGTGGGGGAGGGGGGAGGGGGGGTTTAAGAGGAAACGGGTAGAAGACAATGGATGAGAACATTTTCGTCAAAAAATTTCGATTTTTTTGGTTGACTGTCATGACTGGACGAATTCCGTCAAATGTGGGGGGACATGTACATTATAGAAAAGTTGTGGGGTGCACCCTTAAAATATGATAAAATAATGGGTGGGTAAGTCAAAAATTCTCTTTTTTTCTTACCATTTTTATTTTTTCATTTTTTCATTTTTTGAAGTTTTCCTTTGTATATTTTCATTTTTTTAAATGTTTTATTTTGTTTTTCAATGTTTGTTTAACTTCATTTTTCATTTTTTAAAAATTGATTTTTTTTTTTTTTTCATTTTTTCCAGTTTACTTTTTCATTTTTTAAGATTTGTTTCAATTTTTTAATCAATTTTTTTTTGGGAAATATTTAAATATTCATCAAACATGAAAAAATAATTTTTCAAAAAATTTAATTTTCGAAAATATAGAATTTTGGATATATTATTCCGCGTACCAAAGTACCCCCTCGTATCCAATAAATGTAGAGTATCTATGTGAGAATTCACATGCTCAAGTGGGAGATAAACAATGGACAGCTAAATATAAGAGTTCCAAAAATCCTAAAGGAACTCATGAGTTCTTAATGTTTAAAACTCGGACATGAATGATCGTTGGATTACATGTATTTCATCCTTTGTCTTTTTTCATAAGGGCCTAAAAAAAAAAATCCAAGACCTAAATAGAAAAAGTTGTACACATGTAATAACTTGATTGTAAGCTCTTATTGCGAGTTTGTGTAGTTGAACTATTATAGTTCATTTGATTTCAGAATTCAAATATATTTGGGTAATTTGAGACTTGGGATTAGCAATAACCATCTTTCAAAGAATGAACTATTAGTTCTCTTCTTATGTTTTGTAATTCTCTTAGGAGGCAATCAAGTCTAGCAAGTGCTTACAGGTTGGTACCCTTAACCTGAAGAAAGGTTGAAGCTTGGAAAAGATTTAAATGTGTGACAAATAGTTTTATGATATTAGAAACAATATGGTCCTCATTTTGATAAAAGAATTCAACAAACTTCTGGTTCACCATGACTAATTCATCCACATTTTATGCAACTATGTGAACACACAAATATGGTCTAAAAGGTTGAATACCCATTAACTATTTGGCACACCAGGTTTTGGAATTAAATAAAAAAGCTACTAATTACATATTTTAGAAATTGTGTCTAATTCTTCATTTTAGGTAATCAAACCCATAGGAAGAATAAATTATGAGCCAATTCCTTGTAGATCAACAAAGTAGCAAATAAAAAGCACAAAAATACAAGGAACTAGTTAGGTTAGCGAAATATAAATTGACAAGAAATTAGTCAAAATCTAGGAATGAGCCAAAAACTCAATCTTGTTAACTCATTTCTAGATTTGGGTTAATTCCTAGATTCTTTAGACCAGTTGGCAATACCCAATCAATATAAACTCAAATCTACAAGTCTTTGCAATTATTCTCTACCAATACACTTTGTCACAAAACTTGGCAATATATTCTCCAATAAATATAATTAATTCAAACCAAGAACAATTTTCTCCTTCAACAGTTAGTAATACATCACATCCTTTAATTCCACAACAAAACAATAACCGAGCCAGAGAGGCCAGATTCCTCGAAAGTTAAGTTATCCTCGTAGTTAAGGCATTTTGATCCGGCACCTGGAATGAGTGGTTTGAAGTGGAAGGATCGTTGGGCATCGGATTCTTCAAGATGTAAGCAGCAAAATGACCACAACAACTGAAAAATCAGCAAAACAATTCGCGTCAAAATAAATCATGATACATGACATTACCATTGCAGGATAGAGCAACATAAAGACTATTACTTGGGTAAGTGTTTCCTACCTTAACTGGTTCACTGCGAAGGAAGTTCCTCTGCAATCTTCGACCATCTGGTAGACGAACTGCAACCCTCAAGTGGATTTCCTTATTGAATTTTTGTTCTTCGGGAAGAGGAAGGTATTCGAATTTATTTTCATGTTTATCTTCTGCGATTGATAGAATGTTCTGTTTTTTATCTTCCTCTTTGCTGTCTTCTGTTTCCTTATCTTTATTCGATTCATCTACTATGGAAGAAGAAAGTTTAACATTAATAGAGATCAGTACAGCTACTAAAGTAAACAATACTGAGCTAAATCTACAAAAAATTGAAATGTGAAAACTAACAATGCTAGGACTGCAATTCCTAAAATAGTTTCAACTATTTGTTCATTTTATAACGATTAGCCAACACTCATCTGTAAACATAAGGTATGTTCAACAAATTGGGCAAGCTTTAATTATTCATCACGGAAATGGGGATACTTCTTTCTCTAGGTTGTACATATACCAAAAACAAACTTGATAACCATATGAAAGACAGCACCATAATGAATATGAGGAATGATCTCTATATTATATGTGAAAGATAAGACTGCTTCCATATATTGTACAGTTTTTAGCATCGGGTGTCATGTTAATATCAGGAACAGATACTGTTAGTTAAGCATTGATATATATCTAATACTTCACAAATTTATGGAATACAAGATAGAAACCAAATAGAAGTGTTTAAAGTATCAAATTTCGTGTCCCCTAAGTGGTGCATTACTGGTGGAAGTACGACTATCTTTAAGAATCTCTATAGTTGTTTGATTCCAGGTTTTAACTTTTGGCAAAATGAGCCTAGAAGAAACTTTTGAAGGCGGAAACAAATAGGAAGTATAAGAAGTCATATTTACAGGTATCAAAGAGTAGTGTCAATTCAAGAGACGGGAGTTAAAATAAGGAATTCTAGCAGATACATATATCTTTGATTCATTTGTCTTATGGATATTAAATCCAGATGCAACATTATATATATAAATATATTGGTCAAGTTAATAAATGAACAAGAGGAAGGAAAAAAAAATAGTTCAAGTAGAAAAAAGTTCAAAACATGGATATCTTCGTGACATCTTTATTATGTATGCCAGTCGGACTATGAATATAACGAAGGCGAAACATAGGAATAATACACATGTTGATCAAGTGTACAAATAAGAATATGTAATACCAAATGCTTATACTCTGAAATCAGCTAAAGATGTCTAGCATACCTGGATTAGAAGCCCCTGCAGTTTCTGTTAAATGCTTTTGAGGACGACTATAAAGATATTCATTTGGGCATCTATCCATATAAGGGGTCAGAGCCTGAATACGAGAAAGTAAAACTTAAAACAATATAAAAATTCAAATAACTATTGACTTTTGCAGCACTAAATTAGATTTCGTAAAGTCTGAAGGCCTAAAACTAATCGTAAATTTTGACCAATTACCTCAAGTAAAACATCTGGCTGAATCATGCCATTCCATGCACGCATTTTCTGTCCTGTTACCGAGTCAATGATGAGAACTGCTGGAAGCGATACCACATTGTAGTATGCACCAACCTTCTTTCCCTCGATAGTATCATCGTAAGCCTGAAAAGTTAAAGAGTATAGGCAAAATTAGCAACCATGATATACAAGTGCACTTTCTACTTTTCTAGTACTTAACCCTTACGGTAAAGAACCAATTTATACACAGTGAGGAATAAGAATGTATTTAAGCTTAGGGTATTTGTTAAGAGTAGCATTAGGGACCTTCAAGATACGCTTAAGAAAAAAGAAGTGCAATTGCAACTTCTGTCTCAAACTAAAAACATTCAAACAGAAAAAGAGAAGGGAAATAAAAAGAGTACAAACCTGCCAGAAAAATAAGTTGCTCTTTATTATCTGCTCCACAAGTGGATTTGACCATGTATCCCTGTTAAGCTTCGTAAGGGAAATAAAAGGAAGTTAGCACATTGTCAAAAACATAATCTCCATTTCAACATAATACAAGGTTTATCAGAAACCATACCAAATGTGAGTTAAACTCGTCATTTGACTGCAAGTTCACTATCAACCACTGATTTTGAATGGAAGCCGCAGTCTTTGCCTGCATTTGATAAACATGTCTTTAAGTTTTTTTTTTTTTTACTATGATCATAATTTTGACGCCATCTTGACGAGGAAAAGCCTTTATTGTGAATTAAACATAGAGATTCTAGCATACCTCCTCAAAGGAACCAGAGTACATTAAGGAGTAGGGAGGCCGATACATGGAAGATAGAGTATCATGGGGTTGTGTCGGTTCCTGAGAAGCATCTAAAGCTTCATCATAGAAATCATCGGAGGCTGAATACGACTCTTCACTGTAAATTTAAAGGGAGATGCAACAGTTAGAATTCTATAGAGAATGAATAAATACATTAACTGGGTGATAACTGGTTATTGAAAGATGACAAAAAACAATCTAAACAATTCATATCCTGAATTATAATTATTCTCAACATATATAATTTTAGGAAACGTATTATCATTAGAATTATGAAATGTTTTATGTCATAAGAATGTAGCCTTCTGGTTTATAAGTTAGTAAATAAGAAAAAAACTATTCTTCACAGCATTCTGCATACTATATAACCTGGTGAACACCTAGGAAGAAAATGGAAGTGTTGCATTTTTTTTCAACAGATTATGCTATTTGACATAAGGTATCTTGCATAAGTATAAACTTTACATTCCACTCCTGCAGTTACTTTGCAAAGCTTCTAATGTGTTAAAGTTAGAATAGACAAAGAAACAAAGAAAGAGAATACCTTTCATTGTCTGAATCGCTATAAGGATCCTCCTCTTCGCTATAAGGATTCTCCTCTTTTACCGGGACAGGTTCACAATCATCTTCCTTTCGCATAGACTGATGCATACCAGAACTTTGTTCTGCAACATTAGTAGACTGATGCACAACAGAACTTTGTTCTGCAACATTATTAGACCGTCCATGGGAGCTTTCTCCTGCAACATCGCTATCCCATATTCTGCGACAAAAAAGAAGAAGATATGGTACATACATTAGGAAAAAAAACATGTATTATAAAGTCTGATTAGTTATAAATTAACTTCTGCTAAGTGCCATAACGTACGTTGGTCGTATTGGTGCAGGCAGAGCGGAATAAGGTGGTGCTCGAGAGGAATAAAATGGTGCTGCTCCTGCAGCCTCATTCTCCAGGTAGAACAATTGTATCGCGTCGTTGAGCTTCCAATCCGTGAGCTGTAGAAACAAGAATGTGAAACTCTTGTAAGTATAACTAGTAACCACTAATAATGAAGGCTTTGCAGCAATGTAAGCCCAAAAAAGGAATTGCGAAGGTATTGGACTATTGCCCTGTTTTAAATTAACAAACCAAAGAAAACTTCAAATTGCTAAGAACCAATTAGGAAATCAAGGCTTTGTACAATTTCAGCTAAAGAGCTTAGAAAAGTTATGTCCTGGTTTCAAAATAAATTCCTCAAAATTTCTACCAAAGCAAACAAGAAAAATATTTTCAGACTTCTTTAATTTTTGCAGAGCCTTATAATTTCTACCAAATCAAACAAGAAATGCGCGTGCTTATCTTGTCTTTTACAAGGAATATTATTCTAATTCACCATGCCTTCTCCTTTCTATCATATCTTGAAAATGAGATATTAAACTAGATAATTTAAATCTTAGCTTTGCATTGCATGTTCCTAAAGTGTCGCATTCTCCTTTCAGTTAGTAGTCTTATTTGAACTATTTAGTAACATTTTTTTTTTCTCACTCATTGTGTCTTTCAGAATCTCCAAAAGAAACAGTAGATTAGGACTGATATCGAAGTTGGAGGCTATATATTTTTTATTTGAAGAATTTATCACCTTATCAATCACTTGGAATTTCTCCATCTTTAAATAAAGTTGAAAGTTGATGAATGTTTTGATCTAATTCATTCTAATGTTTGGAGTCCTTTTGTTTTCTTCTTAATGGTCCTCGTTATTTTATTACTTTCACTAGCCACTTTTTAAAGATAATATTTAGGTATTTTTAAAGAAAATTCGTGATAAGCCCCTAGAATTGTCAAAGTTCTCTTAAAATGATTGAAAGTGTCAAAGATTTTCTTAAAATGATTGAAATTCAATTTGAAAAAAAGTTTTTGTTTTGTTTTGACAATGCTAAGAAATATTTTGAAAAATTCTTTGGGTGTTTTCCTTGAAGAAAGTGAGACGATGCATCAAAGTTCCTGTCAAGTAACCCCACAACAAAATATGGCAGCGGAGAGGAAGAATCCGTGTCACCGTGTCTGAAACGTATTGTGCCGAATCTGTGTCCATATAACATAGCGTAAAAATACAGTGTGCATATACATACATCAGGGAAAAAAAAGGTTATACAGTGAAAAGGCCGTTAGTAGTAGTTAGTAGTTACAGTTAGCAGTAGTTAGTGATAGATTAGTTAGACAGTTAAACAAAGTACACTTGTAATATCCTGGCTAGAAATAAGCATGGGAGTAAAGAGAGAGATCACTGTGTGAATTGTAACTTTTTTTCTTCATTTTACTTTTCCTTGTAGCATTTTCCAATTCTTGAATTAATGAACAGGGGCTGCCCTCGCCTAGGGCAGGCTAGGCGACGGTCCAAGGCCAGCACCAACATGGTTCTATTTTTAAGATAGAACTAATATGTTCCATGGGCCACCCTTAAAACAATAGTTGTGGTGTAGTAATTTTTATGTTAGACTTATACACTAGAGGTCCTTAATTCAATTCTTGGTGGCAACAATATATTTAAAATTTACTTCTACTTTCTTAATGTTTTTTTAAGATATGGATGGGGACCCCATTTTGGAAGTTCGTCTCGGATCTCCATGAGCTCATGCCGGCCATGAATAAACCCTAGTTCATTTTTTTCCCCAATTCTAGCTGTCAATTTGTTTTTTCTTCGTGGCCGCCAACTATGTTTGATCACCTCCAATTCCCAATCAGTTGGGAAGGGGTGCTATCAAATCCGAACACTAACAGGGAGGGCAATAGATTAGAAATTCAGACTATAATTTTTTTTTACAAATCATATTAAAATTTAATGGAATAATAATGATAAAAGCACTTTAGAAAACTTAAACCCTAAATAGGTATTGATTTTCATACTTTTAATCTAATTAAGAATATTAAAATAGTATTGTAAACTTTAAGAGGTTGTTTAAAATTAAAAACTAAGTAAGAAAAAATTTCCAACAACAAATCAACCAAGAAAAAAGAAGGGCTTTATAAACCAAACCATCAAATTATACATACGTGGCCAAATGAAAGGCTTGAGTTGAATTCAAAATCGAAAATTATGAGGGGTTTGATAAGTTGCTTCTGTTTTGGGGTTAATTGGGGAAGAGAACTGAGTAATGTTTTTTTTTTTTATCTTGATAAATTTTGTGTAATATGAAGATTTGATATATCTTCTCTACTTATAATGCAGCATAAAAACGGTTCAAAAATGAGCCATCTAAGTCGTATGTATATTCTCTACCAAAGAAAAAATTAAAAAAAATCTAAAAATCTCTCTAACCGCTATGCCTACTCACTAGTTAAAAATAAAATAAAAATTCACTAGTTAAAAATAAAATAAAATTCTAAATCCTTCTAACTACCTTAATATATAAGAAATCCTAAAATATATTCAATATTCAAATTATATTTAAACTAAGTACATGATATTATCTAACTAAATACATATCCAAAA
The DNA here is from genome assembly GCA_036927795.1 of Iris macrosiphon. Lineage (NCBI taxonomy): Eukaryota > Viridiplantae > Streptophyta > Magnoliopsida > Asparagales > Iridaceae > Iris > Iris macrosiphon. Next base: position 176,677,015 of record JAYESA010000010.1, read on the forward strand.
TTGTAAAATTATATCTATAACAAATCCTAATTAAAATATATTCAAATTATATTTAAAATATTTTAATATAATTTTAATTTTTGTCTAATTTTTTAACATTTTATTATTTTTTATACGTATAACGCACGTGAACGTGACTATATATATATATATATATATATATATATATATATATATATATATATAAGTCATATTTCTACATAAATCATGTACCTGTGTACCAATAGACTCAGATGGATATATATATATAAAAGTCATATTTCTACATAAATCATGTACCTGTGTACCAATAGACTCATATATTCCATCTGCACTCATGGCAAGAATGCCAGATCACCTCCAGTTCCCAATCAGTTGGGAAGGGGTGCTATCAAATCCGAAGCATAAATAATATGTATCAATCCGCCCACCACTTCCATGAACTAAAATCAAGAAGAAAAAAGACATACACGTATACATTGAACAAACTGGCAAGACTAATATCTAGAGGAGCCATTAAAATGCACGAGACAGAAACAAAATATATACGCTAAAAAAAATTAGACAGTCCAAAATTCATGTTATGTCATGTCGCGTATGGTGGGCTCCCGTAGGGATGGACACGATTCGAACATCCCTTGGAAACTTAGTTCCTAATTCGATGGAAAAGACCTATAAAAAAAAAAAAATTCATGCCGCGCATGGGACACGGATGACAATCCAAAATACACTAGCATGAAGCAAAAATATGCCAAATTCATGCCGTCGCGTCTGAAATATATCGTGTCGAATCTGTACTCATGTAATGTTGCATAAACTGCATAATGTGTGCACATACATGCATGCACGGCAAGAAAGAAGCTGCAAATGGAGAAGAAGGGATCGAGAGACTTACGTTGAGGAAGGTGAGGGCAGTCTCTGCTGAAGCATTGGGTACCACTCCAAGGAAAGAAGCAACGCAAGAGGATCTTTCATACTCCATGAAGAGAGAGAGAGAGAGAGAGAGAGAGAAGAACACTTACATCTTATATTTATAAATTAAAATTTATTAGACACATTGACCGACCTATATTAGGAGTAGGCCGGCATATTTTTATGGAAAGGCAATCTTGGTTTTCGAACAAATCCAAATTCTTGCGGAACTTACCAGCTATGGACAACCGTTTTTAGATTTAAACGAGCAAAAGCTAATTATAATATAATTAAATATTTAAATATATTTTAATTAAGATTTGTTATTCATATGTTTATTTAAAAATCAGATAGAAAAAAAAAACCTTTCGCATTAATGAGAAATTGGATTGAAATTTAAATTATATTAAATTAGTTTAAAAATAATTTGATTATATTTTAATTAAAATTTGTTATAAATATGTTTGTGAGAGTTTATCTTTATAGAAATTGGGATATATCTCTGATTCTACTATTTTAATGCGGTTTAGAAATGGTTCAAAGTTGAGTCGTCTAAGCCGTATGTATATCAATATTTTATTATTTCAAAAAAAATTAAAATATTTTTAACTATCGTAATTTTCTGTCACGAATTAAAAAAAATCTAAATACTTTTAATTAACTGAACATATAACAAATTCTGAAATATATTCAATATTTAAATTATATTTAAACTAACTAAATGATATTAGCTAACTAAACACATATCCAAAATTCTGAAAATATATTTATAATAAATCATAATTAAAATATATTCAAATATTAATTTTAAAAAATTAAAATCTTTTTAACTACAGTAGTTCTCTCTAACTTAGTTGAAAATAAAAATAAAAAAACCTAAATCCTTTTAATTAAGTTAACATAATACAAATCCTAAAATATATTCAATATTTAAATTATTTGTAAACTAACTAAATGATATTATCTAACTTAACATATATCCAGAATTCTAAAAATTATATTTATAATAAATCACAATTAAAATATATTTAAATCATATTTAAAATTTTCTAATATAATTTAAACTTCTATCTAATTTTTCAATTATATCATTATTTTTTTCTTTTTGTTACGTGCTGCACACACAAAATTTTCTATGGAGCAATATAGTTTTAAGAAACGGTTTAGACAACTTATTCTTGGCGGATTAGCCATTTCCAAGCCGTATTATAATAGTAGAGACTAGTAAATTCACACGCATTGCACATAAAATAGTTTTTTTGGTATTGTTGGAAAATAATTTAAATATTTGAATTTAGATTTGTTATATATATATATATATATATATATATATATATATATATATATATATATATATATATATATATATAAACTAGATAGAAAAATAATTCTCTGATATTAGAAAAAAATAGATGGAAATTAAATTATATTCAAATAGTATAAATATGATTTGCATATAATTTAATTAAATTTTTTTATAGATATCTTTGTAGAATTTTGGATATATTTAGATAATACTATGTTTTTGTTGTATTATTCGGTGGAAAAACCAACTTCCTTTGTTTAGTCCCACATTGGCTATGTAGAAAAAAAAATTGATTGATTTACTTCCAAGAGAGGGGGTACATATATATAGGAGTAGACTAGCCTCCTCCTTATTTTCTATCCGATGTAGGACTAAATAAGTCCCCCATAACTCACCACTCCCCCTCAAGATGGGCGATAGATATCAATCATCCCCATCTTGTTACAAAATGTATCAAACTCTCTAGGACCTAAACCTTTAGTTAAACAATCAGCTAACTGCTCCGCTTATTTCACATAGCTCAAACTCGAAACTTTTCTATTCAGCTGCTACTTGATGAAGAATCGATCAATCTCCACATGTTTGGTACGATCATGCTGAACTAGATTATTTGCAATATCAATTACTGATTTTTTGTCACACTAAAGTTGCAGGGAGTCTCCTCTAAATAAATGCATCTCAGCCAACAAGCTCTTCACCCACATCATCTCGCACAGGCTAACTGCCATAGCCCTGTACTCGGCCTCAGCTGTAGACCTAGCCACTATATATTGTTTCTTGTTGTGCCAAGATACAAGATTGCCTCCAACAAAAATACAGTAACCTGTAGTGGACCTACGATCGTCCATACAACCTGTCCAATCGGCATCATAGTAGCCTTCAACTCTCATATATCCAGAACTTCTGAACCATAACTCTTTTTCTGGGCTTCCTTTAATATACTTGAGAATTCTGCGAACTGTCTCCATATGCTGCTCTTTGGGATCATGCATATATCTACTCACCACACTCATGGCATAAGTAATATCAGGCCTCGTATAACATAGATATATGAGCCGACCAACTAATCTTTGATATTTCTTCTTACCCTCCGGATCACCACCCTCAGTACACAACTTGTGATTCTGCTCTATAGGAGTAGAAGCAACCCAGCATTCATGTCTCTGAAAGAAGGTCCAGAGCGTACTTTCGCTGAGAAAGTACTATACCCTTTCGTGACCTTGCAATTTTAATTCCGATGAAGTACTTCAACTGCCCCAGATCTTTAACTTCAAATTTCTCTCCAATCCTTTTCTTTAGCCGTAGGATCTCCTTAGTATCGTCTCCAGTAATTACAATATCATCAACATAGACTGCAAGAACAGTGATACGAGTCTTGGAGTGCCTGTAAAACATAGTATGATCTCCATTGCACAACCTATACCCTATACCACAGACTGTAAGTCTGAATCTATCAAACCATGCTCTCGGAGACTGCTTTAGCCTATACAAAGACTTTTTCAATTTGTATACCTTCTCTGTTGCTTGTGAATTAGTAAAGCATGGTGGAATCTCCATATACACCTCCACTTGGAGATCCCCGTGCAAAAAGATGTTCTTGACATCTAGCTGATGCCAATTGAAGTTGGCAGCACATGACACCAACACTCGCACGGTGCTCATCTTTGCGACTGGAATAAATGTCTCATCATAGTCGATACCATAAGTTTGGATATAGACTTTAGCAACCAATATGGCCGTGTACCTGTCAATCTTGCCCTCTGGAGTCTGCTTAATAGTATAAACCCATTTACACCCAACAGTACGCTTCCCAGCTGGCAGTAGCACCAACTCCCATGTATCGTTCTTCTTCAAGGCCTAAAGTTTCTCCTCCATGGCACTCAACCACCTAGGATCTTCCTTAGCTACCTGGCAGTTGTTAAGTACAAGCACTGAATCTAATGATGCAAGGAATGACTTATATGCAGGTGGAGTGGATGCATATGAAATATAATGTGTAATGTCAGTATCACAACTTCCAAACTTAGCTGGAGGGTTTCCATCATTGACTCTAGAAGTTCTACGAAATACGATAGGAGGATTAGAAGTATCATGGGAGAAATGGTTACCAGGTGACTCAGATGGAAGGGCCAAAGAAGGTCCTGGAGAAGAGAGACTTGGGGCATCAACATTTGTGGGTACTAGCATAGGGATATCAGGAGGAAGCTTATGCTGCTCATGCTGCTCATGCTCCCTATATAATCTCAACCCCCCTTGACTGTCGTCTCCCCTTGAGACACCATCACTCATCGGTGACTCAAAAGAACATAGAATCATACTAACCACGATGCCACTCTCATTCTCCCCCTCTCTACTAGCATCAATAGAGCTATCATCGAATAAGGAACTTAACTCCGTCTTCTCCCCATAAAATAGTTCAAACTCCCAGAAGGTCACGTCCATACTGACAAAAAATATTCTTTCAGTGGGACACCAACATTTGTATCCTTTCTGACTTAGTGATTAGCTCACAAAGATTAATTTAACTGCTTGTGGATCCAGCTTGCTCACCATCATTCTGTGATCTTGTACAAAACATGTACAGCCAAACACTCTGGGAGGAATAATAAAAATATTAGAGCCTAAGAGCATCTCACATGGTGTCTTCATCCCTAATACTCTTGACGGCATCCTGTTGATTAGATAAGTTGCTATCATAACAGCCTCACTCCACAAGAATTTTGGTATATTCATTGTCAGCATCAAAGAACGTATCACTTTTAGTAGATGCATGTTCTTGCGTTTAGCCACCCTATTCTGAGAAGGAGTGTCTGGACAAGTGGTTTGATAAAGAATTCCCTGACTAGAGATAAAATTAAAAATTCCTTGTTGGTGTACTCGGTCCCATTATCTATTAATCTTCACATATACTCTAAGTTGGGTCTTCACATATGCCGAGAAGTCTTAAAAATATTTGTACACCTCAGATTTCTGCTTTATCATGTAGATCTAGGTCATACGTGAGTACCAATCAATAAAGGTAACAAACCATCTGAATCCACTAATAAAAGTAGTAGAACGCGATTACCAAATATCAGAATGAATAAGTACAAATGGCTCAAAATTTCGAAGACCAACCATTTTATAAGTTTAACGTGTATGCTTTCCTAGTTCACAAGTATTACAAAATAATATTTTTTTGTCTACTTTATTCATTATCTTAGGTTCTAACTTATTCAAACTATCAAAAGTTAAATGTCCCAATCGGCAATGTTGGAGCATTGCTTCTGTCTCTGGTCCTCCACTAGTAGTAGCAGGAAGCATTGCAGCCTCCCAGTCTAGGTACCAAAGACCATCACGCCTGATACTAGTCCCAAGCCTCTTCCCCGTGGCCTTCTCCTAGAAAGAACACATATTCCGATAAAAAAAATATAATTCAATTAATCATTGAGAGAGATACCAAAAATTAAGTTGACCGAAAATGAAAGAACATACAATACAGATGACAGGATAACAGATGAAGTACAATGGACCAAGCTAGTACCCCTGATGGGTTGGGATATCCCATCAGCAGTCTGAACTATCTCGGGATGCATATGCTTGCTCGGATAATATAATACAAACTCACTAGATGCACCTGTGATATGCCTAGATATACCTGAGTCTATGATCCAACCAGTATGAGATTTAGTGGATGCAAGTGCCTGAACCGGAATACCTTTGCCCATATGAGCAGTGTAACCAGTAAAGTTACCAAGATAGGTAGTATTATCCAGATCCTGAGTGGCCATTCCCTTGCCCTTAAAACTCTCAACCTGAAGCGTGAACTGACGTAGTTCCTCCAACTCTATCATCTCAGCTCTAGTCATTTTAGTAGTAGTCTCCTCCGTCACAGAGGTGAGCAATTCCCCGGCCTTCGCGTCCCCTGCCTCTTTGACCTGCACGTCCACCTCTTTGTCCTCTGCCTCCTAGGTCACGACTGGAATTGTAGGATTGAGGGCAGTTGTAGCTGAGGTACCCCTTCTTTCTGCAATTGTAGCACTCACTGTCATCGCTGCTGGGAGCACTAGGAACTACCAATACAGAACGAACAGCTGGTGAGATCTCGCCTTTTATCATCTTCTGTCGGATCTCCTCTTGCTCCATCGATGCAACAGCCTCATCTAGGGACAAAAAAGATGGCAGATGACACATTGCTGCGCTCCTAGCCTCAAACTGCAGGTTCAAACCCTTGAGAAAATGAGCCACACGTCTACGCTCAAGGTACTATTTTCCATAGAGAACATCTGTCGAATTTTGCAATGATAGCGGATCATAGTAGTCCAAGTCCTCCCATAAGTGACGTTGCTCCACTGCATACTAGAGTACTATTTTCTCTCCCTGTGTGGTAGCATCAATCTTCTCCTCAACTTCCATCATCATCATGACACTCCTAGCTCCAGAATACATCCCAGCCAATGTCGTCCAAACATCAGCTACACTGTAGATCGACTCCACCATCCTAGCTATGGATAGAGACACAGAAGTCAGCAGCCAAGAAACTACCAGAGAATTAAGGTGACTCTATTTGTTCCACTCATCACTCATCTTATCCTTTGGCTCAGTGCACTCTCCCGTCACATATTTTTTAAGCCCCTTGGTCCGAAGGTTCAGTAGTGCCCTCCTAGACCAACTTAGATAGTTTCTCATCCCCTCAAGTTTGATGTCATTGGGCAGCAACTCTATCTTCTTTATCACCTATGATGCTTCTGGTATGGGCACGACTACCCTACTGGATGAGGTCTCTAATTTGGCCTAAAATACCCTGGCTACCCCCTCCAGTATCTCTTTCAACTCCTGACTAGTCACAGGTGCTTCCATCTCCACAATTTTACACAGGGATGAGGTCAAACATAACTCAAACATGTGTCATGCGCCTACATGCGAACACGACTTTCTCCATCTATCTGTATACCCTCAAACTCATGCGGCATGAGAAATGCACGATGGATAAAACTTTCCGAAATAAGGGCTAGAAATAGAGATTTGTGCAAAAATTTCCAGTAAGTATGCTCTCTAATCTCAGAACCCACGTTGAGATCGAAATCAGAGATCACACAATAGTTCATCTATGATTATCCACGATCGAAAGACGGGTTTGACGATACCCGCAGGAAAACCCGCAGGGAACGTCGATGACACCCGAGGGTAGGGGAGAGGGGCTTCCACACACAGAGAAAGGGGGCTTCCACCCGGGTAGAGGAAGGCGGGGGGGGGGGGATTGGGTGAGAGACAGGGGAAAGGGAATTCTCCTTATTTTTTTTATTTTTTTTTTTTTTGGAAAGAGGATTCAGAGCTTTGGCTCTGATAGCATGTAGAGAGAAAATAATTGATTGTTATACTTCCAAGAGAGGAGGTACATATATATAGGTGGAGGATAGCCTCCTCCTTATTTTCTATCCGATGTGGGACTAAATAAGTCCTCTATAACTCAACAGGCTAGAACATCTTGTTTTCTAGTCTTAATTACTCCCTCCTCCTCGCTCACTTCTGAGTTATTATAGGCTTGACCATTGGGCCACATGCGCGACTTGCCGCCTAGTTCAGCTTAATTTGGTTTGGCATGTGTAAAGTGTGCAGGTACGCTCCTATATTTGCAGACAAAGAATGTCGATCCCGAATTCCACTACCGGATTTTAAGACCCAAAAGATTTTTTTTATTTTCTCTCCTTTTGTATTTATCTTTTCTGACCGTTATTACTCGTTATTATCCCAACGGTCATATAGTAATAACTCAAACAGCTACTTGATTAGTCGTTTATTTCCATTAAATCTGTGGCTTTCATGTCTATTTAATCCTATTAATTCTGTGGGTAATGTGACTGCGTATATATTCTACATCTTTTTGTACTATTATAAACACTTCTAAGGAGAATAAAACCCTTGTCTCTTTTCCTCCTCCACTAGATTCTCATTCTATTTGCATGGAATTCGTTCCTGATGTTCATTTTAATTTATGGACAAAAGCTTAGTTCGGATCATTCTCCTGGAAATGTGTGAAGTGACAAAAAGACGGTAGCAAGAGGATTTTATCTCTAGAATAAATTCAAGAGAAGTCTGCACATAGATCTCGAATAAATTCTTAGGACAATGTTTCGTACACGATTCATCCCCGAAGATTGGTAACACAAACCTTATTATTTTATGTAAAGTATAATAAAAAAGTAAAAAGAATTTTACCTAACAATAAAAGATATTATTAATTTGATTATTTATATTCCTATTTAACATATGGAAAATTGGATACATGTTTGTTATATTTTTAAAAAAAAATTGCATACTGATATGAACGAAAAAGGTAGATCTTCGATATTAGTTTTATATGCTTTTTGTGTCCTGTCTAATTCTAGAATGGGATGGTGTACAAACTTGATCTTAGAGCATCTCCAACCTTGTTGTGAGTTTGGAAAAAATAGTTGCCACATAGGAATCACAATTTCTTATTTCAAAAATTCTTCTCCAATACAAATGTGAAGTTGATTGTGAATTTGATATAACAATGACATGACAGACAATGTGAAGTTGGCTGTCTAGATCTAGATAATGGACTTCACAATGACTTTATTCCACATCATCAATTATGAATAAAAATAATTATAAAAAAAGGAAGAAGTGGAAAAGTTGTCTTGGAAGTTGGAAAAAGTACTTTTTATTGTCTTCTCAATACTTTTGCATTGGAGAATACTTTTTTATCTCATTGTCTTGTGTGAATATAATCTTGCCACATAGGAAAGATATTGTCTTGTCTTATGCCACATATGAATCACAATACAAAACGAGACAATAGGGTTGGAGATGCTCTTAGTTGTAGCACTTAAGGGTATCCTTTAACAACTCTGATCTATGGCTCCTGGGGGCTATTGGCTCCCACACACGTGTCGTGCTTTGATTAGAGGGGGGTATGGAATTTTTGGCTCGTAGATCCCATATTAATGGGGGGGGGGGGGGGGGTTGGATTTGCGAAATGTGTCCGGGGCCTGGCCCCGGGAGCCAAAAAGTATTTTTGATCCTTTAACTTGTCAAATTATGTATACTTGATTTTCTTAACTATTTTCATATGGTGCACCATGTTTGAAAGAAAAGGAAAACCAGTGTCTATCCTGAAAAATGCAAGTGAACACCTTCACAAGATCATATAGAAAAGGATGTATTTGCATAATTGTCCAATTTTAACTAAGTTGATCACTATGATATATTTATAAATATTTTTGGTCCACAAGAATATATATATATATATATATATATATATATATATATATATATATATATATATATATATATATATATATATATATATATATATATATATATATATATATATTTACGCCAAAGAATATAGCATGGGTTATGTGAAACACCGACCGTGCACTTAATTACAACTTGTAACGAGAGCAAATCTGTTGTCCAATATTTTGTTCTATATTTCTGTCCCCTCTCCCTCTCTCTCTTTCTTCTCTTTTTTTAAAATCGATTGGGACCCACATATAATAGGAAGGGAAAAGAAATATGAGACATAATATGTAGGACAACTGATTTGCTCCTCCTTGTATCAGACACTTCGGACAAGAACTTTATGTACTGCATATTTTTAATCTAAGCACAATTTTATTTCACAAATCATAATTAGGTCAAGAACTTGCATTTGGATTAACAAACTAGTGATATATATATATATATATATATATATATATATATATATATATATATATATATATCAACTTGATCTCCATCTACTTGTTCTTCTTGTTGAATGATATTTATACACCAATGTTAAATGACAACTTGCCATGTTTCAATCTCACCCTAGCTTGTTTAAACCTATTTAACCATTAATTACCACTCTAATAACTCCATTTAACGAATATTTCAGAATATATATATTTGTAGAATATATGTGCATGAGTTAGTGTTAGTGTTATGCTAATAGTTTTGGTGGTTAACTAGCTTTTTAATCCTATTTGATATAATATTAGTGATGTGTTAGAGTGTTTATACAATGTTAGAGAGAGATTATCACCATGGGAGATTTAAATCATGTTCATATATATATATATATATATATATATATATATATATATATATATATAGGAATTGCAAGTTTAACATGTTAGCATACCATGTTAGGATAACCCTAAACTTGATATATTTTGTGTGCACTTGAGTATTGTGTGTGCAAGTGTATGAAAATTAGGGTTGGTGATGATATTTATATATTAGAAGATGGCATGATGATTTATATATATATAAGAGACACCCTAACCTAGTAATTATGGTACATGTTTAGTGTTGCATAATTTTTGAGTTGTAAACATTTGTTAGTAATTAGTTAGCAACTTTGACTTGATGTGTACAAATGTTAGAAGGCAATTTTACATATATGTGCATGGAGACCTAGATGAGCATTATTACTAAACTTGTGTTGGGAATGCAACTTAGCAACTCCTATGACCTAGAATGACGTTGTGCTAGTTGTGTTATTTATGTGTATTTAATGTGTTTAGTGTAATGGCTAATTTAATATTGGGCTATGCTATTAATACAATCAAATGCCTACAACCCTCTCAACCGCCACGTGGCACCCACATGGCAGCCGCCCATTGGAGGAGGGGGGAGAGGGGGGACCCGGTGGCTGCCCGGGTGGTTGCCACATGGCCGGAATATCACGTGACGGTCGTTCACTGGGGGAGAGGTGGGGCCGAGGTGGTCCACATAACAAGGGGGTGAGAGGGTTGTAAGAAGGTTGTAAGCATTTGGTAGTAAACTTAGCATTATTGTTTAATATTATTATATTTAGGCTCGTTGGATCGTATGAGCGAGGATCCTGGAGTAGGTTCTCTTCACTTATATCTTGGAGACTCAGGCAAGTATACATTGCCTTATTTACTATTTAAATTTAAATTATTATATTTTACATGAGTTGCTGCTTTAAATATTATATATAACTGTGCATGTTCGAGAATGACTCGGGAGCAGTCGACGAAGACGTCGATGAGTAGCGTAGACGACAGACTCTAGCAGACTCATCTAATATTGTGGAGGTATCTTGATATCTCCCAAGACCTGTCACATATTGCTTATGTCACAGTATTAATTCATATTGGGATGCGAGTTGGCATACCTGACTAGCAATCGGCACGTGCAACACGCATCACTGTATAGTGCGTAGTCATGATAGTTCTATTTTACTAGTGACCTGGCATGATAGTTCGAAGTGTATACGTCGTGTATTCGACTTATATATTTGTATTGGACGGGGAGGACAACTGGTAGGCGTATGGGATACACACATTGGTATTCGTAGTGTCCAGAGGAGCTACGGAACTGATGACCTCCTTTATGCATATACCGCGTTCTTCGGAGCGATATAGACATATATATATGCCGATCCCGCATTCTTCGGAGCATTATGGGCATTACATGTGCAAATACAATGCTCTTTGGAGCATTGAACGTTATGCCTACACCTACCCATACGTATCAAGGTTGTCCTCAGATTGCATACACTTAGATGGATAGCAAACCCTCTTTACTTTATTCAGTACTTATATTCAACATATATTTTTGTATCTTGTTACATCCTTTCGAGGACTGGGTTCCCTTTCCGATCTTGATGAGGCATACTACCCGACTGTCTACGATCCCGGACAGGAGACGAGATACGTGACTGAGAAGGAGCTGGAGGTGCTACCGTCAGAGTTCCCTGAGTTTTGGTAGGCCTACCGTCTCAGAATTGAGCATCTTATCTAGTTAGCGATGTGCCAATTCAGTTATCTTATCTGTCTTTTGTACTTTTATTCAATGTTTTATTTAGTGGGTTTGTTCCCACAAGATTTATCTTGGTACTGTATTATGACATTCAGGCTCCATATCTTTATTTTAGTATTTATTTCTAGTCTTTCTTACTTATGTTCTATGGATGAGATTAGATGTTACCTGCTGCATATTAAGTATAGATGTGGACTTAGTCCATTCTTCAGCGTTGTACAACTTAGATAGGGCTATTAAATTAGGAACCTATCTTAGTTCGTATCAGCTGGCCTTGTTGCGTATCAGTTTTATTATATTTTGGGACTGGGGCATGACAGTGTCAGAGAATAGTTAGTGATTGGTACCTTGGTATTAGAAATAAAAGAGTTGTGAGAGGTAGTAGCATACCCATTTATGATTCTAGGTATTGGTATCATATAATCGTACATATTTTAGATGGATATAGGGTCATATAGTTGGGTGATCCAACTAGCAATTGAATATCATGAATTTTTTGGGAATTAATAGAGCCTCACTATTCTATTGGTGCTTTATACTTGGTTGTGTAGAGATGTGTATCCATGAGATGTATTAGAGAATGAGCCATGGTAGAGTGATAGCCATAATTGTATAGATGAGTGTGATAGTATTAGAATGTATTGCGCTAGGTAGTAGGACTTGAGCTAAATTAGTATGGGTAGTTGTGTGTGTGATGAGATATTGTGGGTATTAAGAAGTTAGTGTTTGTGTACCAAGAGTACCTAGAGAGTGCAAGTATTCAAGTAGTATGACTTGAGCTACATGTGGAAGTTGTGCATTAGTATGGGAAGTAGTGTGTATGATGGGCTGTTATGAGTGTTAAGAAGTTAGTATTTGTATACCAAGTGTGCCTAGAGAGTGAAAGTATTCAGGGTGTACCAAGATTTGGATAAGTAACATGTGATTTGTGCTAATCTGATTTCAGTAAGTATTATTGTGGGTGATAATATTAGCTAGGTATACCAGTACAATATTAAGGTAGGACGTATAAGGGATGAGTCATGGAGCATAAGGTGCATGTGTATTAGAATATAAGAAGAGAAGTAACATATATAGGAGTAAGTTTCAGTAGTGTGAGCACCTTGCTAGCGTATTGAAAGTGAGGGAGTAGTTATGCATTAGTAAACTGTATGATGGATATAATGGTACCAGTAAGATATCATAGTGTCATAGTGGGTATGAGGTATTTATGTATATACATTGATAATATATACAACTAAATAACCTAGGATGACTGTTAGGTGTAAGATATGAGTTTGCACCCGATGCCAAGATATGAGGAGTACCTTAGTATTAAGATCCAGATTACCTCAAATATTAAGAAGGTTTAGGGTACAAACATTTTAGTGGCTAGTGTACTAAGTATAGATGAGAGAAATGAATAACCTGGTATGAGAGTATCATCTAAGTGCCACATATAGGAGCTGATACCTTATGTAGATGGTGTCAAGACTGGGGTAGGCACCCTATAGAGAGTATTCTAGATTGGTAAGGGTGTACCAATAATGTACATGAGCGTGACTGTATATAAGTGTTTATTTGCAAAAAGAATAGTTAAGGAGTGTGCATGTGACTGCAAAAAACTGAGACATATATAAGACTGTATGTGTGTTAGAGGGTGATCTAGAATAAGAATCGACATAGTAGTGAATGCGTTCATGTGTCTCAGAAGGACGTAGAAAATTTGAGTGTTGCTAGAGTACCCTTCTAGTACCAGAATATAGTATCCTAGAAGTGTTAGTATAGTATCCTGGGTAGTATGTGCCAGTGTGTCCAAGGCCTAGAACTATAGTATATCATTAATATTAGAAGTGCTACCTTGATATTAAGTATTATGGCTAGATTGATGCTTAGTGAATAATTATTGTAAGTATTAGATATAGGTAAAGGTCCAGTTAGGCCACTTGTGGAACAGGAAATTACCATGCACCCGCAGAGGGAGACACCCCAGCAGGGCAGGGTTTTAGCGATAAAGGTTGAGAGACCGATGCTACATGTGTTGAGTTAGCAAGTTATTTTATATTCTTGACATTCATTTCCTTTTTATCTATTGATCTGCTTAATTTCCTAGTATCTTATAGCTTATATTCGTAAACCTTTGATAGAGACTACAATATCATGACAGATAGAGACCATAACCGTACTTTTAGAAATGTATAGTGTGGCTATCAGAATTGTATACTGGTATAATTTTTAGATGTGATTTTCTTAGACCATGACTAGATGGAGGCTTAATTATAATGAGGTTTATGAGTATATTATGACCGTAGAAGAAAGGAGACGAGACTATCTTCTGGACCATGAGTTATCATTTCAGTTCGTGTCTACTTTCATCCTTAAATTTTGAGGACAAAATTTTTCTAAGGGGGGTAGAATTGTAACTACCACTTTCCACCATAGAAATATTTTGATAATTTTATATGTTGTTGACTTTTTTATATATTATTTTATATTAGTAATTGTATATGCATAAAAGTCATGCAGGCCGAATAGAGGTCATGCTCCCTCAAAAATAAAACCAAACCGCAGAGAAGCCATATGCGGCCTGAACGACCAAGTCACTACAGAAATCACAAAGGCGTTAGGTCAGAATTAAATGTTCTAAAGTGATATAATCATACGAACATGCCAAATATGCGGTCGAGTCAGCCATGTGGCCTAGGAACCAATGCGGCCGAGTCAGCCATGCGATCTAGGAACTAATACGGCCGAGTCAGCCATGCGACCGAGTCAGCAATGTGGCCTAGGCACGCATGCGACGGGGTCAGCCATACAGAAGTGAATACTTGGCAAAAGAACACATTCATGCGCCCAACCGTGCATATGTGTCAATGTGTTCCAAAATCCGAATGTCTTCTCCAGAAAACCTACCCTTGATCGACAAATGAACGTCGACGGAGGAAGGGGGCGAAGGGTCTGCTGCAGCAGCACGACCCTTTCCCTTAGCCTTGCCCTTGCCCTTGCCCTTATGGGCCTTCTTGGCTGCATCGGCGGAGGAGGAGACCTTGGGAGCCATGGCAACAACAAGAAAGAGAAAAGAGAGAAGAGAGTTTGAAAGAGAAAAAGACTTCTCTCTTTTTCTCCCCCCCTCTCTCTCTCTCTTCCCCCTATATATAGGGGGGACTATGCAACAACGGATGATGACATCGGCTATTCGAATCCAACCTGCCTGGATCCACGCAGCGATAATGGTTGACTGTGACTCCTCGTTAGTTGAGCCACTTTATCCACTAACGACGTAGAATCTCAAAAGATCCACACAAGGATCAAAGAAAATCTCCTCATTTGACAGTCTGTCAGATACAACTTTGCGGCCATGGGACTATGCGACATGCCCTTCATATGCAGCCAATAGCGCTCGGCCATGCTTATTTTAAAGTATTCCAAACTTGTCAATTTGGAAACTTTGAAGAGGGTATTATAGAAGCATAAAAAATCATGCTAACCGCATAGAGATCATGTCCCATCAAAAGTGAAACCAAGCCGCAGAGAAGCCACATGCGGCAAGATCAACCAAAGATCTAAAAGTCGGATAGTATACTTAATGCGGCTTGAATGACCTCAGAGCAGGAAGGCCACATAAAATTCCCCTGATACAATATTCGATGACTGTCAGATTCTGACACATCACTCATCATACTGAGATGCTTTGAGATTCGTGAAGACGATGGCTCAGAAGAAAATAAAAGGTCATATTAATTCATTGATGGCCTCGACAGACATACCACACCACATGTCCATTTATATGTGGCTACAGGCCCATGTGGCCTTGTCTTTATATGGCCAGAGTGTCCGTCTGACCAAGGATGAGAGCTTGCATGCGACTATATACCCATGCGGCCTCGTTATCATGGGGCTAGAGTGTCCATCTGACCAAGGCCAGACGAGAGCTTGCATGCGGCTATACACCCATGCGGTCTTGTCATCATGCGGCCAGAGTGTCCAAATGACCAAGGCCAAACGAGAGCACGTATGAGGCCACGACAACATGCGGCCAAGACGTTATGCGGCTCTCGAATTGCAGGATCTTTCTGTTACAACCGAAGATAATTTCTCGCACAATCCGTACTGACTACGTGTCCAGCTGACCAATTCATGAACGCAACAACCCCAAGATCTCTTTAACAACACATTATAACTAAGATCACGTGGCAGCCTGTCCGTGGCATGCGACCGCAGTCACAACTGTATTCTGTTGAAGGAGTCCTATGCGGCCACCAAACAAAGGCATATACGACACCTATAACTATGGTCGCATAGTTGTCTCTGACAGGCTGTCCGATTATTTAATGAGGAGATTTGTTCTATCTTTGACCAGATCTCTTGGGATTTTGCGCCATCTCCTGATACGGAGCTCGAGGCATCAATTTTAGAGAAGATTAAAGAGGATCATGCGGATCGAGGCATCAGATTTAACTCATTAACCGCTCGGTCCATTGCCTCGATCCTTCACACAATTTTGGAGCCTATAAATAGGCAGTCAAGGGGAGAGAGAGAACTTTTATCTCTTTACTTTCTTCCTTCTTTTCCTGCAAAGGATGTTGCAGGCTGCGGCCCTTCTCGCCGAGGAGTTTGTCAGGGGCGGCCTTGATCCGTGGCCCCCTGACTTTGCTATTTTGCCTGGAGGTTGGAAAGAACCCCTGTTTTTATGTTGGGCTGCCAAGGATACAAAGACACCAGTGCACAATCTTGCTGCATGGATAAAAAATTATCTAGAACACGCGCAAACTCTTTACACAGTCTTCTCGCATGGATTAAAGATCATCGCGAACATGTGCGGGCTTTTCTCATGAGTCTATCGCATGGAAGGGTAACCATCCTACGCCAGTTAAGACTCAGCCGTATGGATGAAGGCTCAATCCGGACATGTGACCACCATGGCTCTGCCTCATGGATGGAGGCTTGACCCGATATGCGACCATGGCTCTGCCGCATGGAAGGTACCTCATGCGCTGACTAGGCTCTTCCATATAAATTTTATATTGTCTTTTGTCTGCTAATGCCATATGTTTTCCTTGTACAAGCTTTGTTCTCCCTCGTGCTACTCATGATAGAGTATGGAAGGATATCATAATATCCATTGTTCGGGGTAAAGACCAACCTTATGCGTCAGTTTGCCAAGAATTGATCCAGGAAACTAGGACAGTTCACCAAGAACTAATCCAAGAGATGAGGTTGAACGTCCTGCATCCTGCACGGAGCTGTCCTTGTTTATGCAGCGTGCTACCTACATTTCTTCCCTTTATGCGGCTTGCTACCGGCCAGGAGACTGCGGTATCGATAACAGAATTTGGATTAATTATCATTCTTGTCTTCGATCTTCCCGCATGATTGTAGAGCGCCTGCTCCTTCTCCTCCCTTGCAATTCGTCGGTATGGATTCTTTTCCATATACTGAGGTTTGCACTGTGCAAGAATAATCCAGAAAGCATTGAGTTCTGTTGCGGGCTCGACTTGTGTCAGTAGCAACGACAGCACGGAGGGGCGCCTCTAATAAAAAAGGTTCGTACCAGCGAGACTCATGGAAGCCCTCAAAACAGGTTTCCATCATATGTACTCATGACATTGAATACTAATGAAAAATCCTTGAATGTAATCGATTTCCATCATATGTACTCATAATTTTGAATATTTACTACAAGAAAAATAGCCTTTCTTGACGATCGATTTATTGACGTATGCTCAAAACTGTCAAGTAAACCAGTAATCTTTACCGTTTTAGACATACGTTAAGAAAATTCTCCTTTTTCTGTTAAGTATCAAAATTTGACCATATTCCTTGACGGTTTAAGACGAAGCGTCAAGAAAACCTATTGCATTACTTGACGATTTGTTGATAACCAACAAGTAATACATGTGCGGGAAAATTATCGCACATATTTTATCTGCCATTTTAATAATTTTTTGAAAGTTTTTTTTATTGCAGTCTCTATGTTGACGGTTCTATGGTCAATTTAATCGCTGCTGCTCCTTTTCATTTTTTTTATTTCTCCCAGGCTCTCCTCTCTCCATCCTCTCTATTTGTACTCGTGGCTGAAGATCTACTATCCTCCACCACCTCCTCTCCCTTCTCCCCAAACTCTTTACTGAAATCCTAGCCTCCATCGACCTCCTCTCCATCCACCGCTGCCTCCTCTCCTTTCTTTCCTACAACTTTTTTCTTTTATCCCCCCAATTCCTCTCCTCCGAGTCTGCCATGACCAGATCTGGCCATTGTCGCCTCAGCCGAGGATCTTACCCCTCAGCCTGACACCACAGCCTCATCACCGCCCCTCAACGATCGACGCAGCCTGCAGAACCTCTGATTGACATGCCTCCGCTAGAGCTAGAAGCCGCCTCCCGACCCTAGCGCCCCGTACGCAGACCAGATCTGGCTGTGCCCCGCCGCTGTGCCGAGGACCGACCACTTCAAATTCTCGGAAGAAGCCACTAGCAGGCATCCGACCAGTCAATGCCCTATTTCTCCTTTTGGGAACAAGTAATAGCTTCGTTTCCTTTTGGGAACAAGTAATAGCTTTATTTCTTCCCAAGCTCTCTGATCAGCCGATCTCTCACCTGAACTTTTTTCTTCTTCGATTGAGCTTTTGACTCCTCCTCATCGACTTCAAATTACTGGGAATTCAAAAAATAATCAAGTTAATTTGTCATTTCTCTGTGCATGTTAGGTGTTCAATGAAGGTTCGCAGAGGAGCAACGAGTCTAATCGACCGAGTCTTGATTCAAATTCTTCGAATCTAGTATCATTTTTTATTACTCTTGCTCTGAAGTCAGTCTCTTAAAACTGATCGCATGCTCTTCCTTTCCTCTAGACACTGCTCGTGTCTGCGAGAATAATTTGGACACGTTGACTCTGTGCAGGTGATACAATCATTAATCCTGTATTCAGAAGATACAAGTTTCTGTTGTTAGCATTACCATAGGAAATTTCGATATTGTGTCAATGTTAAGAGTTCGACATGAGGAAGTAGAGTATGGAAGGTTACTTCATGTGTCCATAGCTCAGACACAGTAAGTGATATTTATTATCTTTCCTGTTTTGAACATCAACAGTATTCTGTGCCCGCAGGTCAGATAGGATACGCAGGTAATGTTCTTTCCTAAACTCTTCCTTTCTATGTTTAATCAACAAGTCTTCTTGAAATTATACTAGAGAATAATGGTGTCTGTAGTTCGGTTCTCGACAGTGTATCTGTGTCTTCATAAACACAGACGAGAATACCTTTGTTTAGGTTATCTTCCTAAATAAGCAATATATTATGGTTTCTATTTCTGTTTGATAGATATCTTTGTAAAAGTTTGAACTTCATCTTTGATGTTTGTATAGTAAGTATGATAAATAGGTTTTTGTACTGATTCATATGTATATTTTATCGTAGAACCATTAATCATCGGGTAAAACTATTTGAGTGTATGAGTGGTATTTTAGTCTGCATCTAAAAATAAGAATTTTCAGGTTACATAGTGATAATGTCAATGAATGGCCAAATATAATTTTTATCATAGAACCATTAATTAGCAAGTAAAACTATCTCAGTGATAATGTTAATGAATGACCAAATGAATTTTTACATAGTGGTTTGTAGTCTGCATCTAAAAAATAAGAATTTTCAAGGTACATAGTGATAATGTTAATGAATGACCAAATGCATTTTTTATTCTGGAATCAGTATATCATAGGAATAATTTGCTTTGTCTTGTGGTAACTGCTCTTCATGTGCTGATGTAAAGTTACAATGAACAAATATTCTCTAGTTGTCTGGTTTGTCTGTAGTTTTTCAAATGGTGCTACTAAATGTTTGTTAAATATAGGTTGATTTGGTGACTGAAACAGATAAAGCATGTGAGGATATCATATTCAATCACCTAAAAAACAAGTTCTCAGAGCATAAGGTGAATTTCTAACATCTTAAATAAATATATATATGTTGTGATGTATGCATCTGTCACTTGTAATTACCCTTTTTGTCCACTTTGTTCATCTAGTTTATAGGTGAAGACACTTCTGCAGCTTTTGGGACTTCTGAGCTAACTGGCCCAAAATGGATAGTTGACCCCCTCGATGGAACAACTAATTTTGTTTATGGGTAATTTTAAACCATCCTTTTATGATTTTCTATTTGTGCTCTTCATTTTTGTTCTTGTTTGTGCAAGTATCCAAGTTGTCACTATAATAATTGATACTCTCCCTGTAGGTTTCCTTTTGTGTGTGTATCTTTTGGTCTTATTGTTGTAAAGGTTCTTACAGTTGGTGTTGTGTATAACCCTATATTTGAAGAGGTAATTTTTGTTTTGTTTGTGCTAAATTTTAGGCCAGTTAGATTTTAGTTTGGAACTACTATTTCTGATGTTTTTGTCTTGAAAATAAAATTTAATTCTTAAACATTGCATATAAGAAGAGTTTTATCATGGTGCATTTTAAAATTTGGGTTTTAGGAACTATGCTCGCCAAAAATGCAATAAAACTTGAACATAAGGTGCTATTTAACCTGGTCATATAGTCACCAAATGCTTTCTTCTATTTGCCCTCTTGGTTCTTGATTTAAGCCTTCTACCAGAAAACTTGGAACTATTATTTCTAGAAATTGGATTTTCTAAGTAATATAGAGTTCTAGATAAAGATGTTCATTACAGATGAATTGGAAGCTTGGCATATTTATTCCAATTATACACCACTTGAAATTTTTAATTGATCATATTAAAGCCCCTTTATATAAAGGAGGGCCAACCATTAATTGCACTCTTATTCTGATACTCGTTCCTTATACAAACCGGTATTATTAGTTAGACGAGTGTTTATTATAAAGATAGCATTTTGTGTGTATGTGATACACTAGATTATTTCTCACACTTCTTTTTGAGTATTAGTTTAAAATTAGTTTAATAGGAGATTGATGTATAATATTTGGCTCTTGTGTAAAATTTAATAGGACAGATTAGATGTTATCTGCTGTATGTTTAGTTTAGATGTGGAGTTAGTCCATTCTTCAGCGTAGTACAATTTAGATAGGGCCATAAATTGGGAACCTATCCTAGTTCACATCAGCTGGCCTTGTTGCGTATCGGTTCTATTGTATTTTGGGACTGGGACGTGACAGTGTCAGAGTATAGTTAGTAATTGGTACCTTGGTATTAGAAATAAGAGAGTTGTGAGAGGGAGTAGCATACCCATTTGTGATTCTAGGTATTGGTATCATGTTATCATACATTTTTTAGATTGATATAGGGTCATATAGTTGAGTGATCCAAGTAGCAATTGAATATCATGAATTTTTTTTGGAAATTAATAGAGCCTCACAATTCTATTGGTGCTTGATACTTGGTTGTGTAGAGATGTGTATCCATGAGATGTATTAGAGAATGAGACATAGTAGAGTGATACCCATAAGTGTATAGCTGAGTGTGCTAGTATTAGAATATATTGTGCTAGGTAGTAGGACTTGAGCTACATGTGAAAGTTGTACATTAGTATGGGTAGTAGTGTATGTGATGAGCTGTTGTGAGTGTTAAGAAGTTAGTATTTGTGTACCAAGTGTGCCTAGAGAGTGCAAGTATTCAGGTAGTATGACTTGAGCTACATGTGGAAGTTGTGCATTAGTATGGGTAGTAGTGTGTATGATGAGCTGTTATGAGTGTTAAGAAGTTAGTGTTTGTGTACCAAGAGTGCATAGAAGTGCAAGTATTCAGGGTGTACCAAGATTTGGATAAGTAACATATGATTTGTGTCAATCTAATTTCAGTAAGTATTATTGTGGGCGATAATATTAGCTAGGTGTACCAGTGCGATATTGAGGTAGGACGTATAAGAGATGAGTCATGGAGCGTAAAGTGCATGTGTATTAGACAATGAGAAGAGAAGTAACATGTATAGGAGTAAGTTTCAGTAGTTTGAGCACCTTGCTAGCGTATTGGAAGTGAGAGAGTAGTTATGTATTAGTGAACCGTATGATAGATATAATGGTACTAGTAAGATATCATAGGGTCATAGTTAACCTAGGGTTATTGTTAGGTATAAGATATGAGTTTGCACCAAATGCCAAGATAGGAGGAGTACCTTAGTGTTAAGATCCAGAGCACCTTAAATATTAAGAAGGTTTAGGGTACAAACTTTCTAGTGGCTAGTGTACTAAGTATAGATGAGACACTTGAATAACCTGGTATGAGAGTATCATCTAAGTGCCACATATAGGAGCTAATGCCTTATGTAGATGGTATCAAGACCGGGGTAGGCACCCTATAGAGAGTATTCTAGATTGGTAAGGGTGTACCAATATGGTACATAAGAGTGAGTATATACCACTGTTCATTTGCAAGAAGAATTGTTAAGCAGTGTGCAGGTGACTGCAAAAAACTAAGACACATATAAGACTGTATGTGTGTTAGAGGGTGAGCTAGAATAAGAATCGACATACTAGTGAATGCGTTTATGTGTCTCAAAAGGACGTAGAAAATTTGAGTATTAGTAGAGTACCCTTCTAGAACCAGAATATAGTATCCTAGAAGTATTATTATAGTATCCTAGGTAGTGTATGCCAGTGTGTCCTAGGCCTAGAACCATAGTATATCATTAATATTAGAAGTGCTATCCCTTGATATTAAGTATTATGGAAAGATTGATGCTTAGTGAATAATTAGTGTAAGTATTAGATACAGGTAAAGGTCCAGCTAGGCCACCTGTGGCATAGTAAATTGCTCTGGACCCGCAGAGGGAGACAGCCCAGCAGGGCAAGATTTTAGCGATGATGGTTGAGAGACCGATGCTACATGTGTTGAGTTAGCAAGTTATGTTCTATTCTTGACATTCCTTTCCTTTTTATCTATTCATCTGCTTGATTATCTAGTATCTTATAGCTTATATTCGTAAATCCTTGATAAAGACTATAATATCATGACAGATAGAGACCATAACCGTGCTTTTAGAAATGTATAGTGTGGCTATCAGAATTGTATACTGGTATAATTTTTAGATGACATTTTCTTAGACCATGACTAGATGGAGGCTTGACTAAAGTAAGGTTTATGAGTATATTATGACCGTAGAAGAAAGGAGACGAGACTATCTTCTGGGCCATGAGTTATCCTTTCAGTTCGTGTCTACTTCCATCATTAAAATTCAAGGACAAAATTTTTCTAAGGGGGGTAGGATTGTAACTACCACTTTCTACCATAGAAATATTTTAGTAATTTTGTATGTTATTAAATTTTTATATATTATTTTATATTAGTGATTGTAGAAGCTTGGAAAATTATACAGGCCGTGCCCCCTCAAAAATAAAACCAAGCCGCAGAAAGCAACATGCGGACTGAACAACCAAGTCACTACAGAAACCATAAAGGCGTTAGATCAAAGTTAAATGTTCTAAAGCGATGTGAACATGCGACCATGCCAAACATGTGGCCGAGTCATCCATGCGGCCTAGGAACCAATGCGGATGAGTCAGCCATGCGACCGAGTCAACCATGCGGCCTAGGCACGCATGCGGCGGGGTCAGCCATGCGATAGTGAATATTTGGCAAATAGACATATCTATGCACCCAACCGTGCACATGTGTCCATGTGTTCCAAAATCTGAATATCTTCTCTAGAAAACCTACCCTTGATCGGCAACTGAACGTCGATGGGGGAGGGGGGCAAAGGGTCCGCTGCAGCAGCATGACCCTTTCCCTTAGCCTTGCCCTTACCCTTGCCCTTAGGGGCCTTCTTGGCTGCATCGACGGAGGAGAAGATCTTGGGAGCCATGGCAACAACAAGAAAGAGGAAAGAGAGAAGAGAGTTTGAAAGAGAAAAAGACTTCTCTCTCTCTCTCTCCCTATATATAGGGGGGACTATGCAGCAACGGATGACGACAAAGGCTATTCGAATCCAACCTGCCTCGATCCACGCAGCGGTAACGATTGGCTGTGACTCCTCGTTAGTTGAGCCATTTTATCCACTAACAACGCAGAATCTCAAAGATTCGCGCAAGGATCAAAGCAAATCTTCTTATTTAATGATCTGACAGTCTGTCAGAGACAACTATGTGGCCATGTGACTATACCACATGCCCTTCATATGCAGCCAATAGCGCTCGGCCATGCTTCTTTTAAAGTATTCCAAACTTGTTATTTTGGAAACTTTGAAGGGGGTCTTGTAGAAGCATAAAAAATTATGCAGGCCGTATAGAGATTATGCCCCCTCAAAAATAAAATCAAGCCGCAGAGAAGCCACATGCGGCCAGATCAACCAAAGATCTAGAAGCCGCATAGTATACTCTATACGGCCTGAACGACCTCAGAGCAGGGAGGCCACATAAATCCCCCCTAATACAGTATTTGATGACTGTTAGATTCTGACACATCACTTATCATACTAAGATGGTTCGATATTCGTGAAGATGACAGCTTAGGAAAATATAAAAGGTCACATCAACTCATTGATGGCCTCGACAGACGTGTCACATCATGTATCCATTTATATGCGGTCATATGCCTATGTGGCCTCGTCTTTATGCGGCCAGAGTATCCGTCTGACCAAGGCCAGACGAGAGCTTACATGCGGCTATATACCTATGCAGCCTCGTCATCATGGGGCCAGGGTGTCCATCCGACCAAGGCCAGACGAGAGCCTGCATGCGGCTCTACACCCATATGGCATCGTCATTATGCGGCCAGAGTATCCAAATGACCAAGGCCAAATAAGAACACGTATGAGGCCACGACAATATGTGGCCAGACGTTATGCGGCTCTCAACTTGCAGGATCTTTCTGTTACAATCGAAGATAATTTCTCGTACAATCAGTACTGACTACATGTCCAGTTGACCAATTCACGAATGCAACAATCCCAAGATCTCTTCAATAATATATCATAACTAAGATCACGTGGCAGCCTGTATGTGGCATACGACTGCAGTTATAACCGTATTCTGTTGAAGGAGTCCTATACGGCCACCAAAAAGAGGCATATGTGACACCTATAGCAATGGCCGCATATTTGTCTCTAACAGGCTCTCCAATCATTTAATGAGGAGATTTGCTCTATCTTTGACCATATCACTTGGGATTTTGTGCCGTCACCTAACACGGGGCTCGAGGCATCAATTTTGGAGAAGATTAAAGAGGATCACGCGGATCGAGGCATCAAGTTCAACTCATTAACCGCTCGGTTCGTTACCTCGATCCTTTACGCAATTTTGGAGCCTATAAATAGGCAGTCAGGGGGAGAGAAATAACTTTTATCTCTTTGCTTTCTTCCTCATTTTCCTGGAAAGGATGCTGCAGGCTACGGCCCTTCTCCCCGAGGAGTTTGTCAGGGGCGGCCTTGATATATGCCCCCCTAATTTTTCTGTTTTGCCTGGAGGAAAGGGAACACCCCGCTTTTCATGTTGGGCTGCCAAGGACACAGAGACACCAGTGCACAGTCTTGCTGCGTGGATAAGAAATTATCTAGAACACGCGCGAACTCTTTACAAAGTCTTATCGCATGGATTAGATATCATCGCGAACATATGTGGGCTTTTCTCATGAGTCTATCACATGGAAGGGTAACCATCAAGCGCCAGTTAAGACTCTGCCATATGGATGAAGGCTCTATCCGAATATGCGACCACCATGGCTCTGCCGCATGGATGGAGGCTTGACCTGACATGCGACCATCATGGCTCTGCCACATGGAAGGTACCTCATGCGCCGACTAGGCTCTTCCGCATAGATTTTATATTGTCTTTGTTTTCTAATGCCATATGTTTTTCTTATGTAGGCTTTGTTCTTCCTTATTTTGCTCATGATGGAGCATGAAAGAATATCATAATACCTATTGTTCGGGGTGAAGACCAATCTTATGCGTCAGTTTGCCAAGAATTGATCTAGGAGACTAGGACATTTCACCAAGAACTGATCCAAGAGATAAGGATGAACGTCCTGTATCCTGCACAGAGTTGTCCTTGTTCATGCAGCGTACTAGCTGCATTTTTCCCCTTTATGCAGCTTGCTACCGGTGTCGATAACAAAATTTAGATTAATTATCATTTTTGTCTTCGGTCTTCCAGTATGATTGTAGAGTGTCTTCTCCTTCTTCTCCCTTGCTATCCGTCAGTATGGATTCTTTTCCATATATTGACGTTTGCACTATGGAGGGATGATCCAGAAATCATTGAGTTCTGTTGGGGGCTAGACTTGTATCAGTAGCAACGACAACATGGAGGGGCGCCTCTAATAAAAAGGTTCGTATCAGCGAGACTCATGGAAGCCCTTAAAATATATTTCCATCATATGTACTCAAGACATTGAATACTAATAAAAAACCCTTGAATGTAATAGATTTCTATCATATGTACACATAATTTTGAATATTCACTACAAGAAAAATGGCCTTTCTTGACGGTCGATTTATTGACATATGATCAAAACCGTCAAGGAAACCAGTAATCTTGACCGTTTTAGACATAAGTCAAGAAAATATCCCTTTTTCTGTTAAGTATCAAAATTTGACAATATTTCTTGACATTTTAAGACAAAGCGTCAAGAAAACCTATTGTATTACTTGACGGTTTGTTGATAACCGTCAAGTAATACATGTGCGGAAAAATTGTCGCGCATATTTTATCTGCCATTTTAGTAAATTTTTAAAAGTTTTTTTATTGCAGGCTCTATGTTGACGGTTCCGTGGTCAATTTAATCGCTGCTACTCCTATTCATTTTTTTTATTTCTTCCAGGCTTTCCTCTCTTCATCCTCTCCATTTCTACTCATGGATGAAGATCTGCTATCCTCCGCCACCTCTTCTCCATCCTTCCCAAACTCTCCATTGAAATCCTAGCCTCCATAGACCTCCTCTCCATCCACCGTTGCCTCCTCTCCTTTCTCTCCTACAACTTTTTTCTTTTATCCTACCAAGTCCTCTCCTCCGAGTCCGCCATGACCTGATCTGGACATTGTCGCCTCGGCCGAGGATCTTACCCCTCAGCCCGATACCGCAGCCTCATCACTGCCCCTCGACGACCGACGCAGCCCGCAGAACCTCTGATTGACCTGCTTCCGCCGGAGCTAGAAGCCGCCTCTCGACCCCAGCGCCCCATACGTCGACCAGATCCGGCCTGTGCTGTCGAGGACCGACCACTTAATTTTTTCCAGAGAAGCCACCGGCAGGCCTCCGATCAGTCGATGCCCTATTTCTCCTTTTGGGAACAAGTAATAGCTTCGTTTCTTCCCAAGCTCTCTGATCAGCTGATCTCTTACTTGAACTTTTTTCTTCTTCGATTGAGATTTTGACTCCTCCTCCTCGACTTCAAATCATTGGAAATTTAGGAATCGATCAAGTTAATTTGTCATTTCTCTGTTCATGTTAGGTGTTCGATGAAAGTTCGCAGAGGAGCAATGATTCTAATCGACCGAGTCTTGATTTGAATTATTCAAATCTAGTTTCATTTTTTATTACTCTTGCTCTGAGGTCAGTCTCCTAAACCTGATCACATGCTCTTTCTTTCCTCTGGATACTGCTCGTGTCTGCGAGAATAATTTGGATACGTTGACTTTGTGCAGGTGATACAATCATTAATCCTGTATTCAGAAGATACAAGTTTCTGTTGTTAGCATTACCATAGGAAATTTTGATATTGTGTCAATGTTAAGAGTTCGACATGAGAAAGTAGAGTATGGATGGTTACTTCATGTGTCCATAGCTCAGACACAGTAAGTGATATTTATTGTCTTCCCTGTTTTGAACATCAACAACATTCTATGCCCGCAAGTCGGATAGGATACGAAGGTAATGTTCTTTCTTAAACTCTTCCTTTCTATGTTTAATCAACAAGTCTTCTTGAAATCATACTAGAGAATAATGGTGTCTGCAGTTCGGTTCTCGACAATGTATCTGTGTCAAAATAAATACAGACGAGAAGACCTCTGTTTAGGTTATCTTCCTAGATAAGCAATCTATTATGGTTTCTATTTCTATTTGATAGATATCTTTGTAAAAGTTTGAACTTCATCTTTGATGTTTGTCTAGTAAGTCTGATAAATTGGTTTTTGTACCGATTCATATGTATATTTTATCGTAGAACCATTAATTATCAGGTAAAACTATCTGAGTGTATGAGTGGTATTTTAGTCTGCATCTAAAAATAAGAATTTTTAGGTTACATAGTAATAATGTTAATGAATGGCCAAATGGAATTTTTATTGTAGAACCATTAATTATCAGGTAAAACTATCTAAGTGATAATGTTAATGAATAGTCAAATAAATTTTTACATAGTGGTTTGTAGTCTTCTGCATCTAAAAAATAAGAATTTTTATGGTACATAGTGATAATGTTAATGAATGGCCAAATACATTTTTTATTCTGGCATCAGTATATCACATGATTAATTTGCTTTGTCTTGTGGTTTCTTCTCTTCATGTGCAGTTGTAAAGTTACAATGAACAAATGTTCTCTAGTTATCTGGTTTGTTTGTAGTTTTTCAAATAGTGCTACTAAATGTTTGTTGAATGTAGGTTAATTTGGTGACTGAAACAGATAAAGCATGTGAGGATATCATATTCAATCACCTGAAAAACAAGTTCCCAGAGCATAAGGTAAATTTCTACTATCTTAAATAAATATATGTATGTTGTGATGTATGCATCTCTCACTTGTAATTACCCTTTTTTATCCACTCTGTTCATTCAATTTATAGGTGAAGACACTTCTGCAGCCTTTGTGACTTCTGAGCTAACTGACCTAATATGGATAGTTGACCCCCTCGATGGAACAACTAATTTTTTTATGGGTAATTTTAAACCATCCTTTTATGATTTGCTATTTGTCCTCTTCATTTTTGTTCTTGTTTGTGCATGTATCCAAGTTGTCACTATAATAATTGATACTCTCCCTGCAGGTTTCCTTTTGTGTGTGTATCTTTTGGTCTTACTGTTGTAAAGGTTCCTACAATTGGTGTTGTGTATAACCCTATATTTGAAGAGGTAATATTTATTCTGTTTGTGCTAAATTTTATGCCAGTTAGATTTTAGTTTGGAACTACTGTTTCTGGTGTTTTTATCTTGAAAATAAAATTTAATTCTTATTCATTGCATATAAGAAGAGTTTTATCTTGGTGCATTTTAAAGTTTGGGTTTTAGGAACTATACTTGCCAAAAATGCAATAAAACTTGAACATAAGGTGCTATTTAACCTGGTCATATAGTCACCAAATGCTTTCTTCTATTTGCCCTCTTGGTTATTGATCTGAGCCTTCTACCAGAAAACTTGGAACTATTATTTCTAGAAATTGGATTTTCTAAGTAATGTAGAGTTCTAGATAAAGATGTTCATTATGGATGAATTGGAAGTTTGGCCTATTTATTCCAATTATACACCACTTGAAATTTTTAATTGATCAGATTAAAGCCCCTTTATATAAAGGAGGGCCAACCATCAAGTTTACTCTTATTCTGACACTCGTTCCTTATACAAACCGGTATTATTAGTTAGATGAGTGTTTATTATAAAGATAGCATTTTTTATGTGTGTGATACGTTAGATTATTTCTCACACTTTTTTTTGAGTATTAGTTTAAAATTAGTTCAATAGGAGATTGATGTATAATATTTGGGTCTTGTGTCAAATTGAGGTTTTATTCTATAAAATACTTATGTTAACTTAATTTTCTTTTTTCTTTGGGTATATATGCTAATATCTCTCAAGGTTAGGTTATTGGTTATATTTGCAATTCCAATTCAAGGTTAAGTGTAGTGTTTGAGATAGGTAGTGAATTTTGAGTGTCCTATTGGTCAAAACATATGAGAACATGACAAGTGTCATGAGAATTTCACAACTTGATGCACAAAAAGTGCCAATAAAAATATTAGAAGCCCATATTGTTCTTGTTAGTTATTAGTTATTTTGGAACCACTTAATGGGGTGAGAAGATCAGCAATTTACAGCTAGTAGAAGTGTCATTATCCTTATTTAGTATGTAAATTATTTGAATGGTAAATATCTGTTATAGAGGGGTTATGTAGGTGCTTGTGAAGACACCTCCCTACTTGTATTCATATTTTGTATATTTTTTAGATTTAGTATTTAAGAAAGAAGTAGAACTGGACAATCTTTATTATAACCTTTCTGGGTTTTTTCAGATACTGGGTTTTTTCATGGGCTATAGTTATGTGTAGGACATGTACATATCAAGATGCTACATATAGCTTTATTTAAGCCTATTCCTTCTTCGGAATGGAGCCTTTTAATGGAATATAATGATCAATATCTAGCACCATCATGTTAGATAAATCTCTTTATTAGGATAAGCAGATTATCTGAAAGGCTTATGCAAACTTCATACTGAATCAACCTTCTCTTTTAATCTGTTCAGTAGAGCCCAAGTAGTTTGCGCATATTTTTGAGGAGTCATATATATGAATTTCTTTTAGGCAGACCATACCAGTTTTTGGAATGCTGTTAAAGTGGGTAATATAGGTACAAATGGTTATGATATGCAAGTTAGTGTGTAGCAGCACATTGAATGCAGAACACTTGTCCACATATGGGTAAATTCAGTAATAGAGACTGCAACAGGGAAGGGGTTTCCTAGATGCTACTTAGTAGAAACAAAACTGCAGTAAACTACAGTTCCTGCTAGCAGTCAATTTGAGTGTCAACTGTAGCAATAATTTCTGCATATAGGACAACATCAGTTTGCAGCATTTGTAACTGTTTAGGACTTAGCAGCAGCAAGCTGCGAGCATATCTAGGCAACAACAGTTGCCTAGATGGAAACTGGAAGATTGGGGAACTCTGTCAACAAATTTTAGTAGAATACTACACTGTTTAGGGACAGTATCAAATTACTTGTGTGTGTATGTCTGAATAGGGCATGGTTCCAGTTTCCAATGGGTCGTGACATGAACAAATGGAGCGTTCATAAATTTTTGGTTATATTGCACAAAAGGAATCATCTCTTGGGTTTGAACTTTGGTTTCTTTATTTTGAATAATGCTTATAAGGACTTATGAATTTGGAAAGTAATGGGCTAAATGCATATTGCAGTATGAAGATCAGTCAGTTACTCAAAAAGTACGTGCATTTCAACTATGAAATTTGGTTTTTCACGGATCATTCATTCTTTATATGTACTTTTTGCATATTAATAATTTATATACAATTTTCCTCAAAAAAGGAAGACATTACTATACAGGTTAGGAAAATATATACTTAAGGGAGACAAATTGTTCAATCACTCCTTATGTTTCCATTTTAATAATTTATAACCTATTCTATGTTTTTATTTTAATATTTTACATGTTAGATGGTATACAGAGATGACAAGTTTGTAATTGATTTCCTCCATCATGATGCAATTGTCTTCTGTGGACAAGTATGCTTAGTAACTCGCTTTTATGGAACAAGTTTATTATATCTCTGATCTATTATAAGCAATTTTTTGTTGGTGTACATTTATTTTTTAATTTATGTTACAGAAAGTAGTATTCATATTATCTACCACCAATCTGCTGAAGATTTCTGAGATTGCCAAATAAACTTGGACCTAAGTATTAACATTTTAGTTACAGAACTAACTGACTAAATATTTTGAGATTTTTAGTTCAATTGTGCCTTTTGAGCCCCAATGGTTGAAACTAAAGCTCTTGTAATTTTGTACAACTTTCTTCTATTTTTGACTGGATAGATGAACTTTCTTTTGCCATTCTTTGTAATCTCCAAGACTTGGATGGTTCCTACTTGATTTATCTTTCATTGGAAAGCGATGGCTAGCTAATTTACTGTCTGTTGATTGACTACGTCCCATTCAAAATTTAACACAAATTAGCTTTACTAATGTTGATGCTCGACTTGCAGATCCAGATAGACCCAAGAATGATAAGGTAACCATTCTTGGTGATAAAATTCAAATGCTAAAGGATTTGCCCGCTTAGGTGGATAGACTAAAAATAGAATACGCTTCTCTATCTGAGGAATCACGGGAGGTAATTTAATATGAGCTAAATAGGTATATCTATGAATGTCATCTTCACATTGCATGTTTTACATCTATTCATTTCCTTTTAGTTGACGCAAGAGAAGAATGAGCCCAGAGAAGAGAAAACAACTTTGAAATATGAAATAGATAATCTAAATGCTCAGTACCAACCAAGGGTCAGATGCATGCATCCTTGGGCTACATTTGACCCTTCAGTTATTATGTCCAACCTTCCTCCATATCCATACCCTATGCTGATTTTAATTCCCACAGGCCCAATCCAGATCCATCTATCGCTATAATAGTACCCATTTTTAGGACACAAGCTCCTAGAGCCATTCCTAATCCTTCTTATGTGCCATATACTACCCCCTGCAATCCTCAAGTTGAACATCCATCTTCCTATAGAATTTCTCATCCTTACAGTAGTTGGTCTCATACTGCCAGCAAGCAAGATTCTTCATTCCAATTCTCTTTACATAAATTGTTATATGGTATACAGAGATGACAAGGTAGCATGCAAGATATCTGATCTATTATACTGCATTCTATGTGGAAAATTTATGAGCTATGTTTCCTTTTTCGTTATTCTCTGCTGAATCTGTTGGAGTACTACTTAGATGTCTTTTGAAACAGGAACGTTGCCGGCCATGGTATAATTTGTTTTGCTCTGCAGAGTGTACTAAAATCTCTAGTTACTTACAACATAAAGTCCAAAGAGGACCAGTGAGAGCAACACTATAGACTATTTTGAATTTCTAATTAATATTTGTTTTTTGTGTGAGGAAAAACAATGTTTGGCCACGCTTTTGGCCTTATAGAGCTCCAGTGATAGCTGGACATGTCCCAACATTACCAAAGGTTGGAAGTAGTTCAGCTCTGACTATGGTAAGTTGAGAAATTTTCTTAAACACTACAAGGATAAGGGATTTAGGCCATAAAATTTGAGACGACCAACGAAATTTAGTTACCCAAACGAGACGAAAAATGCAGTTGTCGCCTAAAGTCCTCCGGATTGATAAAAAATATTACGAACACTCTTGCGACTATTAATTAGTTTGGGACGACCAATAAGTTATTCGCAAGAAAAATCTAAGACGACTAGAAAAATATTTCTCGCCTAAAGTAAAGCGAAAACACTAAATTTTTTATCAAATTTTAGAAGATGATGAATATTTTTTAGGCTAGAATTTAATTAGTCGCAACATGTTTTGGCAAAAAAAAAAAAAATTTGTTAGCTAAAAAAAAATTTCGCTAGCTAAAAATATTCGCTAGCTAAAAAAAATTTCGTTGTGTTTGATAATAAACGAAAGAAATAAAACTAGGTTTATGTGAAACCCTTTCTTTGGTTTACAAACAAGAAAAAGAAGTACAAAATTCTATATGAGGATGTTAAGTACAAAAGTTTAATTCTAGGAAAATATTGCTATAGGAGTCTGATCTGCGGTCGATCACTTTGTCCCTTGGAC
Organism: Iris macrosiphon; assembly: GCA_036927795.1. Classification (NCBI taxonomy): domain Eukaryota; kingdom Viridiplantae; phylum Streptophyta; class Magnoliopsida; order Asparagales; family Iridaceae; genus Iris; species Iris macrosiphon. The sequence goes on from JAYESA010000010.1 coordinate 176,710,414, forward strand.
CACACGATGACGAAGAAGTGCTGTAGAAGACGAAACAGAAGCTTCAAAGTCTACAGGAGGAATTGAACTCTCGTTGCTGAAGCTCTCTATATGTGCTCTCTGAACCTTGACCTCTTTCTCCACCTAGGTTCCGACTCTTCGACCCTTCGACCCTCTTTTCTCCCTTTGACCTCCGTGGCCGGAGGTCTCTATTTATAGGGTTTAGTGACAGTAACCGTCTAGTCGGCGTAGAAGCCGAATAGTGGAGAGTATGGCATTTTTATGCGGCGGTTATAATAACTGCCACCCACGTATAAATGATCTTCTGAATAGGCGTGTGACGCATGTCCCATTAAGAGGTAATGCGTATAACTGCTCATCGAAGATCACGACATGGAAGTCACGTAGGCAACAGCCCCTCGCGTAGAGAAGGTTGGCGTAGAAGCCAAATAACTGTCACCTTGGCGTAGAAGCCAAATAGTCATCTTGTTGGCGTAGAAGCCAAGTAGGCATAGAGGCTGAAAATTTGTCAAGTTGGCGTAGAAGCCAAGTAGGCGTAGAGGCCGAAAAGTTATCAAGTTGGCGTAGAAGCCAAGTAGGCGTAGAAGCCGAAAAGTTGTCAAGTTGGCGTAGAAGCCAAGTAGGCGTAGAAGCCAGGTAGTTTGTCAAGTTGGCGTAGAAGCCAAGTAGCACGTAAAACTTGATGTTGATTGGGGTCTTGAGCGTATTCTGGACCAGATAGCTTTATCACGTACCTATGCAAATATAGCCTGAGTTGGCATATTTCAAGGAGATAGCGTACAGCGTGCTCCTATAGTTGAAAATGGCCAGGTCGGCGTATTTCAAGGAGATAGCATACGGCGTACTCCTATAGTTGAAAATAACCTGATGGCGTAATATGTAGGGATGGTCATGTGGACGTATTAGCCTTAATTATAGCACACTCAGTCCTTGGAAATAGAATAAAATCTCGTGCATTAAATTCAAAGATCTGCCCCTATCTCGCGCATTAACTGCAGAGACGTGCCTCGAGTTCTATACGAAGAGCAGCTTTTGACGTGGCGGTTGGTTTCGTCTCGTCCTGAGCGTAAAAGCTCATGTCTGCCTGTGTAAAATAGGCAGCGTATTCCTTGAATGAGTAAACGATGTCTTATATCAAGGCTTTGTTCCTAAATGACGGTCTGGGGCTCTGTGTAGAATCATCATTACAGTCGTCCTCTCGATAGTCGTACAGTACTTTTTATCAGGGGTCAGGTTCATTGTACTGTTTGACAGGTTCATTCGAGGAATACGAAGAGTTTCTCGTACAACTCTATACTGCATTAATAAGTAGACGTATTTTACGCTGTAGGGGGGAGGTAGCCACCTTTTACGCCACACAAAATGGCCTTGAAAGTGTCGCTTTACGCGGATTATTCTTGAGCTCTATTGTATGCTGAATAGCGTTAAAGCTCTGATGTACGCCCATGGCTCTGAAGTCATGTCTTACGCCACCCAGTGCTAGAGCTCTGTTTTGCGCGGTTTCCTGCATGTTTGAGGGTTTTACGCGTAGAGATTTCCCAGCTTATTTTTCATGCTTCTACAAGACCCCCTTCAAAGTTTTCAAATTCCTCGTAATTTGAAACACTTTGAATGAAGCATGAAACAGTCAAGTTTGACTCGTTCCATGAGGCTGATTTCTCGACAAAATTTTAAATTTTGTTGGGATTCGGTGTGTTCTCCTCTGCCTATATAAAGGCGAATGGGTTAACCCATTTTTCCATACTTCCTTTGCCACAAAGAGATGGTTGCCGAGCTTCGTTGTGCTGACTTGAGGAAGAAGATCATGTTCTTCCAACATGTAAGGAGACGTAAAAAGAGGTATCTTCGAGCAAATGTCCTCTGCAGCGATGGATCATGGAAGGATATCATAGCTTCCTTTGCTCGGGATGGTCAGCAATTTCATATGGCGATTCATCCAGGAGAGAGAAAGGGTCACATTCGACCACACAACTTGCAAGGTATATTTTCTTCCATCATGGCGGTGGACGAGGGTAGGCAGTTAGGCCCTGTCTTCCAGTATTGAGTTGGGTCTGATCCCCCAATACAATTCTAGGGCATGCCTGCCATGGCGTAAGGAGGATGGGCTCTGAATAATTTACACAAGCCCAGTTTTGTATCCTTTCGCCATTTATTATTTTCTTGTTAATCGGCAGCGAAAACCGATTAACTGCTGAAGAAGACGACAAAAGATCTCCACCAATATGATAATCTGGCAGAACAGATTCTCGGTGTGATCTTGAATAAGAATGAGAAACCCTTTGTAGAGAAAGGATTTCCATCATATGTAATCATGAAGATGAAAAGCCCTTTGTAAACTGGATTTCCATCATATGTAATCATGATTAATAAAGTTGTATTCTTTTACGCATCTGATGATTTGCCATATTTGCTGTGAGGAAGTCTGAATATGTGCAGCTTCAGCACGTCTGAGTAACTTTACTCCAACTTTGATAAAAGAGTATATGATCTCGTCACGTCTTTTACGCGTAACTGAAGACACGTAGAAAACTTCTTTAGCATTAAGTTGAAGATCCAAACTATCATGCAGTTTTGGACGAGGAGTCGCGTAAAATTCTGAACCGTCACTTCTCTGATGCGAAGAATTCTTGTTCAGACCATCTTCTTCAAGAATGATTTTCCAAAAATCCCTTGAAATAGGGTGAGAAATGGCCGTCAAACAGGCCATACTTGAACTTTTTGAGAAAAAGATTCTGACCGGACTTTGAATGAACTTCCAATCGTCCCAAGAAGAAGAGTCATCTTCAATGCTGAACTCTGTGTGTTTTGGGCACTTGGAATATTTTGCAGCCAATAAGGAGCATTTTCTGCGTAGATCCTTATAATTGACCTTCTTGAAAAATTATTCAAATATACGCGTACTCTGGCTTGCATATTTTAAAATATGCGAAAACTCATACATCCGTAGTATGTGTATCTTCTGAGCGTAGAATCGTAGATTTGTAGCCTCTGAGCGTAAAAAGCTTTCGAGCGTAAAATCATAGATTTGTAGCCTCTGAGCGTAAAATCATAGGTTTGTAACCTCTCGAGCGTAAAAGCTACTGAGCGTAAAAGCATCCGGGCGTAAAACCATAGACTTATATCCTCTGAGTAGACTTATAGTCTCTCGAGCGTAGAAAAGCTCCTGAGCATAAAAATCGTAGATTTGCTCTGCGCGAAAATTCTGGATCCACTGACTCTCCGTCTTCTAATGATATGCTGACGTGGCCCTAAATCATAACCGAATATTAAATATCAGATTTGGTTAGGAATTCGAAGAGTTATTCGAACTCTATAAATAGCCCAAGGTCCTGAGAGAAAAACTTTTATCTGTCTTCACAAGAACCCTATCTTTTCAAGAGCCTTTCTTCTTCGTCTCTTTCTTGAAAACTCAGAATCGCCATGGCCCCTAAACAAGCTTCCACTGCTAAGGAAAAGAAGGTTTCTTCCTCTTCTCGATCCTCTACTCAAGTGCGAGCAACTCCCATTAGGCTGAAAGAGCCTCGATCGGAACGCGGCGCCCCTCAGTCGAGCTGTGCTCCGGATATCATAGGTAAAAGGACTTCGAGGAGAATAGAGGACTTTCCGCACACGTTGTACGTGTATGCGAACCAATACGCCCATATTTCTAATGTGTCAGCGCAAAACCATCTTTTCGCAGTCTGGCGTTAAAAAGCTCAGGCTGTCGAAATTTGGCGTATACTACAAACTTTGTGTTTTACACGCTGGATAAAAATTCTGGCATAAAAACTCAAATTTTGGCAGTCTGGCGTAAAAGCACAGACTGTTAAGTTTTGGCGTATACTGTCAACCTTGAATTTTTACGCCTTGAAAATAAGTTCCAGCGAAAAAGCTCAAGTTTTCGCAGTCTTGGCGTAAAAGCACAGACTAATAATCTTTGGCATAAAATGTAAGTGTATCGTCTAGTGTAGAAACTGACTTGTTCTCTTGCATTTTGTAGTGGACTTGCAAATTTTTCCTTTGGCTGAAGTTATGGGCTCTGCTGCCGGGATATTGAGCTCGAATTATTTGGAGGACTTGTCGCATGTGACATTCCCCATATCTGGAGCAAACTATCCTGAAGGAAGGAGAATCCTGATCTCGTCCCAGGGAGAACGCATGCTGCTGAATATGATCAGTGGGTAGCCCCTGACATACATCGACATGACAGAATATAAGAAACCGGATTTCTTATTCGGGGATGCTATCGACAAGCAATCCCAGACCAAGCCCAAGAGGGAGGATTGGGTGTTCACTGCTGAGGGCATGGTGATGTATCTGCCGAAGATGCCCAGGGATTACCTTATCTCAGCCTTCTTCTATGCCACTCATCCTAGGAAGATGATGTGGGTGCTGACTCCCGATCTTCACGGCCGACCAGGGAAGATTTTGTACAATAAGGGAGGCGACCGGGGGGCCTATATGAGCCGTCCTTCGGGTCCTGTTATGCCCTTTAGGGGATTACTGCCGGGTAGCATCCCGAGTGAGGATAGTTCGCTGATCCAGCCGGTCCAGATATCGACCTTCTGCAATGATTTTATGGGGCAGGGAGGAATGTACCCCAGAGTCAACCCTCGGACCAGTGGATGGCTTAGCCCGGGTAATCTCCAATGGGCAGGTTTAACTGTCTGGGCCCTGAAGTACTTCCAGACGGAGCTGGAACATATTGGCTTGTTCGCGGCTGTGAGCGCGACAAGTGTTGGGCTGCCTACCAACCCTAACTTGTTCTTAGCCTTGATGGAGCGATACAATTCGCTCACCGGGACTTTTTCCACTCCGTTGGGGGAGTTGGGCTTAGCCCTTCACGAGATGGCAGAGATTTCAAAGCTGCCAATGGGGGACGCTCCTTATGAAGAGTATATCCCTACAAACAGGGAATTGAGGGATACAAACCCTCGGACAGTGGCGGTGTATCAGGAGCTGATGAGCCATTACCTTGCTTGCACCATGTTCTACAAGGAGCCCTCTGATTTGGCTCACATCAACAAGTGGGCAACATATCTCTTTTTCTACCAGGCCCGAAATGCCAAGCCGGACAAGGTGGTAGATAGCCACGATAGGCCCTTGAACCCCCTGAGCATGCTCAATACTGACACGGTCGACGACCTCATCGAAGACGCAGGGGTTCCGGATTATGTTATCGATGAAGAGATCGGGGGTTATCCTGCAGGCACAAAAGCCTTCAGTTATATGAGGCATTGTCGTAAGCCTCTGTCAAAGGAAGCTCAATTGGCTGGCTTTCTCTCCCTCTGGCTACATCGCTGGGTAGTACCGGGTATCGCGTCTGCGGATCGCATCTATCACAACACCTTATAGCCCGCAGTGCATTTGGTGTTCGAAGCAAGACTGGGCTTACTTCCTGCTATGGTATGTAGAATACAAGCAAGTCTGAGGGCCCTTACTGATAGGCTGCTCGCTGATGAGACGCAGCGTAAAAGCTTTCCCAGGGTAGAATTACCATTTCTATACTTGATGGGATGGTTAATTCTTCACAACGCCCGGGTGATGTCTCCCAGTTTCGCCAGCAGTTCAGGAAATAATTTCTTGATGAATTACAAGAATTCTTCTTGGAACGTGGCGACCGTTACCGATTGCCGGCGGGCGTTAAACGTAGCCCACAGCTGGAAGATATTCTGTATCGTTCTCCCTGTACACATTAATCAACAGGGGAGGAAACTCAAGGATGAAGGTCATGGAAGAACCATTCTTTCTCCTGAAGCCTTCTATTGGTTGGTCTGTATTAGACCTTCCCACTTGCTATATAGGAGTGATGATCATTGCTTCATGGAGCCCTATCTGCCCAGTCGGTTCGCCAGGCAGTTTGGGTATGACCAATTGCATGTGGGAAATGCCATCACCAGCTTCAAGTCCAGAGGTAGAATTATCGATGGAGCTAGAGGGTGGCGGTACTTTATCACGGGTTGTACTGGTACAACGTTTGCGGTGCCCGTGACTTCTTTTTCCATGGAGCTGCGCATGCTTCACTCGTACGCGCAGTTCTATGCGTCCATCAATACCTTCTATCGTAATTTTGATATGCGTGAAAGTTTTAGAATGCCCTCCCATAGGTCTACTGGAAGGGAGGATGTTCCATCTGTTTCCTCGGATGAGAATGAAGACACCACCGGGGCAGACGAATTCTTGACGACAATACCGAGAGGCGTACTAGCTCCCCCTGCAGAGCCTCTCGTTATCCCCCAGAAACGGAAGGCTTCTGCTCCGAAAGAACCTTCTCCTCGCAAGAAGAAGTTTGCCAAAGGTCCGAAAAGGGCTTCTACCAGGGAGACTTCTAGGAGCGAGCCCGTCGTTCCCCCGGTTAGGGATGATTTGTTGATTAGAGGTCCTTCGCCTTTTAGAGATGGAACCTCCACAGTTCCGGCCGGCAGTGATGGAGATTCTTTACTCGAGGTCGCTGCTACTACTGCTTCTGGTAGTGCTACGAGATCGTCCCTGAGGCCGAGCATAATAAGATTCCAGATACCTTTAACCAGACCAATAATGGGTATAACCCCTACTTCGTCTGTAGGTATTTCCAGTGAGATTCCACCCGATGAGCCTCGAGTGGATCTTGGTGAAGACTGGGAAGACTGCCCGCCAGTGTCAGTTGATGCACCTTCTTCTCCAGGTATGACAGCTTGTTTAGCCTCATTAAGAGATGATTTAGCTATTCAGGCTGCGGACGAGACATATATACCGTCGGCCATGGGTAAATATCGTCTTTTTGCCTCTTTTTAGGGAAATTAACATCAGATTGATATTAACTTTCTCTTGTCTTCTTTGCAGTTGCAGATATCTCAGGAGAGGGTGGAATTGATGCATCCTTTGACTTTGATATCGAATAGGCATGCTTAGAAGCTGCCGACCCTTCGTCTGCAACATTTTTGGGTATCGTCTCGCCCGTAGCAGTCCAGACATCATCAGAGGAGGATGAGCCTATCATCGCGACTGTGCCTCCTTCGTTGAGTACGCCAGCAACTTCAACCATAGCTGGTGTTCATTCTTTTGTAGCGCCATCTGTTGAGGCGACGACTGTAGCAACATCCTCTGCAGTCATTCCTGGAGGGGGGTTCATCGATATCGCAGCCACTCCCAGCGTCCACTCGAATTTATCCATGCTAGTTGAGCAGTTTACTGGCATTTTCTACATCACTTTGAAAACGCTGATATCGATGGTGCTGGAGAAGAATCTAGGCTTCGAGGCTCTGAAGATGTCCTCCAATCTTACTATAGCGCAGATTAGAAATTTCAGTGACACTGAAAGAGCTAATACGCTAGAGCAAATAGTTAATGGATTAGAACAACCCATTAACGAGTATTTGCAGCTATCTCGAGGCAACGTTGATGAGCTAATTCAGGCTGAATATGAATCCCTGACAGCACAGCTTGCTGAACAGATGGAATGCCTAAATAAATCCATCCAGACACAACAGCAGGAAATGGATGAAGGAAAGGCCGTCTTGGAGGAGCTTATTCCTCTTCAAATAAAGTACAAGGCCGAGCATGAAGGAAATGAAGCGAGGGTTCGCAAACTGGAAGCCAAACTCTCTTGGGCAAAGGAGTGGGCTTTCCAATCATCATCAGCTCTAGATGTGGTGAATGGCCGACTGGATACAGCTCAGCAAAACTTGGCACATGCCGGAGTTACCTGCGCCAGTTTTGTTCATGCTCGGTCCGAACTGTCCTCCTTGAATAATGAGGAGGCAAGGCTGGAGCGGGCTCGCGCTAACATCTTGAACTCCAGAAATGAGAGGATGGCTGCTTTGGCGCAGCAGATTCATGATTTGACTGCTCCTCCCCAATGATGTACCTTTTTGCTTCTTCTGTAATTTGCTTTTTCACAGAGATAATAAAGATACTTTTTCTGACTTTGTGGACCTATCATTTTGGAATATAAATGACAGGCTAGGGTAAAAATGATATCAGAGGTAATATGGACATAATATACTTTCGGTAAGCTTCAACTGGATATATCTATTCAGAGGTTATATGGACATGATAGAATATAATCCGACTAAATTTGTATACAAAATACTATCAGAGGTAATATGAACATGATAGGTTTACAAATTAGTTAAGGATATCTATTCAGAGGTCACATGAACCTGATAGAATATGATCCGGCTAACCTTTGTATGTGGTATTGTCAGAATAAGATCTTTATCATACTTCGTTTAGGCAAAGGAGATCAAAGTATAGTACTTCTTCGGGAATTCGCCGTTGATAGGAGCCATTACCAATTTCCATTAGGCTCGGCTAAGATGAAAGCATCATTTGCAATCATATAAGGGCCTTCCCATTTCTTTATGATTGTTTGTGTGCAATTTGAATATTGTACTAGAGGTATTGGGGACGTAGTACAATATCGTGTTTGTTGAGGCCATCCCACCGGGGGACCTTTAGTGGACCTATTATTTGTTGCGCACTTTGAGTGCAAATAATAAGTTAGGAACAAGCCCAATCACAAATATGAACGTGATAGGTTTTGGGGATAGTAAGGATATCCTGCTAGGGGATTTTTGTGGACCTATTACCCTTTTGTGCACGCTAGTGCAAGTAATAGGTTTGAGACAAGTCCTAGAGAAACTTGTAAAATATGACTCTGTGGCGATGAACAGAGACTGACTCTTTCTTCGCTGGGGAAACAGAGGATAGTTAAGAGGTAATATGGACATGAACCATTCATTCTTATTGGACCTATTACTTCTTGCGCACAAGAGTACAAGTAATAAGTTTAAGACAATCTCTGCCAGAGGTAATATGGACATGGCAGTTTTTGTAGACTTAACACCACTGACGTACTTAGAGTTCAGTACGGGTGCTAAGCTGGGATGACAACCGATATCAGAGGTAATATGGACATGATAATCGATAGCCAAAAACTCGAAAAGTTTGCTCAGAGGTAATATGAACATGACAAACTTTTGAGTTGTGACTCCATTGGGGATGGAGGTATGTATCTGCTCAGAGGTAATATGGACATGGCAGTTTTTTATGGACTCAACACTACTGGCGTACTTAGAGTTAAGTACGGGTGCTGAGTTGAGATGACAAACGATATCAGAGGTAATATGGACATGATAATCGATAGTCGAATCCGGCAGGTTTGCTCAGAGGTAATGTGGACATGATAAATTCAGCTAGAGAGAATTATAACAATAGTTCAGAGGTAATATGGACATGAACTATTGTCCGAAAGACTCATTGAGGAGTGATTTGTCGGTTTCGGTCTATCCAAAACATGAAGATAGACCTAGGGATCGTTTCCCTGGGGAAATTTTGAGAAGACATCATCCATTGCATATCCGAAACTCTTGGACACGGATGATGGCTTTTTACAAAAAACGAAAGGAGAAAATGTCGCACAGAGACATTTGCTGGGGATGATAAAACCAAAGGTTGATTCGTACATCCGGGTGGTGGACTTATTACCCATGGCGTACCTTAAGTACAGGAAATAAGCTGAAGTGACTTAGCACTACGTGAAAGTCGAAGAGAAGAAATTCACTCAGAGGTAATGTGGACATGAATAAAGTTCTGAAAATATCTTACTCAGAGGTAATGTAGACGTGGTAAGATAGGTCTTAGTGGGGATAAAGAAAAAATACGACAGAGGTAATATGACCATTTTATGGTGATAGATTTTACCCTGCCGGAGAAAGTGGCGAGACGTAGTTCAGAGGTAATATTGACATGAACCGATGTCCAAAAAATTTGCTGAAGAGTGGTTTTGCTGAATGGGGAAAGACCTGAAGGTTATTCCTCTGGGGAGATTTTAGGGACTCATCATCCATACTTCCCGAGGGGCAAATTGCTACGTTGGAGTGATATCAATTTGTCGTGACCATCATCTTGTTTATAGATGCAAAGTAATGACTTTGGCGTCGATCAACTCCTGGATTCTCCTGTTCAGTACGTAGCATGCTTTTGTGGGGTGGTGAATGTACCGATGAAAGAGGCAATATTCTAGGTCATCGACTTTGCCAGCCCTTTCAGGGTGTCTGATGTTGGGAAGCCGAAGTTTGTTTTCCTTCATCAATATATTGAAGATTTCAATGATGTCATCTTCATTGAAGGAGAAAGTACCCTTCGGCCTTTGGGCTCTCGTTGTCTGAGTTTTACAATCTTCCGGGAAGACGGTCATCGTTGCATCATCTTCGGACTCAGAGGAAATTCTACCCCCAGCTTTGGATGCTGTCCTGTTTTGTCCAGAGAGATTACCCCCAGACATGTCATTATTTATTTCTTGTTCTTCTTTTTGTCTACCTTTATAGACAAAAGTTGATTTAGAAGGACCTGCCTCTGGTATTACTGGATCAGACCATAGAGGTTTGGAGTTTGCAGGGGATGTGGTATATCCTAACCCAAAACGAGTTCGTTGACAGTAAGGATTACCATGCAATGGTGTTCGTCTGCCTTTTCCATAGTTGAGACCTTGTTTCAACTTCAAATCATAACCCATGCTTTGTATGATCTTTAAAGCCTTTGGGCTATATCTGTGAATTTGCATTCTCCCAGCATCAGACTCTTGAGAATCTTCTTGTATAATTGGTCCATTCCGCATTCGGCCGAAGACTATTGGATGTTGATCTTTACAGGTAGGTGGAATAATGAAGACAGGTTCTTCATATGGCCCATTTGTTGTGACGATATTAGATGTTGGCACTATATCCCACATGATCTCCCCAATCTTGGTAGTTAGGGACTCTACATCTTGATTTTGACCCTTGTTTTTGCGTTTTTGGATCAAGAAATTACGCAAATCAGGGGGATGACCAAAAGAAGAAGAAGAAGGCTTATTCTGCCTTTTTATATCAGTAGGGGCATAGAGATTGGGAACCATAACTCTTTTTCTGCCATACGAATACATCAGTTCAGCCATGTGAATAGCACATGATCCATGATGAGCGTATCTATCCACAAACTGGGCCTTCTTTACGCCGAGGGGCTTGTCCTGGCATAATCTGGAATTTTGCTCAGGTTGGCGTAAAACTGAGAAAGTCTTCAAACGGCCATCAACATCTCGCGTAATCCGGAGAGCGAACAGATTCTTGTTTTCCTTTGCGATGATTGTAAGGACCACCTGCCTCTTCCTAGAGGAAAGATATATTTTTACGCACGGAGCGCGTTTGGAATTTCTGAATTGGCGCTGATGCATTATCAGAAATTTTGTCTGCCACGTCACAGACGGGAGACTGAATTTTACGCACATGGCGCGGAGTAGACTTCTGGATTGGCACTAAGGCATTGCCAGAAGCTTTGTCTGTCACGTCACAAACGGGAGACAGAGTTTTACGCACAGGGCACAAAATAGACTTCTGGATTGGCACTGAGGCATTGCCAGAAACTTTGGCTGCCACGTCACAGACGGAAGACAGAGTTTTATGCATAGGGCGCGGAATAGACTTCTGGATTGGCACTGAGGCATTGCCAGAAGCTTTGTCTGCCACGTCACAGACGGGAGATAAAGTTTTACGCGTGGGGTGCACAGGTTGCGATGCTACAACCTTGTCGGTCAGAGAGAGAGAGAGTCCGCAGGAATGGTAGGGGATGTCCGGGGCATCCATACTTTACGCAATTTCCTGTTGTCTTGGGCAGAGAGGGAATGAGAGCTACCCCCTGCTCGAAGCATGTCTTCGTAGGCTGATTGGTAGAATTGGACGACCAAGGTCTTCTTCATTGATCCTACGGATACAGCATCATATTGAGCAATGGCTTTCTCGTCAGATGAGAAAGTAGTCCCCAGCAGAGTTGCCATCTTGTATTTGATAATAAACGAAAGAAATGAAACTAGGTTTATGCGAAACCCTTTCTTTGGTTTACAAAAAAGAAGAAGTACAATTAATCCTATATGAGGATGTTAAGTACAAAAGTTTGATTTTGGAGAAATATTGCTATAGTAGTCTGATCTGCGGTCGACCACTTTGTCCCTCAGACCACACGATGACGAAGAAATGCTGTAGAAGACGAAACAGAAGCTTCAAAGACTGTAGGAGAAATTGAACTCTCGTTGCCGAAGCTCTCTATATGTGCTCTCTGAACCTTGACCTCTTTCTCCACCTAGGTTCCGACTCTTCGACCCTTCGACCCTTCGACCCTCTTTTCCCCCTTTGACCTCCGTGGCCGGAGGTCACTATTTATAGGGTTTAGTGACAGTAACCGTCCAGTCGGCGTAGAAGCCGAACAGTGGAGAGTGTGGTATTTTTTACGCGGCGGTTATAATAACTGCCACCCACGTATAAATGATCTTCTGAATAGGCGTGTGACGCATGTCCCATTAAGAGGTAATGCATATAACTGCTCATCAAAGATCATGGCATGGAAGCCACGTAGGCAACTGTCCCTCGCGTAGAGAAGGTTGGCGTAGAAGCCAAATAACTGTCACCTTGGCGTAGAAGCCAAATAGTCATCTTGTTGGCGTAGAAGCCAAATAGGCCTAGAGGCCAAAAAGTTGTCAAGTTGGCGTAGAAGCCAAGTAGGCGTAGAAGCCGAAAAGTTGTCAAGTTGGCGTAGAAGCCAAGTAGGCGTAGAAGCCAGGTAGTTTGTCAAGTTGGCGTAGAAGCCAAGTAGCACGTAAAACTTGATGTTGACTGGGGTCTTGAGCGTATTCTGGACGAGATAGCTTTATCATGTACCTATGCAAATATAGCCTGAGTTGGCGTATTTCAAGAAGATAGCGTACAGCGTGCTCCTATAGTTGAAAATGGCCAGGTCGGCGTATTTCAAGAAGATAGCATACGGCGTACTCCTATAGTTGAAAATAGCCTGATGGCGTAATGTACAGGGATGGTGATGTGGACGTATTAGCCCTAATTATAGCTCACCCAGTCCTTGGAAATAGAATAAAATCTTATGCATTAAATGCAGAGATCTGCCCCCATCTCGCGTATTAACTGTAGAGACGTGCCTCGAGTTCTGTACGAAGAGCAGCTTTTGACGTGGCGGTTGGTTTCGTCTCGTCCTGAGCGTAAAAGCTTATGTCTGCCTGTATAAAATAGGTAGCGTATTCCTTGAATACGTAAACGATGTCTTATATTAAGGCTTTGTCACTAAATGACGGTCTGGGGCTCTGTGTAGAATCATCATTACAGCCGTCCTCTCGATCGTCGTGCAGTACTTTTTGTCAGGGGTCAGGTTCATTATACTGTCTGACAGGTTCATTCGAGGAATACGAAGAGTTTCTCGTACAACTCCATGCTGCATTAATAAGCAGACGTATTTTACGCTGTAGGGGGGAGGTAGCCACCTTTTACGCCACAAAAAGTGGCCTTGAAAGTGTCGCTTTACGCGGATTATTCTTGAGCTCTATTGTATGCTGAATAGCGTTAAAGCTCTGCTATACGCCCAAGGCTCTGAAGTCATGTCTTACGCCACCCAGTGCTGGAGCTCTGTTTTACTCGGTTTCCTGCATGTTTGAGGGTTTTACGCATAGAGATTTCCCAGCGTATTTTTCATGCTTCTACATTCGCTAGCTAAAAAAATTCGCTAGTCTGAGGCGACGATGTTTGCTACCAAGAAATTTAGTGGCGATAAACCTTAGGCAACTAATTTTGTATTTAGGCGACAAAAAACTACTGGTCGCCTAAAGCCCTTATCCTAGTAGTGTTATAACTTATTATTTTATAACACGAGATATCAAATAATTTCTAGGTGGTAGCATTGATCAGGTCAAGGACAAGTTTTTGCTTTTGGGTGTCAGTTCACCTCACCAAAACCATTGGTGTCTCAAGTTTTGGTGTAAGTTCTTTTTTTAGTGGAGTGCAATTGGTGATACCTTGGAGATATAATTGTTACGATCAGCTGACCATTGTACTAGCAAAGTAGTTTTTGAGTCTTCTTTGATATTTGTGTTGGTGGGTGATTTTTGTTTCTTATTGAAAAATTGTTACAAGTTAACAAAACAATATGATCTTGCAAGTTTTTTTTATAGGTAATATTTGTTAGTTCAGTGAATCAAGGTCTGTTGGGGAGTCAGATTCGAAGACCCTTGTTATGGAATGTTAGATTCAGTCCCCTTCTTGCCTTATTTATGGTGTAGCATTGATATAGAGCATTTATGGCCTACTTATGTGAAGTATTTTTGGGTGCCATAAGGCTGTTATTTTGGAATGTTAGATTCAGTCCATATATAATGTAACACCATCATCAGTTAAATCTCCTTTTTTATATATATTTTTACTTTAGCACTTATTTAGTAAATCAGTTTTGTGCTTGATCTAGGTTAGCAGGTTAATTAATTACCCTTCATATAAAATAAAAATCAATTTACTACTTTGAAGCTTTAATTGACAGTATTTTACTAGAATTCTGCATTCTAAGCTGACATTTAAAGTTCTGATAATATGAACATGCACCCTTGATTCTTACAATTGCTCTTATTGAAGGAGCGACATTGGTTGATGGGCTAGAAATGATTCTTTCATGTGATCTTTGTATATGTGGTATAACTTTTGTCAACCGAATCTTGGACCATTGTCGATTCTATAGATACTTCTCATATGCTTTAAGATACTAAGGCAATCTTTGATATCGGGAATTATTTTAACCTATGCATGTAGGAGGGGATCCAACCTTTAGTATGCCAAAGACTGGACTTGCTATAATTCCTGGATATGTGTTCCATTTAGTGGTTATTTTTTAACATCCAAGTTTAGTACTTAATCTGCTCTTTTCCATCGACTATGAAATACTTGTTATAATTCCTGGGTATGATTTGTAGTCTAAATTATGATCATAATTAATTTTATGCTAAAGATTCGATCTTCATAGTTTTTTGTTGTAAAAATTCAAACTTTATAATTATGTTCCTGGTTTTGTCTCTGTATTGAGTATAATGCTTATGTTTGTTGCATGTCTAGGTTAGAAAGGGAGTATATTGTTTTGCTTCTTCTGCATAATTTTTGAATCCTTTTCCTGGTCTTGTCGTCTTTGTTGTCAGGATTTTATATTGGTATGGGATATGAATCTTACCACTACACAGGTACACCAAAATTTACCAGATATTTTATTCTTTGTTCCAAGTCAAAATTTACCGAATTTTACTTTCTCTCCTATTGCCTTCATTGTTTGATTCTTTGTTCCAAGTCAAAGAATCACACTGGATGCCCCAATAATTCTTTTCTCCTTGAAAATGTGTCACTTGGTATCATTCATAGAATAGCTAATTAGTTTGTTGTGGTCTGAGTATGGCATACTTTCCATAGGAACATTTGAGAACTTACTATAATATTTTTATATTCATATCAAGTATCAACTAATATATTTTGTTCTTTCCCACATGTATCATCATTGGTTGCATTCATGGAGTCCTTATGAGGCCACTACCTGACATGGTTGGCTTGGTTCCCTCTGGTTCAAAGGTATTTTAATTTTTATATTACTTTCAGTAAGCTTACTATGTACACTACTTGGAAAGACTATATGATGAATTCAATATTGTAATGATTGCTCAGCCTATTGTTACTATATAATTTTGCATAAAAGAGAAAAATTTACACTACATTATTTGTGTTGCAGAGAGATATGGCAACTGAGTAAGTTGGCATTCCAGGAGAAGATGGATGTGCACACAAGGCTTATGAGCAAATACAACCAGATGCCATATATTTTGGTTTACTTGTATATATAGGTTTTGGATATTTAAGATATTGTACAAAATCATAAATTTTGGTTTATTTGGATATATTGGTTGTTGTTGTGTACAAACACATATTTGTTAATATAAATATTATGTGTATTATATTTTTTGTTGTTTGCGATGTTCTGGTTTATGTTGATATTATATATGTGTTGGAAAACTAGCAAGAGGAAGCATATAATACATAATTATAAACATAATTTTGGTTAAACAAAAATTAACTTCTCTTGACAGTTTTAAAACGTCAACAAATATCTGAATTTTGTTACAAAACATCATTTCTTGACAGTTTTTAAACATCAAGAAATGGTTTTCTTGACGATTTTTTTCAATCAAGAAATAGTTTTTTTGACGATCATTACCCGTCATCTAGGCTAGAGTCAAGAAAACTTTCTATTTTTCTTGACGGTTTTTTGTTATGTTTTCTTGACGGTTTAAAACCGTCGGGATTTTTTTTTAGTTGACAGTTTAAAACCGTCAAGAAAAGAAAACCAAAAACTGTCAAGAAAAATGGAGACTTTTTTGACTTTGGCCTAGATGAAGGATGCAAAACCGTCAAAAAAACCCTTTCTTGATGAGAAAAAACCGTCAAGAAAAGCCATTTTTCTTGTAGTGATTACTCAAAAAGTCTCATTTTTTAGAATTTTTTTTTTTTGTTTTTGTCCCATTGTACGTTGTGGACTTTGGATATCATACCAGGGGTAATATGGATGTAGTAGAATATCGTAGTCTGTTTAAGATGTCCTACTGGGGAACTTAGGTGGACCTATTACTTCTTACACATTGGAGTATAAGTAGTAGGTTCGAGACAAGCCCTGCCAGAGGTGATATGGACGTGGCAGATTTTGTGGACTTAACACCGCTGACGTACTTAGAGTTAAGTACAGCTTATAAGTTGAGATAACCGATATCAGAGGTAATGTGGACGTGATAATCGATAGCCAAACCTGGAAGATTTGCTCAAAGGTAATATATACATGGAAAATACGGCCGGGGAGAAATATTAGGATAGTAGTTCAGAGGTAGTATGGACGTGAACTAGCGTCCCGAGAAACTCACCGAGGAGTGGTTTGCTAAGTGTGGTATACCCGAAAATGTAGATAGTCCTGAGGGTTACTCCACTGGGAAGATTATTAGGTTGATAGCTCAAAGTTAATATGGATATGGCTAGCGTCTAACGAGACTGGTTTTTGAGTGGTCCTTGCGGGAGTGTGCATGGGGACCTGATGACTGCTCCGCTGGGGAGCTTTTGATGATCCATTATCCGTTGCGCATCCAGGACTCCTGAATAGTGATAATGACTTGTAGAAAAATGTCGTGCATAGGCACTCGCTAGGGATTAACAAGGAGTGGGAACCCTATACATTTTTGTTGTCCTGCTGGGGATAGGAATAAGTACAAGCCTAGCCTTAGACATAGTACTTTTTCAGGAACTTGCCGTTGATGGGCATCATGAGCAAGTCGTCATTGGATTTCGCGAGCCGGTAGGCGTCGTTGGAGAATACCGATTCTATGATGAACGGGCCTTCCCATTTGGGTTAAAACTTATCGGCCATCTTGTGGGTCATAACTATCGGCCTCCTTATTGTTAGGACGAGATCACACAGTTGGTAGATCCTTTTCTTAACCCATTTGTTGAAGTATCCTGAGAGGCGCGTTTAGTACAGCTCAATGTGCTGTTGACCTAAGAGGTGTTTCTCATCGAGTGCTTTCAACTCTTGTAGCCGTCGGCAGTGATTGTCATCGACGGTTTGCCGGTTGGAGAGTGCCACTCGGAGCAAGAGAATTTGGACCTCGAGGGGGAGGACCGCTTTGATCCCGTAGACCAAGGATAATAACGTGCTACCAGTTGGCATCCAGACCATTGTGCAGTAGACCCAGAGATATTTATCCAGCTTCTCATTCCAATCGCGCTTGTTAGATGACACAAACTTCTTGAGGAGCTTGCTGATGGTTTTGTTGAACGCCTCAGCCAGACTACTTGCTGCTGGGTTGTAGGCCGTTGAGGCAATATTCTGAATTTGGTTCTTGTCACAGAACCGGTAGAAACCATGGCTTACAAACTGTAGACCATTATCATAGATGATCCTTTGTGGCAAGCCAAAGCGGTATATGACGTGATGCTTGATTAAGCTGATCACGTTTGATGTCTTTACTTAAGCGAGTGGTACGACTTTCGCCCACTTGTACGGCATCACACCCAGGAAGGATGAACGGTTTTGCAAAATCGAATGTAAGAACGAATCAGTTCTGCGTAACCTGGGAGTGACAATATGAATCGTCTTGGAAATATACGAGCGAATTGAGAATCTTGGAGTAGCAAACGAGCTTGTCTGCAAGCGACATGATTGTGCAAAGCCTAGAATGAGTATTGATTAGTTAGTTAATGATTCAAAGATCTCGTGCGAGAGTTGGTTCGAACGATTGAGAATGTGTTAAGTGATAAATCTTATATCGAATAAGGTTCAAAGTAATACAATTAATATCTTGGTAGAGAAAATCTAGTAGATCGAACATGTGATTTTGAATTGAATCAAACAGATTAAAACTTGAGTTTGAGACGGAATACTCGAGGATGTAATCAGATTCAGCACGATAGGAGATATCGCGCATGGAAAACTTGGAGTTAGAAGGATATCGCTCGATATAATTTAGCTTGAGTATAGACGTTGTGGTTTCAAATTTGAATGAGTTAATATGATTGTAGCGTCGTGTTGTTTGAGGAACGAATATAGATGAGATTGGACTTAATCTTGAATTTGGACGAACGATCTTGAGTCTAGTTCGAAATATAACACTCGACATCAGGCCCAAATGAGAACGATTATCCTACTGGAGCATTGGCGTGATGATTTTACGTCCAACGGGGATAATCGAACTAGCGGGAGATCATGGCCTAACATGTTCGATAATTATGAAGATAAACTCGATGAAATGGAACGTAACTAAGGTGGATAGACTTTGTCTTAAGGATTCGAACTCAATTATTTGTGGAGTGCTAGAGGTAGACTACGGGTTGATCAAATGATAACCTTAAAGTTTGGGCGAGTCGGTTAGGCGAATTAGGATTATGGCATGAACGATTATTAGGTATACAAGACTTGATGGATTAATATATAACTTGGATGAAATAAAGTGTAACGATAAGGTATCTTGGTCATTTCGATGATAACTATAACGCTTGAAGTTCTTGTCTTATGCGAGCGCAACTCTAGGTTCGCACATGCGTCACACCAGAATGAGGGTGATTATTCTGCGAGAGCGTTGGCATGGTGATATCATGTCTAACGGAAATAATCAAACTTGCGAAAGATCAGGACATGATAATCGAATGATTGTTTTAACTTGTGGTTCGACGCAATAAGACGAGTTTGAGGATACAAGTGAATCGAAAGTATTTTGAGGATAAGTTAGTCTACAACATGAAGTAAGACATGCTTGATGGTTTCATGAACGAATACGTGAATTGTGTTGGACGACTTAGAGATTATGATTTAGATCGAAGATCAGAAATTGAATTATGACTTAGTGGTCTAGACTTAGAATATATAGGTGGATGCTATCATATATTGAGGATATATACTATACAAATTGCTAGGCTTGACGTACTACATGGATATATTATGGATTCAATTGAATGGACGTGTCTTAGGAATAACTTTACTGAACATACTCGAACCCTATGCAGCGAATATGTGATGCAAGTAGGATGATCATTGTTCGATATTTAGAAATCTAAGTGAAGCAAGTTTGGGTAGAATATCCCGTACGAACGAACAATGGTCTAACCTTAGGAATTTAGGCGAGTTTCGTACCACTAATTGCGTAATATGAATCATGAACTTGGATTGTACCTATTACCTTGTGAACTAACATAGATGTTAGGCAGACGTCCCTATGCCGAGTGGAAGAACTTGTGTGACCGACTTTAGAGTATTGCTTGGGCAAGCCATAAAATTGGGGCAACAACTTTGAGTTAGGCTTGGAACGGTAAGTTTGCACAAGAAAGTTGGTGTTTGACATGGACGAAATAGATGATAAGACTTTGATGCTAGTCGGTAGATTGGATAGATCATGCCTGATGGTAGGGCAATGCTTGGCTTTGAGTTGGATTGGAAATAACTTGGATTTTTGTCGACTCCGCTCGATTTGTCATTATGATTCGTAGGACGAGAATACTTGAGATTTTTGCGAGTAGCTTGTCCGACTTCGCTATCGTAAGTTGGTTGAAATGCATATATTTGGGAGACGTCTTGAATATGTACATGATCCTGACTCAGTGATGTGCTGAACTCGAATGCAGTTGCAAGTGAATGTGTTAGATGTGCTTGGATAAGTATAATGGTTTGGGTACGTTAGCCTCAGCCATAGATCTTCGTAAATAATAGATCATGCCCCGCGTTAAGCGTTATATGATCTACGCTAAGGAACAGTAGAGATCGAGTTAGAGAATACGACATTCGAGTAAATATAGCCAGCTTGGATTGAGTGATAGAGTCATTCAATAAAATAGACCCAGTACGCATGCGACGCAGAATAAGGAAAACAAGTAGAAAGTTGTGTTCAAACGGGTATAGTGATACAAAGTAATACGCTTGAGTTAGATTCGATAGTGTACGATATAACGATTTATGATCAGGAATTCTCGAGGACGAGACTTGTTCTGAGTGGTGTATAATGCAATGACCCACTTTGCTTAAATTCGGAGAGCCGATTCAAGCAGCACAAGTGCGATGACCTGTCCCGCCTAGATCGGCAAGAGAACTTGCTTGAGGGAAAGAAATTCAAACTTGGCCCTTCAGAAGTTCAGACTTAGACTTTCAAAGGCACGCTCGGAGTCTCGCTCGGCCGAGATGAATCATCGCTAAGATGGGTGGCTACATTGAACCTTTCTTTTCTTAGCTTGCACACCTAATAACTTCTACGATATATGCTATTCACTAGGCAAAATCACCTGTTGCATGCTAATAAATGAAGTCATCGCACCTAGCTAAGGGAATAATCCCATCTTATATCTCTTTGCATAGAACTTGGAAGTAAACTGGTTGAACGAAATAATATGCTAGACTTACGGTTATTATAGTCTTGTTCGCGTATCATTATTTATGTTTCCTATAATGCTTATGTTTTATAGTATTTCAATGCTTGCTTGCTTTATATGCTAACTAGAACTCGCTCGTCTCATTTTTATGCTAGTTACGTAAGTTTATGCCACAATCAAGTAACACGAATAATGTCTTGCATTCATCTAGTTTAGCTGGAAGACTATCGAATAGTCATTCTGTGCACTACCAGAATAAGTCAAATTAACGATGTCTGAAAACGTCGCTAAAAGGCCTAAAAATGTTGCTAAAAAATTCTAGCGGCGTAATTAGCGACGTTTTAATGAAGTCGCGTTTAAGCTAGTCGCTGACAGAAAAAATGTCGCAAAATGTCGCTATAACGATATTTTCTAGCAACGTATTTGCGTCGCTAATATTTTTTATATTAGCGACGTTTAGCGACTCAACGTGGCTAAATTAGCAACGTGTTTGTGTGTCGTTAAATGTCGCTAAAGTTTTTCTGTTTAGCGACATTTTGTAACAAATTTAGTGTTATTTTATTGACCTGGCAAATACTGTCATATCAGCAATTTAGCGACATTCAGCGACGTATTTAGCGACTTATTCAGCTACGTATTTAGTGACGTATTTAGCGACATATATAAATGTCGCTAAACGATGCTAAATGTCGCTAAATTTTCAGTAAAAAAATAAAAAAAGAATAAAAAATGGTGTCCAAACCAATCTTCCTACAGTTTATGAATTCATAATTTATATAAATAGACCCAGAGCAACCCTTCGTTGAATTTTCTGGGTTCGCCGACCCCTTCGGTGGAACACTCAACACCGGTAAATTAACACACATTTAATATGAATAAAATAAATATATAGACTTATAATAGTTCATAAAAATAGACAGACCTGGAGCAACCCTCCGTTGAATTTCCTGGGTACGAAATATCACAAAAGTATATGAAATATCACAGTCACACAATAAACACATAATAAAAGTATCATAGTCACACAAAAAGTCAATATAAAAGTATTAGAGGCACACAATAAGTACAATAAAAGTATCACATTTACACCATAAGTCTTATCCAATTTCTCAAGGAAATCCAATACGCTGGGGCAGAACCCAGTCCCTCAAATACTTTGCATAAGCAGCGTCTAGGTGATCAATCTCTGCTATAGGTGCTGGGTTGTCATGGCCCGCACCCGGTGTAGGGATGTAAGTCAGGAACAACGCCCAGCCTACGCCGCTGCATCAGCGGTAGAACATTATTTGGGTAATCTATCTAACAATATAATATACCACTGACAATATAAATATACTCAATCACAAATCTAAGATAGAAATAAGCACGAATATGATAAAAGAATAGAATAGTCATAAATACAACTCATGATATAATAGTAACACCACATGAGTCCGAGAAATACTAAACAATAATGCTGGAGACAAATCCAGTACAAAGAGTCGATCTATGAAACTATGAGTCCCGGGTCGTCTGTCTCAGTCTGGATGAGACCCTCCTGAACCAATGTCTCTGGCTCTAAGCCCACAATATCCTGAGGCCCATAATGAGTGGGGTACCACTCCTTAGTGTCATCTGGGAAAAATATATCCAGTCAGGAAAGGAGCAGAGTATATCTCTAACAGCACTTTTAATCAATGATATAAACTATGTAACAGTAAATAAATATGAATATACAATATGCAACAATAGATACAAGAGATATACAATAAAGAAAATACTGGAAATAACTACAAGAATGAATAATATGGCAATGAACAAGAATACTAATGACTAAGTGAGTGAGTACCAGCTTTAACATATGATCGACTTGGGAACTCGATACAAGATTATTGGCCTCGCTAATCATATGTGCGGTGTATGATTAACACTATTCAATGAACAAAACTTGATACAAGGAGGGTATGATCACATATCTACTGTAAACCCCCTCACCTGAAATTAGGTTTAGTAGGCTTATAGAGTGGAATTAGGGCTAGTTTGAACCCAATTAGAATTTAGATCACGACATTTGATTTAACTGTACATTATTTTATCACGTAGCGCACCTTACCGTTGCCTCATTAATTGGAGTAGTACACTAGCCGTTGCCCATCTGCAAATTTTACAACATCGTCCTAGACGTGCCCGCCTACCTTTCTGACCTTGGTGTAATTTATAATCATGCTTTCTGGTGCGACATTTAATCGCACAATAAACGTCGCGGACGTTATTTCCTAATTCTAAAATAAAATCACATCTTTGTACCCATGTGCGTCCCAATCGAAATTGGAGACATAATCTTGACCGTTTTGTATCACCCGAATTTTATTAATATTCAACACTGTATCCTCTACGCCCAGACGCTTGTGTCCGACCTAATTCTATTCCCAGGTACTCCGAATTAATTTTGGAATATTGTGCGCATTTAATTTTATAAATTAAATCAAATTCTCGCCTTTGTGCAATTTTCTCGATTGTTGGGGGCTTTTATGCAAAAATGCATTGAGGTGCCCCCATCACTGGACAATACGTAAAGAAACCCAATTTTCCCTTCACGTAGATTTTTCCCGTAATTTTTCGGGATGTGCAACGCGCGCACATCGCCCCGTATATTAATTCATCCTTGCATTTTAAACAATGTAAATTGTAGCCTCCCAACACCCCATGGCAAGCCCAAGGCCCAATCCTAGGGAGGGTTAACCAAGCCCTAATCCTAGGGCAACCCTCAAACCTAAAAATTCCACATGTATATAAACATCTATTCATTCCCTTTCTTTATTTTTTATTCCCCAAAACCTAAAGAATTAATTCCAGCCGACCCCCCCTTTACCATCACTGTACATCCTCTCCTTTCTTGTGCCCGACCCCTCCGCCGACCACGGCTACCTCCCGCCGGAGCCGATCACCTCCGCCTCAGCGCTCGACCCCATCGTCTCCTCTCCCTGTTCTCTCCTCCTTCTCCCACCGAAAACGAGCAGCGGCAGCAGCCCTCCTCCCACACGACTGCCTCCTCCGACAGAACCCGACCGGAGCGGCCCGACACCCCGTTGCCATTCGCCTGAGACGCCCCCATCGACCACGGCGGCCAACCCCTCCTCCGTCGAGACCTCCGCCCCATCGACACCACCCTACCACCTTTGTGCAGCACAGCCGCCACCAGCACGGGCCTCTTCTTCGGTGAGCCGACTGCACAACTCGACCATCTCCGGCCCGATCCGCTGCACTTGACCGCCACGACCTCCCAGTCCTCCACTGCTGCTCACCGCCGGCGGGAATGACACCACCAGCATCGTGACCACCTCTCCTTCCCTCATCCCGACCTCCCCTTCCACCCCTCGACTTCACCCCGGCCCGACTCCTCCGCCGGAGCCCAGAACAGTCTCATCACCACCACCGTTCCCTGTCTCCCCCTCGTCGGAGTCAACAGCACGGCCTTCCTCCTCGATCTTCTCCTCCCTTCTCAGTCTCTCCCTGGCCGGAGTTTAATCATCACCCCAACAACGACCTCATCTCCTTCTCCTCGAGTCACCATCACCATTACTATCATCCTCGACAACGTCGTAATCACCCTCGTAGTCCTCATCATCATTATCCTAGTCGTCAACATCATTGTCCTTGTAATCACCATTGTCCACATCATCATTGTCGTCGTCACCACCTTCACTATCACTATCGTCATCGTCGTCGTAGTCATCACCACCATCATCGTAGCCATCGTCGTCATTATCATCGTCGTTATCATCATCGTCTCACCCTAATCATCGTAGTATCATCAACACCCCATCACCATCATCATCTCATTAACCCCTCATCACCATTAATACGATCATTAAACACCATTACCAATATCAACATCTCATCCTAGTCATCACCATCAGCCCAATCATCGTCCTAGTTATCTTCCCATCAATAACCACATCATCACCCCTTTCACTATTATCATCCACATCATCGCCATCGTCCCAGCCATCGTTCATATCACCACCAATATCATAAACATCACCATGGTAATAATCATCAACCCCTATATGATTATCTCTGACCTAATCACCCATTGTCCTCGTGTTCATCCCGGACCCCTCACTCTTGCCAGACAACCAGCAGCAGACATCCCTGATTCCCGTACCTGTGCATACTGACCCCGGAGACCTGTTGGATTATCTGTACGACTTCAGGAGCAGATTATTGGTGCTACGCAGCCGCTTGCCAGGCAAGTATACCTTGCCTTTGTTACTGTTTAAATTCTGTACATTTAGATACATGTTTATTATCTTAAACTGTGCGCATACGAGAGAGACTCGGGTGCAGTCAACGAAGGCGTTGACGTTAGGATAGCGTCTGACCTAGAGTCTAGTAGACCCACCTAAAGTTGTGGAGTTATTGGTATGACTCCCAGGCCTTGACACATTTTCGTACACGTGTTATGAGTCTCGTGTAGGGCACGGTCCTGCGTATGTGGTTGGCCACCTGTACGTGTAGGCGTGCGACGGATAGGTTATAACTGCTAATAGTGATGCATGTTAGAAGACTTAGCAGTTATTGATAGGCGGAGCATAGACTAGCGTGGTACGATGGTCCTATCCATGTCCTTGTTTGGTGGTAGGGATGGACCCTTGCTCTAACGGTAGTCTATGAGCCAGAGTTACGACGCCGAGACGTAGTAGCTGACGCGTGTTGTGGATACAACATGATTAGATCATTGGGCGGGGAGGACGACTAGTAGGCATATGGGACACCCCACTCCTTTACACTGGCACCGCACTCGACGGAGTAATACAAACGTATATATATTACTGATACCATATTTTGTAGAGTGTTGGATGTGACTTGGTAATATTATAGATACCACACTCTATAGAACGTCGGACGTTACTTTATTCCTGCGCCCGTGTTATAGGGGGCATGTGTGGCATATACTAGCCGGTTGTCACGACTGGTGAATTACGTCAGCATATGTCTATCCTACACCTTCCCATATACTCACAGTTATCCTCAAATTGTATTTCACTTAGATGGTTAGGTCACCCTGGAGTTATTTATTCAGTATTTACTTTATGGCATACTTTTATGTATCTTGTTACGTCCCTCTGAGGACCTGGTCCCTTTCCAGGTGTATTGTTCATGAGTGTTTGTAGGAGCGCAGATCCGGACTGGTTACCTACACTTCGCACAGGTCCTCTCTTCGAGTCTCAGTAGTTGGTGGTTGTTGCACTTATATTGTTTTATCTCGTTATTCTTTCTTCTAGTCCGGTAGTGGATTTGTTTCCATCCGACTACCAGCTTTAGATACTTTCCATTGAGATCTAGTTACATACCGAATGGTTATTTAATTATATTGATTCCTTGGATGAGGTCTAGATTATATCATGTGACTTGTGATGGATTTGATACCACTGATGAATTATGATTCATATTACAGCGTACGTGTGTTATGGTTTCCATATATTGGAGTGCCATATTCATACGGCTGGCATGCTCACCTGTCCTAGTCCTACGTATTTTGGGACTGGGGCGTGACATGTTTTTAGTGGTGGCCCATGCAGGTCTGAGCATATTGTCTCGGTTACGTTACTGTACTGAGCAAGCCTGCAAATAGGATTAGAATATAGGATCTCATTCACTTCTGACTATGACTCATCTTCTTCCCAATCCATTCTATTTGGACGAATGCATCTTGCTTGATTCATGTGCTTCCCTATTAGTTCTTTGAGTGTAGCCTTCTCCTAGAAAATAGAAGTCCCTGTTGTTAGATAATAAGTAGGTAACCTTCCTAGTAAGAGTAACTAGAACTCTGACCCGCCACTAAGTTTAGAATATTGAAGTAAACCCTAGCATCCTTATCTAAAGAATGACTTACCATTATTCCTTGACATAATTATGAATGACTTAAGTGTAGTATAGGCACTACTAGAGCTAGTTAGAGATTTGACCCTAATGTTTGACCCTAGCATTAAGCGACCCATAGAAATCCAAGGTTGAATAATAGGACCGAACTTAACTTTTATAGTGAGATAGTGTTATAAAACTATGCATTAGATTCATTGTCTGATATTAGCATACCGTACCCTAGAAAGCCGAGAGGAATGAATATAACCTTTCCTCGATCATTCTCAAACACAGAGTTTAGCACACCACCTTTCCCTTAGGAAACCATGATGTTATCTTGAGTCCCTCTATTGTAATTTCATATTTTGTTCCCCTGTAAACCTTAGCGTTCGCTAATTGCGCGACGACTAACTTATGATTCTTCTCTCTTCATCTTTTAACTCGTGGCACTTGACACCTCTGATTGAAGGCCAAGTGATCTTAATCTATGTTAGGATATATAGTTTCTAGGGTTATAGTTTGGTAATTTAAACTTTGAATTATGTGCTTGGTAGTTAGAGCTTGGTAGTTGAGTTGTTCCTTTAGATTGTGATCCGATTATTCTTAGCCTTAAATCGCGTGATTTGTATCCGTAACTCAATACGAGTTATATTTCCCTTTTCTCTTAAAGGACATTAACGCTTCCATTCTTACCAATGACACCTGTATTCTATGAGCACTGCGATTAAGACTTAAGATGGCCATTACCTACATGATACAATAGGAGACCTAAATAAGTACTAAGATCCGTTCCTTGTATAGCCAATAAGAAATTGTACTTTATTTACAAGAACCTTATTAATTTGTAGGATCCCCTCAAGACTGTCACAGTATTAGTTATTATTTTTTTGGGTAGTATGCCTCACAACATAGTATCACATAGCCCTATTGACCCATTGATGAAGTATAATAGGATGACACAACTTTAGACTTGCGTAAGAAGATCGTGTTTACTCAGACTGTAGAAATTAAAGGTCTATACCCCTATATTTGGTCGACTAGCGACTTAGATAAGGAGTAGTATGACAACTAGAGAGACTGTAGAGTCTTATTTTGTTTTGTTTGTGAACTCGAGTTATTTTGTAATTTCTTTCATCATAATCTAGCGTGTATATTTTTATACTACCTCAACTTATGCTGCTGTTACAGCCTAGTTTTGCAAGCTCAGTCTTTTATCAAGCTTGTTCATGACACATGTATTATTGGACGCGTACACTAATATATTTCAGAATCAGTGTACTACGGTCTGATCAACCATAGTGCGCTTGGTTCGCCCTTCGTATAACTACTTTACGTGGATTGAGATATATAGTGATTAGTAGACAAATGTACTTGCCCTCTAGATATGTCTGAGCATATCATATCCATTACATAACTGTACCGATGCGAGTATGTGAATAGGAATTACCCAAAATAGGATTTCAATCCACAACTACCTTGATAATTCCCATTGAATTCTTTAAACGCCTTGATCCCCATACTCCTTATCTATTACCTTCCCTTGAACTCTTTATTATTGTGTACCGTTTTTCCTTATTTCGAAAAGACAAAACCTCGTGCCTAGCATAAGTTGATACACAGATAGTATTAGATATACCCTATAGGCCAATTACATTATTTGATGATTATTTTGTAACCAAGGGTATATCATATGTAATATATTGGTGTTAAAATTTTTGAGGATTGAGTAACAGGATTAAGTAAATGAATGAGATTTCTTAAACGTTAGAGCCTTATGTGATAGATGGGTAAACTCTAGGTTGGGTAGCAGTTGCATTTACCAGCTTGAGAGGAATTTCTTTAGATTGTGATCGAGCAAAATCTGATTGAAAGGTTCAAGTCATTTTAATTTTTTTAAAATTTTGGATGAATAAGTAAGATGATGAGGATCAATGAATTTCAAATCTTCAGCACGTATTTGAATTTTGAAAATTGCGGACTGAATCATCGATCTAAATCTCGAGGAAAATAAAATAGAACTATAAATATGAACTTGGTCGAACTGAATTCCAAATGCGATAATTTGAGTTAAAAATTAAATTTTGAGTGCTGGATCACCTATTGGAAATATTGAGGATGTAAAATGAAAGTGAAATCAGAAGAGTATGGAATTCATAAGTTGAAAATAAAAATAATATTTGATTATAATTGCTTTCTAGAGGATATTATGATCGTTGAGATTTTGAGATAAATTTTGAATCGGGGTGTCATATAAATTTGAATTAGATTGGATAGGAATTAATTAATTGGAAAATCGAGAAGAAAGCGTAATATGTTGAAGTTGATTTAAACAATGGTTAATCAAATTTAAAGGTAATTGCGATGGAGTAGAATAAATCTTAAAATTTTGGAAGAGATCATAATTGACTTGCCTGATGTACACATGTGAAGGATTTAAACCAAATTATGCCCTATTTTAATTTCGAGGACGAAATTATTTTTTTAGTTGGGTAGATTGTAAACCCCCTCACCCAAAATTAGGTTAACTTGGCTTATAGAGTGGAATTAGGGCTAGTTTGAACCCAACTAGAATTTATAACACGGCATTTGATTTAACTGTACATTATTTTATCACGTAGCGCACCTTACCATTGCCTCGTTAATTGGAGTAGTGCACTAGCCGTTGCCCATCTGCAAATTTCACAACATCATCCTAGACGTGCCCGCCTACCTTTCTGACCTTGGTGTAATTTATAATCATACTTTCTGGTGCGACATTTAATCGCACAATAAACGTCGCGGACGTTATTTCCTAATTCTAAAATAAAATCACATCTTTGTACCCATGTGCGTCCCAATCGAAATTGGAGACATAATCTTGACCGTTTTGTATCACCCGAATTTTATTAATATTCAACACTGTATCCTCTACGCCCAGACGCTTGTGTCCGACCTAATTCTATTCCCAGGTACTCCAAATTAATTCTAGAATATCGTGCGCATTCAATTTCATAAATTAAATCTAATTCTCGCCTTTGTGCAATTTTTTCGATTGTTGGGGGCTTTTATGCAAAAATGCATTGAGGTGCCCCCATCATTGGACAATACGTGAAAAAAATCCAATTTTTCCTTCACGTAGATTTTTCTCGCAATTTTTTGGGATGTGCAACACGCGCACATCGCCCGTATATTAATTCATCCTTGCATTTTAAACAATGCAAATTGTAGCCTCCCAACACCCCATGGCAAGCCCAAGGCCCAATCCTAGGGAGGGTTAACCAAGCCCTAATCCTAGGGCAACCCTCAAACATAAAAATCCCACATGTATATAAACATCTCTTCATTCCCTTTATTTATTTTTTATTCCCCAAAACCTAAAGAATTAATTCCAGCCGACCCCCCCTTTACCATCACTGTACATCCTCTCCTTCCCTGTGCCCGACCCCTCCGCCGACCACGGCCACCTCCCGCCGGAGCTGATCATCTCCGTCTCAGCGCTCGACCCCATCGTCTCCTTTCTCTGTTCTCTCCTCCTTCCCCCACCGAAAACGAGCAGCGGCGGCAGCCCTCCTCCCACACGACTGCCTCCTCCGGCATAACCCGACCGGAGCGGCCTAACACCCCGTTGCCATTTGCCTGAGCCACCCCCATCGACCACGGCGGCCAACCCCCTCCTCCGTCGAGTCCTCCGCCCCGTCGACACCATCCCACCACCTCTGTGCAGCACAACCGCCACCAGCACGGGCCTCTTCTCCGGCGAGCCGACTGCACAACTCAACCATCTCCGGCCCGATCCGCTGCACTTGATCGCCACGACCTCCCAGTCCTCTGCTGCTGCTCACCGCTGGCGGGAACGACACCACCAGCATCGTGACCACCTCTCCTTCCCTCGTCCCGACCTCCCCTTCCACCCCTCGACTTCACCCCGGCCCGACTCCTCCGCCGGAGCCCAGAACAGTCTCATCACCACCACCGTTTCCTGTTTCCCCCTCGTCGGAGTCGACAGCACGGCCTTCCCCCTCGATCTCCTCCTCCCTTCTCAGTCTCTCCCTGGCCGGAGTTCAATCATCACCCCACCAACGACCTCATCTCCTTCTTCTCGAGTCACCATCACCATTACTATCATCCTCGACAACGTCGTAATCACCCTCGTAGTCCACATCATCATCATCCTAGTCGTCAGCATCATTGTCCTTGTAATCACCATTGTCCACATCATCATTGTCGTCGTCACCACCTTCACCATCACTATCGTCATCGTCGTCGTAGTCATCACCACCATCATCGTAGCCATCGTCGTCATTATCATCGTCGTTATCATCATCGTCTCACCCTAATCATCGTAGTATCATCAATACCCCATCACCATCATCATCTCATTAACCCCTCATCACCATTAATACGATCATTAAACACCATTACCAATATCAATATCTCATCCTAGTCATCACCATCAGCCCAATCATCATCCTAGTCATCCTCCCATC
The DNA here is from genome assembly GCA_036927795.1 of Iris macrosiphon. NCBI lineage: Eukaryota > Viridiplantae > Streptophyta > Magnoliopsida > Asparagales > Iridaceae > Iris > Iris macrosiphon. The sequence goes on from JAYESA010000010.1 coordinate 176,741,420, forward strand.
AATCACCACATCATCACCCCTTTCACTATTATCATCCACATCATCACCATCGTCCCAGCCATCGTCCATATCTCCACCAATATCATAAACATCACCATGGTAATAATCATCAACCCCTGTACGATCATCTCTGACCTAATCACCCTTGTCCTCGGGTTCATCCCGGACCCCTCACTCTTGCCAGACAACCAGCAGCAGACATCCCCGATTCTCGTACCTGTGCACACTGACCCCGAAAACCTGTTGGATTATCTGCACGACTTCAGGAGCAGATTATTGGTGCTACGCAGCCGCTTGCCAGGCAAGTATACCTTGCCTTTGTTACTGTTTAAATTCTGTACATTTAGATGCATGTTTATTATCTTAAACTGTGCGCGTCCGAGAGAGACTCGGGTGTAGTCAACGAAGGCGTTGACGTTAGGATAGCGTCTGACCTAGAGTATAGTAGACCTACCTAAAGTTGTGGAGTTATTGGTATGACTCCCAAGCCTTGACACATTTTCGTACACGTATTGTGAGTCTCATGTAGGGCACGGTCCTGCGTATGTGGTTGGCCACCTGTACGTGTAGGCGTACGACGGATAGGGTATAACTGCTAATAGTGATGCATGTTAGAAGACTTAGCAGTTATTGATAGGCGGAGCATAGACTAGCGTGGTACGATGTTCCCATCCATGTCCTTGTTTGGTGGTAGGGATGGACCTTGCTCTAACGGTAGTCTATGAGCCAGAGTTACGACGCCGAGGCATAGTAGCTGACGCGTGTTGTGGATACAACATGATTAGATCATTAGGCGGGGAGGACGACTAGTAGGCATATGGGATGCCCCACTCCTTTACACTGGCACCGCACTCGATGGAGTGATACGGACGTATATATATATTACTGATACCACGTTCTGTAGAGTGTTGGACGTGACTTGGTGATATTACAGATACCACACTCTATAGAACGTCGACGTTACTGTATTCCTGCGCCCGTATTATAGGGGGCATGTGTGGCATATACTAGCCGGTTGTCATGACTGGTGAATTACGTCAGCATATGTCTAGCCTACACCTTCCCATATACTCACAGTTGTCCTCAAATTGTATTTCACTTAGATGGTTAGGTCACCCTGGAGTTATTTATTCAGTATTTACTTTATGGCATGCTTTTATGTATCTTGTTACGTCCCTCTGAGGATCTGGTCCCTTTCCAGGTGTATTATTCATGAGTGTTTGCAGGAGCGCAGATCCGGACTGGTTACCTACACTTCGCACAGGTCCTCTCTTCGAGTCTCAGTAGTTGGTGGTTATTGCACTTATATTGTTTTATCTCGTTATTCTTTCTTCTAGTCCGGTAGTGGATTTATTTCCATCCGACTACCAGCTTTAGATACTTTTTATTGAGATCTAGTTACATAGCGAATGGTCATTTAATTATATTGATTCCTTGGATAAGGTCTAGATTATACCATGTGACTTGTGATGGATTTGATACCACTGATGAATTTTGATTCATATTACAGCGTATGTGTGTTATGGTTTCCATATATTAGAGTGCCATATTCATACGGCTGGCATGCTCACGTGTCCTAGTCCTACGTATTTTGGGACTGGGGCGTGACATCTACACTACATACTTTCTGTCCTGACTGGTATAGTGGATCCAACCATGGTACGTCATGGCACAGGATTCTCTAGGAAGGTAGCAAGTCTCCCCGAGAACCAGTGTCTGTACATGTACAAGAAGAACAAGAAAACAAGGTTTGCACAAGATACACCATATATACCAAGGAATAACATCTCATGACGAGATCCGGATATACCAATCCATGTAACCATCGTGTCAAGAAACAAGGATATCTACACTAGATATAAGAGACAGAGAGGATATCATAAATGAGAAACTATCAGAGAATATACTCGCCTGAAGTCTGGTGAACAGTATCACAAATGTCCGGTACGGTGTCTCGAAGACCTAGATAGGGAATATAACATCAATACAAGGTTTCAGAATGAAAATGAGTTAAACTAGTCAACATCTAGGTCAAAGAGCCATTTCTAAGTCAAAACAGTCAAACTAGGTCAACTCTAAGTCAAACTATTCAAACTTGGTCAAACTAGCTATTTCTAGGTTGTAAGAGTCTATCTCTAGGATATTGGGTCCATATACTATAAAACTAGGCCACATTAGTTAATCTAAGATACTATAAAATCACTAAGATACCGTATCTCAGGATACGCAACTAATTAGATATAAAAATATCATAATATGCATATACACTCAATATTATATATATTATTCTTAATTATAAATGCCTAGTGGATATCTTGGCTTTAAACCAATGCGGTATCGCACCACTACACACCCATCTCGATACCCAACTCAAATACCTTGAGTATTAACCCGATAGCTTGACATTTACCTTGGTATCTCAAGGTAATGTCACTCTAGCATATAGTTAACTACCCAACACTAACTATATACTAATTTATATTTTTATATATATATATTTATATATATATATATATACACACACACACAGACACACACACACACACACACACACACACACATTTATATATATATATATATATATCAATCTAATATAAATATAACTTTTAGTATATACTAATACCAACTAGTAGTATATACTAATATGAATATTGAATACTAACTACCATGCTATACTAACTATCAATACAAACTAATATATATATATATATATATATATATATATATATATATATATATATATATATATATATATATATATATAACTTAGAGATACACATAAGAGATATATATAAATAGATACTAACTAAACTAAATACTACTAACTTGATAACTAATTAACTAGCTAACCAACTATCTATTAATAAAATTAACTAAACTAATAGTTACCTAGCTGATAGATGCTGATGGTGCACACAATGCTGAAACTGCTGATGCTAGTGTTACTGCCTCTCCCTTGCTGCTAAGGACTTGAGTTGAAGAATTGGCTGCATATAGCTATACTGCAGGCCCTTCACTGCTGGTGATGTAGCTGCAGTTGCTGCTCGTGCTAGTGTATCTGCTGTTGCTCCAGCTACTGCGTTTGTTGCTGCTGCTGTAGCTACTACGCTGCTGCCTCACTGCAACCACTGCTAGTTGTTGCTGCTGCTGTGCTATACTGGTGGTGATGTTGCTGCTGGTGAAGCTATTATTTAGCTTGCTGTTGGAGGTCCCCGATGTAACGCCCCGCTCCGCGTCGGCGTTATGTATCAGGTGAGTGGGCAGAAATTCGTTCTCTGATTCTTGCACGCCTTAATAATAACCTGAGTTTTTGCTTGCAATATTTTTATAAGAGAATGATAGAACCTGCCTTGCATGTTAATGAACGAACTCACCTAGCTTGTCTTTGAAACAATGTCTGCTTAACGAGAATCCTGAATCGCTTGCTTAGAATGCATGAACATGTTCACTATCGTATATGCTTCGAGAGAACCATACTGTGCCTGAACTTGTTCAAATGATAAGTTGGATTGCCCCGCAACAACGATTGTATTCTGATGGTTCGTCTCATCTGCATACTAGAGTTTATTTGATAGTGTTCCATGCATTCGCATGCGGTCGGACAATGGCTTTTGGTGGAGAGCTGAACTGCATGCGTCATAGCCACCATGGGTCACAGCTGCCATTAGCATCAGAGAAATGAGTCATTGGTATGCTGTACCACCAGCTGCCGATCCTGAGATACTCGGGGACCGCCCTGCATATAGCTAAGTCATTGTGTTGGTTTGGATAGTGACTGCCCCTAAGAATGTGCATTGTGTGTCTAGCTACGCATCAGACCCTCGAGTCGCATGAGACACGCTGCGCACACCCTGGAACATGAACGGTTTGCTTGCTTGCGTATTCAATATGAAACTCTATTTCCAAACATGTTTCCAAACAATGTAATATGACTCTGCTAGCGAACTACATAAAACGAACCTAGGTAAAACTAGAAAGATCACTAGTAATGTAATGTTTTATAACATGATTACTTAGTGTTGGTTTGAGTGAATGCTTGTTTCTATTCAGTTGTTTTATCTCACCAGTACTTGTATAAAGTGCTGACCCATCAACAGTTTACTTGCTTGCAGGTACTGGATCGTCCGAGGGAGCGATATGCGTGCCACAGTCCCCAAGACCCGAAATCCTGGTTTCGATTGTTGCCCCGAGAATGCTATCGTATAAGGGGGCATAATGTATGGAACGAACGTGTGCCTTTGCTAAAGGAAACCCAAGTTGCCTCGATTATCCCGAACACTCAGTTGGCTAAATGCATTATATTGCAACAAGTCCCTTTCTGCTGCTTACTCGATTGATGCGATGATAGCCAACTCTGAACTTAAACGATTGGCCTTGCACGGGCGCAACCCCAGGCCCGTGCGGCATCATGTCCCCCGAAATCTCGAACAGGCCATTCGCTTAGCTCCCTTCCTCCCTCGCACCCGCGGGACGGGCACGGTGATTCGCGTCCGGCGCATCGAGGCACGGTGATTCGTGTCCGTTTTGTTAATCCCGGCCGTACGGGGCAGGGCAGGGCGGAGCGGCGGCCCGGGCGGGACCGGGGCGTGACAGAATGGTATCATAGCGGAATCGATTCTCTGGCCCAAAACTGTTGCTTTGACTCTGAGTTATATCGATATGGTATTGCAAAGAGCGTTCCATACAATAAGTCCATAGATATTCTCAAAGTGTAAAATGTTTCCTGAACTTGAATTGCTTGACTGTTTCGATTGAGTACGGCGAGGGACGGCACTATCGCTGCTCGGAATATCAAGAAGTTTATCCTTGAAGTTTCGAGGACGAAACTTTTTGTTGGTTGGTAAGTATGTAACGCCCCACTCCGCGTCGGCGTTATGTATCAGGTGAGTAGGCAGAACTTTATTCTCTGATTCCTGCACGCCTTAATAATAACCTGAGTTTTTGCTTGCACATAAGAGATATATATAAATAGATACTAACTAAATTAGAGATACACATAAGAGATATATATAAATAGATACTAACTAAATTAGATACTACTAACTTGATAACTGATTAACTAGCTAACCAACTATATACTAATAAAACTAACTAAACTAATAGTTACCTAGCTGATACATGTTGATGGTGCACACGATGCTGAAATTGATGTTGCTAGTGTTACTGCCTCTCCCTTGCGGCTAAGGACTTGAGTTGAAGAATTGGCTGCACAAAGCTATAGTGCAGGACCTTCATTATTGGTGATGTAGCTGTAGTTGCTGCTCGTGCTAGTGTATTTGTTGCTGCTGCAGCTACTACATTTGTTGCTGCGGGTGTAGCAGCTGCTGCTGCAGCTACTGCGCTGCTGCCTCGTTGCAACCACTGCTAGTTGCTGCTGCTGCTGTGCTATGCTGGTGGTGATGTTGCTGCTGGTGAAGCTGCTGCTTAGCTTGCTGTTGGAAGTCCCCGACCCCCCTCACACACGCAACCACACACACATAACACTCAACTACACCACTAGACATATATATATATATATAAGTGTTAAGTATGTATATATATATATATACATAACTCTCTCTCTCTCTCTCTTTCTATATATATATATATATATTACTCTCTCTCTCTCCCTCTCTCTCTCTCTCTCTCTCTCTATATATATATATATATATATATATATATATATATATATATATATATATAACTATACATACATAGCTACATATATAACTAGTTACATAGTCCTAATTACTCATCCCCATACGTATATATAACTACTTATGTATACATATAAATCACAATTCACATACATATATATATACACATTCGTATGTACACATATATTATAACATTCACCTCAACATATATATATATATATATATATATATATATATATATATATATATATATATATATATAAATAACACTATATCTATATATATGTAAACATATATTACCAATAGCTACGAATAATGGAAATTGGATCTAGAAATAAAATCAATCAAACACGTGGAGTGCATCGCACCCGTATCACACTAGATTTATGATACGCTTGCGATACGAGTCCACCACACAACCAAACGTACCCCGAAGGACACGAGCAAGTCTAAAATACTATTTATGAACAATACGAAGAGTCAATTACACCACTACACGTCCGTGTCAAAATATGACATGCACAAAGCCCCTTATCGGAGAAAAAACCCAAAAATTAACCTGTATCTCCAAATTATTGAAATAAGGCCTACACGTATCCAATTGTGCATACAACACTAGCCACAAACAATCAAACACATGTTAATTTGGTCTAATTGACCAATTGGCCAACACAACATGTGTCAATCTCGAAATTCTCCCAAAATTGACACAAAACACACCATAACTTTCTCCATAGGCCTCCTATGAACATAATTCCAATTCCTATGGGTAGACTCATCATATGGGGTGGTTCCTAATAATTAAAATACATATTTAGAACCTAATTAAAGAAAAAACTGAATTGTACCTATTGGGAGATAGATTTTTAATACAACCTTCAAATTTGATGAAATGAGCCTCCAACTTGTAGATCCTTACTCCTCTTTGTAGATCCTTGCTTCCTCCTTCTAGATCCTTTCTTTACTAGCCTCTAATGGTGATTTGGAAAGGAATTGGAAATAAATTTGATAGGGAATTGATGTGGGAATGAAGGAAATTGGATAGGGAATTCTAGATCTAGATTTAAAAAGAAAAGAGAAGAATTTTTTTTCCCCTCTTTTAATAGGCCGACCACATAACCCCATCTCCAAGTTTCTATACAAAGTCTAAAATACCCCTTGGGGCCTCTCATGAAGAAATAATTAAGGAGGGAAGGTTCTAGTCTAATGGGTTTAATTAAATTAATCCTCCTCCTAATGAATGAGCTTCTAATTGGGTTCAATTCTAACTAATTGCAAATGTTGGCCCATGGATCTAATCTAAACTAGCTAGGTCCACTAACACAAGTCCAAACCAATAAACTAACATCTAATAATAATTAAATAATATAATAAATAATTATTCAACATGCACAATATTTATTTAATTATGAAATGACCAAAATATCCTTTCCTAGAAAATGTGATAGTGACATGGGTGACTGAAACTCCCCCTCTAAGCTGGTGCCTGTCCAACAGTAGAAGGTACCACTTTCTCCTTAACAGTAGGAGTTTCCACTTCCTTCTTAACAAATACTTCCAATTTAACAGTAGGAGGTGCCACTTCCTCCTTAAAAGTAGGAGGTACCACTTCCTCCTTAACAGTAGGAGGTACCACTCTCAAGCGACGTGCACGTGCTCGGATCATGGGTGCCATCTGGTAAGATAGATAAAAATAAAGAATATAATTGATAACAAATATAAATATATGTATCCATATAGTTAAAATAGATGTTATATTCCACATTAAAAATAAGTACATATATCGGTAACGGCTATATCGGGTCGGTATCCGCCGATACTAAGTTCAAACTCATCCTCTTTTCCAAGCTTTGGTGCCACACTGGATAGAGCTGAACGATAATTGTATTATATATATATATATATATATATATATATATATATATATATATATATATATATATATATATATATATATATTCAAACAACAACAATAAAATATGCATTATAGTTTTCTAGAGGTCTCATAATAATATTTATTTTTGTAATTTTTTAGACTAAATGGTGGTAACTTATATATACTTGTTTCAATGGGCTGGACAGATATTAGTTTTGCTTTAGCCCTACCTCTGCGGAATATATTTTTTGGTTATGAATTCATTCAACCTGTATCTGATGACTGGCTTTCTTGGTTATGTTCATGTCTCTTAGTCGTGTAGTAGGATGGTATGAAAGAAAATGCGTCCATGCTGTGTAGAGCAATCTTTTTGTATGTCTTGATATATACCATGATCCTGAAACTGTAATTTGTATGACTAATATTTTGTTTTTCCTTATATTCTTTGTGTCAATTGATTTATCTATAAATATTTTGTGAAATGATGTTTGATTTCTTGTACTTCTAGTATGTTGGCAGCGAAAAACCTAGGTGAAACAGCTTACAATAATTTCTTGTATCATACTTTCATTAGTGACTGAAAGACGACTATTCGCCAGTATTTGGATTCTACTGGCTATGGTATCATGAAAGAAGAGCCTTCTGAAGCACTCAAGACTCGCTACGGAGGATGAGAATTTCAGATAATGTATCAATAAAGAACCGAAGACTTCAATTCTTACAACTTGCTACATAATGGCGTGCATATTGAATACAAATTGTTGTTGATAAGGGGGACAAGAATATTGTAAATATTAGAAGTAAAAAACTTGTGCTCGAGAGTTTGCTCTGGAAGTACTGCAGTGGGGAGCAAGAAAAGTATATTTAATTAATTTTTAAATAAGGTGGAAAGCTGGAGGAGGCAACCCACCAAAAATCCTATGACATAAATTCTTTCTAATACTATTAAGAATAAATACTATTCCTACTCTAAATTATCTCACCAAACTATTCTTTGTAGTTGATCCACCAAACTATTCTTTGTAGTTGATGTGACAATTATTGTTGCAGCATACAAGTTTATAATATCCAATATAAATTTTATAACAAGTGTCCCAACTAATTCCTTAATTTGGGAAATACTAAATATTTTATAAACTATACGAATACAAAATTGCAAATACTTATTTATAATAAAAAAACTATAGTACCTAAAGAGATACTTGGTCCCATCTTAATTTAAAATTCCAAGTGGACACATGCATACTTAAAATATAATCTAGTCAAATTAAAATTCAAATCTAATCTATTTAAAAAATTTCTAATTACACGAACAAAATATATATATATATATATATATATATATATATATATATATATATATATATATATATATATATATATATATATATATATATAATTGATCTTAAAAAATTGTATTAAATTTTGTAAAGGCCATGACTTTCTAATTGAAAAGTCAAGTCATAGATATCCAGTGTCAATTTTTTTTGGTCCAAGATACATAGTTGACACTCACTGATATAATCCTGGATATCCACACTTGACATGTATACGTGTGTCCATGTCCGATAAAATGCTTACAACCTTATCCTCGATATCGTGTCCTAACCTTTCATATACATATGTCCTAAAATTTCACTATAAGTATCATGAGATGACATGATACAAACATGTGTGTGTGTGTGTGTTCGTGTCCGTGTTAGGATTGGTGTATGCATGTTAGTGTGTCCGTGTGTCCATGTTAGTGTTAGTGTTAGTGTCCACATGTATGTGTGTGTCCGAGTTAGGATTAGGATAGGGTTAGTGCCCGCAGCACCGAGATATCCACACACACACACACACACACACACACACTCACTGTACTGTGCATAAGTGTACACTATACAGTACCTCACTTGATACCCAAGACTACATCTAATTAACTAAGATAGGGTTAGGGTCTGTGTCATGTCTCAACTTTGGGTTAGGGTTTGTTTCATGTCCTGTGTCGTATCATAACCAAATTGCCACTCTCCCACACTACCTGCAACACTTCTCATATAATCGAACATCCTGACCATATCCTATATATATAATATCAAAGGAACCCCCCAAATCAATGGCTATAAAATATAAAGGTATAATCCAACATCTCGTCGCTAATTCAACATCCCGTATGCACTGCACTTCTCATATAATCCAACATCCCATCGCTAATTAGACAAAATTTAGTAGTGACTTGACAAGCACATGCACATGAACACATGCATACACATAAATACATACACATAATTCTATACTCACAAGCCAATTATATGATACTCAACAACATATGATACTAAATTCATAATAAAATCCTATCAAACAACTATATAACATATTTGTGGGTATTGTATTATGTGTGTCCATGTGTGTGATACACTAGTGCAACCAAATTTTCTAATTATGCAACCAAACTTCCATACTAACAAGGGTGTATCTCCATTTATGTCCGGATATGTCTCCATGTATGTCCGTATCTACATGTTTCCATATGTGCCCGTATGTGTCCGTGTCCATGTGGGTCTAAATGTGTGTCCGTGTTAGTATGAATCGTGTCATATAGGATTGTGTCCTGTGTGTGTCCATGTGTCAGGGTTAGGGTTGTGTCCTGTGTGTCTCCATGTGTCGTAATTGTGTCCAATATGTGTGTGTGTGTCCTAGTTGTGTCCGGGTCTGGGTTAGGGTTTACCGAGCTAGGATGAAGGGAGGAGGAGCGCCTGAGAGAGGGGTCGACGGAGGAGGACCACGCCGGAGGGGAGGAGTCGCGTCGGAGGGGGAGAAGCCGCCTCTGGGGTCGCTTGTGTCAGGGTTGGGGGCGAACACGGTCACGACGGGGTGGGGGCGAGGGAAGCGGTCGAGGGATGGGTCGCCGGAGTCGCGGAGGGTCGCAAAGCCGTGAAGGGTCGTCGGGGGAGGGTGGATCCCCGATGGGGGGGCGCAGGAAATGAAAAGTTGGGGGGAAGAAATAAAAAGTCGAATAGACGAGGGAACCCTATATTTGGTAATTTAGCAATGTCCGCTCGAGACATCGCTAATTAAAAAAATTAGCGACATTATCAATAGACATCGCTAAACATCGCTAATTAAAAAGTTTGCAACGTCAGTAGCATCGCTAAAATGTCGCTACAAATCAAAAAAAGCAACATCGGTAAATATATCGCTAAACGTCGCTAAATCATATAAAACAACAACGTTTAGCGACGTTAAAGAATCTTATATCGACTGTTCTTTAAAAAACAGAAGTATAGTCGCTAATCATCGCTATGTGTGGCCAATAGCGACGTATAGTGATATTTATTTTAGGAGTCGCTCAAGTCTTTAATATTAGCGACGTTTTATTTTGACATCGCTAAAAATGTCGCTATTTTATCATATTTTGGTAGTGGTGCTAGTATGAACCTTAAAGTATTCGGGACCGTTAGGTCGCCAAGGCAATTCCCGAATTAGGGGACTACATCATGTCAAGTTAATTTATGAATAAGAATTATGTCAAGTTAAGCAACACTCGTTCTGTACTGAATCTGACGACCCGGAGAGTCAATATGTTTGTGATCAAGATCCTGACTTGAACCTGAATCTGACTTGAATATTTACCTGATAAAATATTTGGAAGACTTTCATGGTCACGGACAACTCGTGCACGGGATATGTGGATTCCTCGGACGATCATCGGGGCACTGGGATTACGGGTGACTTTTCATGGGGGTCTAGCCATGGAAGCGACGTAATACCCGGTAAGTCGTAGCCTATCAGGGTGTACTGGCCATTACTTATTGTAAGTAGCAAAATTATAAATGCCGTTTGAGTCCTTTATGGCTATGCTAGTGACCGTTTCATGTCATAGTAGTCTCAGGTACTATGCAAGGGGGGGGCTAGCGCCCAATAACCATGCGTAGACTACAACTGACATGTTCATATAGATTAAGTCATCTCGCTTAGCAGTAATTCGCATGCGAGTTATTGTATTGAATTAAATAATCGGAACACCTGAACAATCTAATGTATCATACTTGAGCATATGAGTATAACACATCTGAGTAACTTAAGTAACTCGTTCAACGGAGTTAGAAACACGCCCATGGAACTTGTGTTTTCTTTATGGAAATCCTTGAGTCTTTACATATATTATACGTAGTTAACTTGGTTTGATCTTTGGGCAGGGAATGATGAATGGTAAGATGGTAAGTCTTACCATGTTACTCTTATATCACATGGTGCACTGCCACAAGAGTTAGGCTTTGTATCTGGCGTGCTGTCGTAGGCACCTAAATTATAAAACCTTTACTCTTAAAATTATTTGTAGTAGTGAGAGTAAGGATCGATCCCACGGAGAGTAATTAGTTAATCTTTATGCTATGTGAAATAGGATGGGAGTGGAGTTTTGAATAAAAATAAATTAAGAAGAGCTAAAATCAATTAAAGTATTAAAATCAAGCAAATGAACAAATATTGGTCTCAATCAACATCCACCATTGAAATCTTAAAATTGATTATTGATGCAAACATAAATTAACTCATACTTTGAATATTCACCGTTGGAAGTATTTCCTATATCTCTTAGGCTTAGATAGTTAGAAACAAGCGATCTAATTAGCTTTAATTACTAAATAAACCAAGACAAGCGCTGAAGGGTTAATCAAATATTTTTTAAAGAACCAAGAGATCGATGAAGCAAAACAACACAAGCACAAGCGGTTGCATTTAATTTAGTCAAAAGTTTTTCTCCTAAAATCTAATAAAACAAAGTAGTTCATTAAATCTTGGTTGCTTCACAAATTAGAAAAATCAAATAATTATGGATTTGATGTCTAATTTAGCAGTAGATCGAAATGGATAATAGACTAGTAGGCCTCCTAGTAATTAAACAAAATAATCATGAAAGTAGTCATAGAAAAACATTCAATACTCAAAGCATAAATCAAACATATAAAAATAATTTAGATCTCACAAGTTTATTGATTCCAAGACTTCTGTTTTCTTCGACCAACAAGACTTTTAGCTCCGCACGTTCATGAAAACTTTAAAAGAATATTGGAGAAAAAGAAGAAGAGTTGTGTGTGCTTTTCTCCGGATTTCTACCCCTTTTATATACTCTAAATTAGTTATTTAAAGCTCAAAATATGTTTCCACAAATCCTCTAAGAATTACAATGACCCAAACAATAAAATAAAATCTTTGAACAAGTAAAAAAATGGTTAATTCAGTTCCACTTTTCGTGTACAACATAGTTAATTCAACTTTAAGCCTGATTTGGTCCATAATGCATCTAGAATCTCAGAAAACTCAAATAGTAAGATTGTACCTCTGTCTTTTAGCTTTTTAAAATAATTTGGATCAGCTAGATTGGGCTTCGGATAAGTAAGTTATGACCATTTTTTTACAAGGTATCAAAACTGTCCAGAATTGATAATTAGCTCCATTTTCTATTTAGTGACTCCAATTGCATCCTAGATCAAAATATAAAAATAATGATGATCTTTAGACATCAAATGAGCATAAAAGAGTATACATTAAGAAATAAAAATATGATATTTTATGTTCTCATCAGTATCTTATGCCAAAAAACTGATCCTAAGGCAAGATTAGAAAGACAACTTAATAGTTGGTGCAAGAAATCTATATAAAGTGTTTGGATTTATTAAACTGGCGAGAAGCCTCCCCACCAGTGCATTCATGTACCAATAACCCAGCAGGTTGCTTGTAAGGTGCGTGGGAATATCGTTCGGTGCAGAATATCCTCTTGTGCGCGCTAAGGTGGGGAGTTCGCTCTGGAGCCTTGGAGTGTTGCATTGGAGCTGAAGCACATATACATGACATAATTTTAGAACATCGCCTATATATTATTCCATTATTGTAAGCCGCTTGACACGCCTTTATTGTTTTGAGAGAGAGATCATGAGCAACTTGTAATCTCGGCCTAGAGCCGCTTATAATATTATATCTATATTAATAAAAGAGCTAGTTTCTGTGTCATACTTGTGTTCATTCTATGTTTTTGCTATAACGACTTTGCGAACTAGTTATCAAATATCCGTTTCGTTCCTTATTTTGCTGCATTTGGGACTATCCGTGCGTCTCGGTGGCATTAGAAATTCCTTGCATGTTCAGTACCTGGCCTTGCGCGGGTGTAGTTTATGCTCGCGCGATATCACGTCTTGATGTGAGTGATCGTCTTGCTGGAGCGCTGGTACGATGATTCGCATTCAGATGGGACAGTCGATCCTGCAGAAGATTATGGCATAGTAGTAGTTGTTGTTAACGTCCATCATCAAGAAATAATTTCCTTGCACATATCTTCTAGCCATCCATTGTGCCCACAGGGATTTGCCATCAATGAATCACAAGACAAGTTTTGATAGAGCAGCGTCTCTCATAATTTTGAGTAACCTCAACCCGATACCACCCTCCTCCTTCGTTTTTCATAGCTCCTCCCATGCTATTGTATGTATACCTCCTTTCCAGACGAAGTTAGTGCATAAGTTATTGATTATTTGTATTGTCTTCATTGGAATGATAATTTCCTGCTGCCAATATGTCGTAATCGCCAATATAGTAGATCTGACCAGCTCTATACACCCTCCGAACGATAGGAGTTGGGATTGCCAGCTCTCAAGATGTCTTTGCACATACTAAATCAGTTCTACGCAGTCTGCATCTTTTGAATAAGCTATGAACAGAGGCAAGCCAAGATACCTGACCGGTAAGTGTCCCTGCTCGATCCCAATCATTTGTGTCCATTGCTCTTGTTCGGGACATGTGCTACTATAGTTCACCTTTGACTTCTCCTTGTTTAGGTACAGTCCAGAGAGTTTTCCAAATTCCTCTAACACTAAGTTTAGCGCTTTAATGCCCCTCCTTGATGGTTCCATGAACACTAAGAGATCGTCTGCGTAGATGAGGTGAGACACATTCGATATTTCTCGTTTATAAAGAGGACTAATTTGCTTCTTGTGGACGGCAAGATCCATCAGACATGTAAAATATTCTATTACCAAAGTGAACAAGTACGGGAAGATTAGGTCACCTTGTCGAAGTCCCCGATTGCTTCCAAAGTAGCCATTGGTTGCCCATTAATCAGGACTGAGTATGTCGGAGTAGATATGCACTCCTCGATGCGGTCCACCCACCAACTATAGAACCCCATGCCCCTCATGACTGCACAGACAAATTTATTGTTCACCATGTCATATGCCTTTCTAAGATAAGCTTGATGCATGCCTTTCCTCCCCCGGTCGGTTGAAGTCTCTGACCATCTCATGCGCCAGTAAGCAATTTTTTACAATGGATCTGCCTTTGATGAAGGCAGATTGGTTCATTGAGATCAGCCCCTTCTTGATATCCTGCATACACGTACACATTAAATGAGTTATATTTTATAAATAACATTACAACGTGCAATCGGTCTGAAGTCCTGTAAGTCCGCCGCTCCTATTTTCGGTATCAGCGTCAAGAAGGTGTGGTTCATTTCTTTGAGTAATCTCCTTTTGTCGAAGAAATCTTATACCACGTGATGAACATGCCCCTTGATTTGACCCCAATGCTTCTTATAAAATATTGCATTAAACCTGTCTGGCCTTGGCAATTTATTGGGGTCAGCCTCTTTTACTATATTCTCTATCTCCTCTATAGATACCGTCCTCTTCAATGTTGTATTGCCTTCCTCCATAACTATTTGTTTACAGATAATACTAGGAAAGTCGATAATGTAATTTGTTTGACTATATAAATCCTTATAGTAGTTAACAACCTCTTGTTGAAATCTAACAGAATTTTTCCTTCTTTATTGATAATAGAAGATACTCTATTACCTTGTTGTCGCTCGCGAATAGTGGTATAGAAAAATTTT
Source organism: Iris macrosiphon (assembly GCA_036927795.1). Lineage (NCBI taxonomy): Eukaryota > Viridiplantae > Streptophyta > Magnoliopsida > Asparagales > Iridaceae > Iris > Iris macrosiphon. The sequence continues at coordinate 176,756,799 of JAYESA010000010.1, forward strand.
GTGCAACGGTCACCTTCCTTTAACCAATTACACTTTGCTTTTTGCTGGAGATAAAATTCCTCCTAGAATATGACCAAGGGCGGCTAGGGTTTCAACAAGAGGTTGTTAACTACATATATATATATATATATATATATATATATATATATATATATATGGCGGCTAGGGTTTCGGAAGACCAAGGGCTCCGGGCGAATTCCTGGATAGCGAGCGATGGTCGGGAAGATGACCCTGAAGGAGAGCATGGTGGGACACAAGGGGTACGAGTGGACGCGGGCGGCTGGTCTACCGTGGTACGGCGACAGAAAGGAGGTATCCCGAGAAGTCGAGGGAGGGATTCGAGCGTATGTCTATTAATGGGGCCTCCAACAAGGAGGGAGAGGGGAGGAGGATGCAAGGGCGCACAGCTCCTGCGATGAAGACTCACGGCCAAGTTAGAAGCGGAGACGAAAAGTTTTCACAAACCCAACCTATCAGTAGTTCTCCCACAATGAACAAGGGAGGATCAGGAGGGGGGGTGGATCAGACCGACGTGGCACTAACATTGGTGTGGGTAAAAGCAGCCGGGAGAAAGGCCATGATGCAATACCACAGAAGGATTATGGAGTACCTACAGGAGAAGGTAGTCAATCCTGGACAGATATATGCAGGCCTCCGGCGATGACCTGTGGCGTTCAATGGCGATATGTGGAACCGAGGATTCTGGAAGGCAACAGGAGGGTGGAAAAATTCACAGAGGAGGATCTAGCGGAGGCGGTATCATATTGGGGCAACATTCTAGTTGTGTATGACCTAGGGGACAGACTGTTCTATGGGAAATTTTGTCCTTATGCAAGTCGTGTCTGGCGCCCTCATGGTAGCATGGAGATTCTATCCCGCGAGAATGGTTTCTTTTTTATCAGGTTTGAGCTAAAAGAGGATTCTGATCGTATACTACATGTAGGACCCTGGGCCTTTGATGGAAAGCTGGTTATTATAAATGAATGGCAGCCGAACACCCGATACTAGCGAGACTTACTATATATGGTTCCTATGTGGATCAGGTTTCCAAATTTACCTACCCATATTGGACTGAACCGATGATAATAAAACTTGCAAGTCTAGTAGGGAGACAGATCAAACTTAATGAAGCTACTACAAAGGCAATAAGGATTACACATGCGCGGGCGTTCATGGAGGTAACCGCGTCGTAGGCTCTGCCGAAAATAGTGGAATTTATATTGCCTACGGGGGAGATTTGTCACGCCCCAGTCCCAAAATACAGCGGGACTAGACACGTGGCAATGGCCAGCAGCTAACAACGATGGGCAAATCAAATTTAATGGACTCATCATGGTGTACTTAAGCTGTAAAACAACAGTAAAGGTCTACGATACTAATCTCATCCACAGAAGATAAATACAATCAATATCAGATTCATCAAGATGGACTAATAATCAACAAGTCTCAATAAAATATCTCGGGGAACAACCTGATAATATGTCTGATACAGCAGTTCAATAGACAGAAAATAGAAGTCCAACAAATAGAAATAACTGAGTATAATAAACCAGATACTCATGAGAAATTCTCTGCCATCACCTCGTCCTCTGGTTCTGGTACTGCTCCAATGTCTGCTCCTGTCCCGTACACCTCGGGGTAGATCTCCTCTGCTAAAACTGGGGACATAATCCAGATTCCAGGTCCTCAGGGAACATAGCAAGGTACAAGAATAACTCAAGCCAAAATAAATACAGTACAATAATAAATGAATCAATAGGGTAAACTATGTAACAAGCTATGTGATATGCAAATGAGAGCATTAATCATACTCAGGGTGAAACTACCGTAGGCTCTGTGTCAAAGAAACCCATAACATCATTTATCTCGAAGGGCCAGAACTTGTGCCAAAGCTCTGTTCAGAGTCTAAGGCACCTCCATAAAACTACATAAATATAATCAGCCTTTGTATGGTATGACTCTCCCCACCCAATGTAATCACACGTCTCATATCCATGACACGCAAGATCATGACCTCTAACTGATGCAGCGAGTCATAATGATAGCTAAGCAAATGTATAAAGTCTATGTCACAAATCCTTTAACCTATACAGAATTACTATGAATATCTCAGAAAGATTCTGTCTCATGAACAGTGTCAAGTGTCCTATGGTATGACGTACTTGATAATGAAAGCACGAAGATATATAGGGTCGCGATATCAATCTCTAGTGACGTTACACGACTCCGCATACGACATTGATACTCGAATCTTGTTTGGACATTAAGTAATGTCACACGGTCCTAGGTTGAACAGATACATCATACAATTAAATTAAGAGAATAATATGTAGCAAGTACTGCAAGATTGGCAAGGTACACTTGTCTGTGATTTGATTTCCAACTGTTACTCCGGTATCCAAGGGATCTTCAATTATTCCTCCGGATGCTGAAATAAATATTACCATCATGTTCAGAAGATATCAAATAGCTAGAATTACATGTCCATAAGTCCAATTTAGACACAGGGGCAAAACTGATAGTTTCTGGTCAAAGTAGGGTCCACAAGTGGCCCACTTCGCACCAAAAAATGTGTCAAAGATAAAGTTCTCCAAATTTATCAAAGTTAGTATCTACAAGTCCAGAACGATGATACGAACCCAACGAAACATCCATAACTGAATTCCGATGAGCCGATCAAAAAATTGCCTGTCAAGTGGAGCCATGGGGCCTACAATACGGAATTTTATCAACATTCTCAGAATCGAACCAAACTTGGGTCACAGGACCAGCGTATTGCTACTAGTCCGATGGCATAAGTTTCGTTTCAAAACGACGAGCGTATACGAAGTTATAACAAGTTTCAAAACGGGGTCGATATGGGATATTTTCGACGGATACGCGTTGATTCCGGTGTGCACGCACATCCAAATCAACTTTCATAAAATTTCACACGTCCGTATTGATGGTGCGCACCTTTTGATAAAGTTTGCACACGACCAAGTTGCCTCGTTTAGCGGGGCACACCCAGTTCCGGGAAAGTTAGGATTTTAAATAACCAATCTTTTGGTCATTTTCACCCTCGAATAACATACAAATTACAGCTCAATAAATTAAAATAAAAATAGGATTTATAACTCTGTTATATGGTCTAAATAACTGTTCAAGCAAATTTGAAAACATTTAGCAGGTTGGTCGCAAACCGGCCGTGAACTGGGGAGTTCGGGACAAATTCTGAATTTTTCGAAATTGGGAATTATTTTCCTGATTTTGCATCACGATTTGTGAACGACATAGAATGCGATACCCCCAACTAATTGTACGAGTTTTGAGAGGGTCACGAGGTCTACACGTCGTAATAGACTATTCGAAAAATGAGGTGACGAGGAGAGGGAAACGCTTACGGAAACAGGACGCCGGTAACAACTGAATTTTGCGTATTTGCAGTGGCGCGACGACCAGTCGACGGTGGGTGGCAGGGCTGCTGTGGCCGCTGGTCTTCGATGTTACCAGGGTTCTTCGCCGAAAGAGTCGCCGAAGTGGCTCGGCTCGCGGAAGAGGCGGTGCTGGGGTCGGCAGCGACGACGGCAGGCGGGGGTGAGATCGTGGTGGTGATGGGTGATGGGGACGGCCGTTTGCTGCTCGGTTGAAGTCGGGGTCGGCGGCGGATGGAAGAAGTGGTGGTGGCGGTGGCGGAGCTCAGGTCAGCGGAGAAGGCGGCGGAGGATGGCGGTGCCGTTGGGGTCATGACGGAGGTCTTCGCCGCAGGACGGTGGTGAAGGTCGCGGTGAAGAAGGGGTGGTGGCAGTGGGGTTTTATAGGTGGGTGGCCGGCGGTTGTGGGAGTCGGAGCAGCGGGGGAAGACGGGTAGTTGGGGCAGTTGCAGGGATCGGTCATGGGGGAGGCGGAGCGCCACGGCGGCAAAAATGGCCGCCGGGGAGGGGAGCCGATTCGTCGCGGGTTAGGGTTTTGAGTAGTTACTATAGAATGCGGGGCGAGTTCGGGTAGGCGAGTCGGGTCGGGTTCAGATCTGACCCGATCCAATAGGATTGGGTCCGGTTCGGTTCAGGATGGGTTCTATTCGATTTTAATAGAAAATTGGGTTGGTTTAATTTAGTTTAATTTGGTTTAATTAAAATCTTAGTTTTTAGGTCTTTAAAAATAGTTCTGGGGTCCAATAAATTCCAAAAAAATTACAGTATGTCTATTATTTTATTTTACACTCAAAAATATTATTTTTATAATATTTTAATATAAAATTACAAAATTAATTTAATACCAGAAAATATTTATTTTAATTAGTTAAAAATCATAGAAAATTCTTGAAAATTCATTTTTTAATTTTGAAAAATTCTGGGTGTTTACAATCTACCCTCCTTAATAGGATTGCGTCCTCAAAATCAAAGAATAACATAACCGGTCAGAAGAGATAATACGGTTGCAAGATATGTTCGAAGCACGACACAACCAAAGAATCATGGCCAAAGAGAAATCGAAGAACGAGGTTTAAGCAAAATTACCTAGGGAAGGAATAAAGTATTTTCCTAGACAATGAAAGTTAGGTAATTCAAGAGTAAAGAAATCTGGTTAGAGCAAAGAAAACTATAGCTTAGGAAAACTAGGTTATCAATTATTAATAAGTTTAAAATACTAGGTTTGAGGCTAAGGAAATGAATTAACAGGCACGTGCTAAAGCATTACTAGGAATAGATAGCTATGATAAACTTAAATCTTACGCGTATTAATTACTCCATGAGTCTGTGCGTCCTCCACTATCATCGTAAAAGCTTGTCCGCGTCCTTGTGGTGGTGTCCTCTGTCGTTGCTGGGCCTCTTGATGAATCTTTTGTTGGTCTTGCATCATGGCGTAGAACATTTGGAACATATGCTGTCCGTCCATAAGCTGTCCTGGTGGAAAAGTAGGCATCGGTGGAGTAAACTGCGGTGGTATTGGAATATCGTCTTGCTGTATCCTCGAGGCGAGCTGATCTGCTTGATTGCCTTGTTGAGATGATTGACCTCTATCTTCTGGTGTTACTTCATCTTCGTAGGTGACCACAGCACCTTGTGGTGTTCCTGCGGGAGTCTCATTGCTTGCTTGTGAATCCATTACTCTGCATCCAAAATAAACTATAAAAAGCGCACAGAGGAATCAAGGCAGAATACAAGTCAAAGAATTAATTCGAATCCGATATAGAGATCAAGAACGATTCAAGCAAGTGGATGAGATCCTATAACTTATCCTATCCTTATCGCAGGCTTGCTCAGTTCCTTAGTTGAAACCGAAGCAATTTAGTCGTTGACCTGCATGGGATACCAAAAAAATTATGTCACGCCCCAGTCCCAAAATACAGCGGGACTAGACACGTGGCAATGGCCAGCAGCACACACCGATAGGAAAACCCAATTTAATGGACCCATCAGGGTATACTTAAGCTGTAAAACAACAATAAAGGTCTAAGATACTAATCTCATCCACAGAAGATAAATACAATCAATATCAGATTCATCAAGATGAACTAATAATCAACAAGTCTCAATAAAATATCTCGGGGAACAACCCGATAATATATCTGATACAGCAGTTTAATAGACAGGAAATAGAAGTCCAACAAATAGAAATAACTGAGTATAATAAACCAGATACTCAGGAGAAATCCTCTGCGATCACCTTGTCCTCTGGTTCTGGTACTGCTCCAATGTCTGCTTCTGTCCCGTACACCTCGGGGTAGATCTTCTCTGCTAAACCTGGGGACATAATCCGGATTTCAGGTCCTCAGGGGACATAGCAAGGTACAAGAATAACTCAAGCCAAAATAAATGCAGTATAATAATAAATGAATCAATAGGGTAAACTATATAACCAGCTATGTGATATGCAAATGAGAGCATTAATCATACTCAGGCTGAAACTACCATAGGCTCTGTTTAGAGTCTAAGGTACCTCCATAAAACTATATATATAATCAGCCTTTGTATAGTATGACTCTTCCCACCCAATGTAATCACACATCTCATGTCCATGACACGCAAGATCATGACCTTTAACTGATACAACAAGTCATAACGATAGCTAAGCATATGTATAAAGTTTATGTCACAAATCCTGTAACCTATATAGAATCACCATGAATATCTCAGGAAGATTCTGTCTCATGAACAGTGTCAAGTGTCCTATGGTATGACGTATTTGATAATGCAAGCACGAAGATATATAGGGTCGCGATATCAATCTATAGTGACGTTACACGACTCCGCGTACGATGTTGATACCCGAATCTTGTTCAGACGTTAAGTAATGTCACACGGTCCTAGGTTGAATAGATACATCATACAATTAAATCAAGGGAATAACATGTAGCAAGTACTGCAAGATTGGCAAGGTACACTTGCCTGAGATTTGATTTCCAACTGTTACTCCGGTATCCAAGGGATATTCAAGTATTCCTCCGGATGATGAAATAAATATTACCATCATGTTCAAAAGATATCAAATAGCTAGAATTGTCTGTCCATAAGTTCAATTTGGACACAGAGGCAAAATTGACAGTTTCTGGTCAAAGTGGGGTCCACAAATGGCCCACTTCGCACCGAAAAATATGTCAGAGACCAAATATTCCAAATTTATCAAACTTAGTGTCTACAAGTCCAGAACAACGATATGAACCCAACGAAATATCCAGAACTGGATTCCGATGAGCCGATCACAAAATCGTCCGTCAAGTGGAGCCGTAGGGCCCACGATACGGGATTTTGTCAACGTTCTCAGAATCGAACCAAACTTGGGTCACAGGACCTGCGTATTACTACGAGTCCGATGGCATAAGTTTTGTTTCAAAACGACGAGCGTACACAAAGTTACAACGAGTTTCAGAACATGGCCGATACGGGGTGTTGTCGACGGATACGTGTTGATTCCGGTGTGCACGTATATCCAAATCAACTTTCACGAAATTCCATACGTCCGTATTGACGGTACGCACCTTTCGGTGAAGTTTGTACACGACCAAGTTGCCTCATTTAGCGGGGCGCACCTAGTTTCGGAGAAATTAGGGTTTTAAATAACCAATCTTTTGGTCATTTTCACCCTCGAATAACATGCAAATTATAGCTCAATAAATTGAACTAAAAATATAATTTATAACTCGGTTATATGGTCTAAATAACTGTTCAAGCAAATTTTGAAAACATTTAGCAGGTTTGTCGCAAAACGGTCGTGAACTGGCAGTTCGGGACTAATTTTGAATTTTTTGAAATTGGAAATTATTTTCCTGATTCAGGATGCGATACCCTGAACTAATTGTACGGGTTTCGAGAGGGTCACGAGGTCTACACGTCGCAACAGACTATTCGTAAAACGAGATGGCGAGGAGAGAGAAACGCTTACGGGAATAGGACGCCGGTAACAACTGAATTTCGCGTATTTGCAGTGGCGCTACTACCGGTCGACGGCAGGTGGCAGTGCTGCTGTGGCCGCTGGTCTTCGATGTCGTCGGGGTTCTTCGCCGGAGGAGTCGCCGGAGTGGCTCGGCTCGCGGAGGAGTCGGTGTTGGGGTCGGCAGCGGCGACGGCGGTAGGCGGGGGTGAGATCGTGGTGGTGATGGGGGTGGCCGTTTGCTGCTCGGTTGAAGCCGGGGTCGGCGGCGGAAGGAAGAAGTGGCGGTGGCAGAGCTCGGGTCAGCGGAGAAGGCGACGGAGGATGGCAGTGGCGTTGGGGTCACGACGGAGGTCTTCGCCGAAGGACGGTGGTGAAGGTGGTGGTGAAGAAGGGGTGGTGGCAGCGGGGTTTTATAGGTGGGTGGCCGGCGGTTGTGGGAGTCGGAGCGGCGGGGGAAGGCGAGTAGTCGGGGCGATTGCGGGGAACGGTTGAGGGGGAGGCGGAGCGCCACGGCGGCGGAAACGGCCGCCGGGGAGGGGAGCCGATTCGTCGGGGGTTAGTGTTTTGCGTAGTTACTGTAGAATGCGGGGCGGGTTCGGGTAGGCAGGTCGGGTCGGGTTCAGATCCGACCCGATCCAATAGGATTTGGTCCGGTTCAGTTCAGGATGGGTTATGTTCGATTTTAATAGAAAACCGGGTTGGTTTAATTCGGTTCAATTTGGTTTAATTAAAATCTTAGGTTTTAGGTCTTTAAAAATAGTTCTGGGGTCCAATAAATTCCAGAAAAATTACAGTATGTCTAAAATTTTATTTTACACTCAAAAATATTATTTTTATAATATTTTAATATAAAATTAATTTAATACCAGAAAATATTTATTTATTTAGTTAAAAATTACAAAAAAATCTCGAAAATTCATTTTTTAAATTTGAAAAATTCTGGGTGTTTACAAGATTGTAACACAAGCAGTCGAGTATGAATGGGTGCCATCGGTATGCAATAGTTGCTATTGCTTTGGGCACGTTAGTCGTGAATGTCCTGTGGGAAAAGATGAAGGAGATGCAGGGGAAAACCAGGAGGAAAGGACGCACACAAAGGCTTGGATGAAAGTGGAGAGGCTACAGAAGTAAACATGGATGTGGGAACAAGTGATCCGGCCCCAAGTGGTGGGAGTGAAGCCCAGGCACTGATAGTGGTGGATCCTACCAGGTTTGAATATGTGAGAGATATGCTGGAGAGGGGATCTGCCGCCAGGACCTTGTCAGGCACGAGTGGTGCAATGGAGACAGGAAATACAAGCAATCTGGGCAAGCGATCGACATGGGACATCCAAACGGGGGAGGAGATGAATGCTGATAGGATGAGTTATGGCCAAGTGGTACCTTTTGTGGGTTCTCACCCCATGGTAACAAGAAGACACTCGACGAAAGCTAATAAGCCGGGAGAACCTATAGGGCAGCAGTCTTCCCCATAATTACATGCGAGGAAAAAAAAATAGTAGACGGGTACACGGGGAGGGGGTGACAGTCAGGAAGTAGCCACCAGAGGAACGGAGGTTGAGAGCATGTGCGTCGACAACCCAAGGTGGGGGATTCTCCTGGGGATAAATGAGGGGAGGGACAACGCTGCAAATGAGCATGTTCATGGAATACAGACTGAACTCACTAATAACCTCATGGTGAGTTTAGAGGGGGATTTAGGTCAATCAAACCTATCAAATTAATGTCGATACTCACTTGGAATACAAGAGGGGCTTGTTCGTTGGAAAGGTGGAGGGAGATTAAAGAAGTGACCAGGAGAAATCAGAGGACGATAACCGCTCTATTGGAAACAAAGATTAAGGATGAGAGAATGGTTGCAAGACATATACCCGTTGGGTAGAACCAAGCAAATAATCTAGGAGTTTGCGGAGTGGCGAGAATCTGGGTGTTGTAGTACACGAACAGATGGTCAGACAGGAGCATTATAAATACTGGGCAACTGATTGTTATTCAATTCACTAATGCGGGAGGACTATCCTTCATCTTTGGCGTTGTGTATGGGGATAATGACAGGATGCAAAGGGCGGACCTCCAGAAAAGCATCATCAGGCTGAGTGTCATAGCAGAAACCCATGGGCAGCTTATGCTTTTACTGGTAGAAGATTTCAACGCTTTGCTTTTTAATCAGGAAAAAGTAGGAGGAAGGCGCGTCCCCGATTATATTTTGGCTGACTTTCAACAATGCTTATTACAAGCTAGCCTGAAGGGCCTGGAGAGAAGCGAGCATGTGTGGACATGGTCTAACCGAGCAACCATGAATCGCAGCATCGCTTGTCAACTACACAGGGCTCTCGAAAATGGAAGGTGGTTTGAGAAGTTCCCAACTGTAGTTGCTGAAGGGCTGGCCCCTGCTACGAGTGATCACTTACCAATCCTGGTAAGGTTGGTGTCATCCATTACTAACCGGGGTCGACCCTTCAGATTCAATAATTCCTGGCCTCTACAACCGGAATACATGGAAGCCGTAGCAGCCGCAATGCATTCTCGAGTAAGAGGAAATGTATAATTTACTCTAGTGGCAAAAATAAAGGAGGTAAAATGAGCATTGAAGCGATGGAAGGTGCCCTTCCGTGCACCAGGCTGGAAGCAACCAGGGGGAGCTTACATGGGTGCATGAGCATTCGAAGTGCTCCCCGCAGGATGAAGGATTGGCTGACCGCGAGCGGATTCTGTTGGAGCAAGCCCGGGTGGCGTTGCAGGTAGAAGAAGTACAAATGGCTCAACATGCAAAATATGTATGGCTCAAGGACGAAGATCGATGTACTAAGTTTTTCTATGATATCATCAAAATAAGATAACACCGCAACACCATCGCCAAACTTATAAATGTGGATGGGAAGGAAGTGGATACATCACATAAAATTCAAGAGACAGCCATAGAGTTCTAAAAGAAGCTTTATACATAGACCGATGAACGTCGCGTATTCCCGGAGCTTACGTGCAAGAGATTGGTTTCCACAATTGGGAACCAACATCTGCTCGCGAACGTCTCGCTAGAGGAGGTGGAAGTTGTTATCAAGGATGCCGATCCAGAAAAAGCGTCGGGGCCAGACGGTTTCAACAGTAAGTTTTTAAAGTAAATTATGAGGAGCTAAAATTTTCTCTTCTTGCTGTCGTGCATGACTTTTTCAATAATGGTAGACTTCTGAAGGAATTAAATCATACGTTTATAACGTTGATTCCGAAGAAGGAGGGTGCCACATCGTTATCCGACTACCGGCCCATCGCTTGCTGCAATTACTTTTACAAGATTATTACTTCAGTTATGTGTTGTCGTATGGAGGCGATAATGTAAGGGCTTGTATCAGACAATCAGGCAGCGTTCATCAAAGACAGATTGATTGCGAAAAATAGCTTGCTGGCCCATAAAATGGTCAAAAATTTCAACAAGGCAGGAGGGAGCAAGGTGTGTATGAAGCTGGATTTGAGGAAGGCATACCACTCGGTGAACAGAGATTTCATCTGTCAGGTGATGTTGGCAATGGTATTTGAGGCTAAAAGGGTAGAGCTGGTGCGAGAATATATCTTGACGCCATCGTTTTCAATACTCATAAAGGGAACACCTTATGGCTATTTTCCTAGTAGTCGAGGTTTGAGACAAGGTGACCCTTTGTCCCCGTATTTGTTCATACTGGTGATGGAGTTCTTCTCCTGCTTGTTGGATATGGCGGGGCATAGGAAGCAGATTATCCTGTTATATAAGAATGTGGAACCCATTGTATCCCATCTGATATACGCGGACGACTTACTGGTGTTCCTTGTTCCCTCTCACAGGGGCCTAAATACTATGGTGAATATTTTGCAGGAGTTCGAGGCCCTGTCTGGATTAGAGATGAATAAAGAAAAGATCAAAATTTATTTTAGTACTCACTGTCAGAACCAAGACGAGCTACAGAATGCAATTCAGATCGAGAAGAGAAATTTGCTAGTAAAATATCTGGGGTTACCCTTATCTCTGAATTATGCCAGAGACCAGGAGTGTCAGACACTGGTGGAATATATGTAGCGTCGGGTTGAAGGCTGGCAAGCACAATACTTGTCGTTTGGAGGTCGCATTAAGTAATTGGTCCGCTCAGTGGTAACTGCAATATCTTCGTTCTGGTTTCAGACCATTCTTTTACCGGTGGCTTCAATAAATGACGTGGAGAAGATATACGCTGAATTTATATGGCGAGGAGGCATACATGCTATTTCATGGAAGGATCTATGTCGGACCAAAGGCGAAGGAGGAGTGGGGCTGCGGGCACTAACTACTCTGAAGGACCTTGCAACAATGAGAATGACCTGGAACTTCCTCCAGGAAAATCACTATAGGCATCATGGATACTTAACAGGTACGTGCAGCGAGCCAATTTCTGGACACTTAAAGTCAACAATAACCACTCTATGACATTCAAAGCAATCATGCAAAATAGATAGAAGGTGCAGCTGCTCATTACAAGAGTCATCAACAATGGCAGAGATACTTATCTGTGGCTAGATCCTTGGCTCAATCATCAAAGCCTAGTAGAGAAAATATGGTGGCATTCCTTCGAATTGGTGGGCCGTGAGGAGCAGGTGAGAGCCATAATCAAAGAAAGATTATGGTATCTGGAAGGCCACTATGAACGTGGTCATACAACCACATTTAAGAACGGACATATGGACCTGGGTTAATTCCCTGACCGGCGAGTTCAAGTACTCTATAGCACACGAGCAGATTCGATCAAGGCAACAAAGAGATAAGTACGTGGACTTCATCTGGGTGAAGGGATTGGCTAATAAAATGAAACTACACATGTATAAGGCAGTAAAGGACCGCCTCCTCACGTTGGAGAGGCTGGAGCGAATGGGTATTCAGGTACAGGGCCATCAGTGTGTGTTGTGCCAAAGCTCGTCGGAGACATTATCCCATCTGTTCTTCCAATGTGGAGCCTCTTGCTATATCTGGAGCAAACAATGCCAAGCTATACGACTAACCTGAAGGGGAACATGTTACTATTTGAAGAGAGAGAGCGCATCTCCAACAATCACAACAAAGGGAATCTCTGGGTCCGAACAGCCAGGATCAGACTAGCAGCAAGTATATGGCACTGATGGAGAGAAATGAATAATCGTGTTTTTGAGAATCAGGTTTCCACCTCAGAGGGAATCTTGTATAGCGTTGAGGCGGATGTAAAGTGTATGGTGCGGTGAATGTGATGAGTAGCCACGCTGGTTTGTTTTAATAAAATTAAATTTTTCAATATATATATATATATATATATATATATATATATATATATATATATATATATATATATTTTGGTCTTTGACTCGGATCCTATATGGGTCCGGATCGGGAGCCCCTTTTCCGGAGCCCCGCGATCCTTGGTTGTTGGATCGGCACGGGCTCCGCGCGGACCCCACGCGAGCCCCCCAATCCGATGGTGCAATGGGGACGGGACTTTGGCGGGACTCCCGAGATGGAATATTTGATCCGAATTATATATATATATATATATATATATATATATATATATATATGAAAAAATAGATATGATCCATAGGCTCATATTCCTACATGAGTCAATGTACATGTGGACCAATAGAAATGGAGTGTAGTAGTGCACATGGGATGTAGGAATCTATTTATATTGGTCCACATGTGCAATGGCTCATATAGGAATATGAGCTATGACTCATATCCCGTTTACCCATATATATATATATATATAGAAAAAAAGGATATGAACCATAGACTCATATTGCTACACGCGCCAATGCACATGTAGACCAATATGAATGGAATATACTAGTGCACATGAGTACACATGGAATATAGAAATCTATTCCTATTGGTCCATATGTACATGACTCATATAAGAATATGAATATACGACTCATATAAGAATATGAACTTATTGGTCCATATGTACATGTACTAGTGCACATCAGTACTCTATGTTGTTCCGCCACTGCTGTCAAATATAGAACACTCGTCCCAATGAGCGATTTAAGCTCTACAGCAGTCCAATACTCCATAGTTGCCAAGAACCAACCAAATGACTGGTCTACCAAGACCTAACTAATGGGATAGTCGTTTGGAAATCCAAAATAGCATATAATTTCGTTGTTTGTTCCATTCATTACTTGTTTTTTTTTTTTTTGCTATAACAATATATGGAATTGCAATTGCCAATTTTTTTTTTACAATATTTAAGAATTTTTAAAATATGTTACCAAAATTACCTTAATTTATTATGGTCTTTAACATAAAATTTATAACTTCCCTAATAAATTATAGATAATTTTGATAATCCACTTTAAATATTCTTGGACACTATAAAAGTTTTCTTGGCAATAATTACAGTATTTGCTCATCACATAATACAATTTTTTTTTTTTTTTCGTGGGGTGAGGATTCTTTGCATGAGGGATCAGCTTCTAACTTTCGGTTCGACTGTTATGGAATGCAAGGATATATATATAATATGTGAATCAGATACACTTTCTCGAGTTATACTTTGATTCCTAGATCATATTTTATGATCTAGATAGATAGTTTGTTAATTAGATATTAAAATTTATTGCTTATAGAATTATACAAGAATAGAGGATCGCCATGGTATAGAATTCAGTGTACGGTCAGTAGTGTTGCAAAAGTGCTGTCACAAAAGCCTTTTAAATACATATGAGTGGAGCAATTGACTGCAAAAGTTGTCACGTTAAGGACTCGTTTGGATCAAGATTTTGTATTCGTAGGAATTTATTTTTCAGTCTTTTTTCATAGAAAAGGAATACAACATTCACATATCCATGTTTGGTTAGATCAGGTTAAAAATATGGAAAAAAAATATTAATTTATTTAGTTTTTCATAAATACCCTTTCATGTTTCCATTATTTAAATTTACATGTTTGAGATAGAAGTTAAAATTTTGAAAGTAAAGTGAGGGTGTTATTGTCCAAACAAAATATTCAAGCAACATTCCTAGAAAAGCAAAATAATTCCCAAAGGAGCCTTGGGAAATACTTTTCCACAACAATAAGAACATGAAGTCTCTCATATTCTCACCTAATTTTCAATCATACACACACCAAACAAGGATAAAGAATCTAAAATCCATTTCAAAGTCTCAAAAACTTGAACCAAACGTCACCTAAAGATTTAGCTGGGTCCGGGAGATAATGGAGGGAAATCAAAATAATTTGCGAACATTATTTGAGCTGTCCCAAAAAACCCACAAAGACTTGTCGCATAAAAATGTTTTGCGACGGATGTAACCTAAACTCTCATTTAACTTGATGCGCTCAACCAGATGTGAGGTATCGATAAACCTAGAGCTGAAGTAATGAAATTTAAGCTAGGCTTTTTAAAGCACTTCTATGAGACGAGACAACTATAAGAACAAGTTTAACATAAGATTCCAATGATATAGTCTTCTCTTCTCCTCCTCCTTCTTCTTCTTCTTCTTCAACATTACATCAAATAAAGAGACATAAGAAGCATTGATTGATTAGTCCATCTGTAGTAGTAGTTCACCTATAGAGACATCCTCTGTATGTTGGAGTCCAGTAGTCCGGTCCGGTATTTTCGCGATAAATTGGAGGAGTGCATGATATCGGAACCAGACAGAGCCCCCTACTCGTTAGATCGAGCTTCGATCTGTCATGTCCTTCCTCTCTAGAGCTCCCCCCCATGAGTTGTGATCCTGACCAAAAACCAGCAAAATGCATCTTAAAGTGCCCAATATAGCAATGTGCATCAATATGTGCTTTGGACAAATTAAGTTAACATCGATACCTTGTTTGAACTTGACTTCATGTAAGGATCACTGAGCAACTGCAAATGTACAGTTAGATGTATCACATTGATATGCCAAATATCATTTATATACTTTTTTTTGTTTTTTGGCTATAATTTTCTGTAATGATCAGAAAGTTCTTAGTTGATGATCACTGAGCCATGGACATACCTGTACTTGTTCTTGTAAGAATCTGATGTACTTGATTGCTTCAGTAGTACGGATGCGGTGTCGGTCTGAATCCGGATTTCAAACATTAGACTAGAAGAAGTATATTACAGTTAAATAGAGGCTTAATTTTAACTTAATACTCTCAACGGTTCAAGTTTTTCAATTCGATTCCATAAATTTTAATATCATACCAATCACTACCCTCAGCTATATATCGAATATTTTCAAGTTGATAGTATCCGCCGGTCAAGAATTAATTTTTCTATTTCAATCAAAATAAATAACAATTTGTTGACCAAATTACTCTTCTCCTGCCCCTGGGGTATTTGAAAGTAACCACGAATGAGGGAGGTATTTTTGTTATTTAGAAATCGTTAACAGTGTTAGGATATATTTAGTTGTACAATTATTATAGTTGAGATATTAAGTTGTCTAATATTAAAGTTTAGGGTATCGAGTTAGAAAAAACTTGAATATAGTCGATGGTATCAAGTTGAAATTTAGCCGGAAATATATGATGTTTAATTCTTGCAACGTGCTAATTACCTTTCCAAAAGGTGACACAATTTGTTGGAGTGCAGTAATTCTCTCTCCCAACTTGACTTTAGGTGCCTGTAACTGTAATTTGGGAAAGACATCAAGCATTGTTCTATTGTTCTAATATTATTCCAACAAAATGATATCAAGAGGAAATTGATCTAGTTGTAGTGTTTCTTTTTTTGTCTAAATTCATAAGCATATATATATTTATATATATATATATATATATATATATATATATATATATATATATATATATATATACCTCCTTGATTGATGATGCATTAGGGCTTTCGTGCTTCGACTTCTTCAACAGTACTGTATCTGAACTGTCCTCAGATCTCTTCTTTTTCCCTTGGCTTGTTCCGGTATTCCTCCCGCCTCCTCTCGTCTACAAGTACGCCGAACATATTTGAGCAATCGGTCTATGTTGCATGGACACGGATACGACACGACATCGCATGAATGCTGTAGTAATGACGCAAAACACTTTGTTTTTGACGTGTCCTAAATATATATTTTGGAGTGTCTATGTCGTGTCCAGTACGTGCCTAACACGGGTAAATAGACCGACACATATTTCTTATAGAGTGAACCTAATTATTCTTAGGCGACTTACAGATGAAGAAGTCTCATGTCCTTGCTTCTTAGAGTCAGATGATTCCGATGATATTGTTCCTTTAACAGAAGGCTTAGTAGTAGCCCTAAACTCCATGGCTGCAGGCTTACTCAAACCGCTGCCGAAAGAAATCAAGTCCGACAAACTCCTCCCATTACTCGACCATGGATCATCTGTCAGTCCGTAAACGAGCTATTCAGACCGTACCCGATGCTGTCGCTACGTATCGGTCTCAACAGTGAAGGCTCCGACAACGACACGGACACTAGGTGGCCTTGGTAGCCCATGTCGACATCCGGATACGACTGCGTATTGTTGGGGATCCCATGCTTGATTTGCGAAATATTCGACATAGAATATTGGGCCATTGAAGGGTTAGGGTTCGGCGGCGCTATCGACCAGTTGCTGACGAGATCTGACAGGTTGGCCATCCTCTCCGGCTCGATCATGGCGCCGGTGCCGGAGTTGTAGCCGTTCAGGTGCTTCCCCAAGCTGTTGAGTACCGGAAGATGGTTCGTGAACTCCCAACTGTTGTGATCCAGTTTCTTCAGATAGTCGCAGGCCGGATCGAACATCTCGGTGGCCAGGGATTTCGCCGATAGCCCTTCGAGGAAGCTCCCGCCACCGCCATGACCACCGTGCAATTCGCCGCCTCCGCTTCTTCCGACGCTATCGGAAAATTGCAAATGCAAATCTGGTTAGTAATACTCGACAAGGTTCCAATTAGAGTATTCATCCATAACGCTTCAAAAATACTGCAAAATAGCGACTACTGACGGAACAAGAACGTCACTGAGTTAGCGACGGATAAGCGACTGACCAGCGAAGGAATATATATGTGTATTTGAAACACATATGTCCATATTTCCGTCGCTAGTCCGTCACTGCAGCGTCAGGATATCGGTAGTGACAAACTAGCGACATAATTATAAATCATGTACATATGTTTCTTCTTCTTCTTCTAGTAATGTTTAGATGGTTGCACCATGGAATCAAGGCTTTCTAATATTCCAATATATTGAAAAAGAATTGTAGGTTGGGGGTTTCTATGATCATAAAGGGATCACCGAAGGGATCATGAAGCAACTAGCCATCCATTGTAGGACTAAAGCAACAACACACCAACAAGACCTAGTAGACTCTCCACTTATACCACTTTTAGGTCAAGAATCTCCATCTTTATTGCATCAACATGAATTGCTATTATTCTCCTCCTTATAATTAATTGTTGGATTCTTCCTCCACTAACCCTAATTCTTCTATATAGGCACATATATATGTAGACCAACATGCATGACCGAACGCAAATATATATACGCATACGATACATGCATGTTATATGTGTACTCACAATAGGACCTGATTCCACAGGTGGTTCTCCGTGGGCTCTCCCGACAGGTCGGCCGACGACGAGTCCATGCTGAGCCCGGAGTTGGCGGCGGAGATGGAGATATCGCGCTCGTCGCAGTGGGACGAGACGAGCGCGTCCGAGTGAGGTTGTTGCCATGGCCGGTTGATCGCGTTCCAGGACGAGACGGGGTTCGCGTGCATCTCCCACCAGTTGGGCGTCGGGGAGGAGCTGGCGACGGAGGCCTCGGATGCTTCCTGGGCCATGGCAGCAGAGTGCAATCTCTGGATGGAGGTGGGCTTGGGGAGGGAGTTTAATATTTATGGAGGAAAGAAAATGGAAATTTTGTGTTGGTCTGTTGGCATGACGTATGTGCGTTTGTGGGGGTGCTTTTTGCAAATATTTTAATTTGTGGGGAGGGGACAGCAAAGCATGCAGAGAGCCAGCCTTGTGTTCTTTCCACTTTGTTTTGTGGAAAATTATTGTAGGGGGGTGTATTGGGGGGGGGGGGGGGGGGGGGGGGGGGGGGGAGGGGGGGTGGGTTAGGGTTAGGGTGTAGGTGTTCTTTTTCCATTATTGCACTTCTATAGTTTCTTTAACTACAATTATTTCATGATAGGTGAGATATGGGATAAGAGAGGCTCCACTTCTTTTGTATATGCTAAAGTGGATTATAAGTTTTCTTTTATAGATTATGATGCATATATTGAGAAAGAGAGGCCATATAATTGTGTATGTATGCATGTTAATATTGATAGATCATGATCATGATCAATCAAGGCTTATTAGTTGATACCTAGGCATCCTTTTAAGTATGCAAATGATGTAGAACTTAGAGTTCTAACACTTCTCATCACATGCATGTCTCCACACCAACGGAATGTACAGCGTGGAGGTAGAAATTTTAGTAGAGGAGACTGAGAATAAAGAAATGTCATGGAGGAAAAAAAAAATTCTTAGCATAACAATATACATAGGACTGCAAAAAACGTATTTTCAATAATAACAACACATGGAGCTATTGGGATTCGAGCCTAGGGCTGTAAAACCACAACGCATAATTTTTCATGTTAGCTAGGTAAACATATTTTCTTTTATTTAAGTCCGAGCAACAGTCCGGGTCATTCCACCTTATGCTCGGTAAGTGATAGCAAAGCTTCCACTATTATGGATCGGCATTTTTTAGAATATAGAGACGAAGTTGCAATACATACACCTTCATAGTCTAGCTTTATCAGTAACATGTAGTTGTTTTCAAGAAGTTAAAATGTTATATGGATCCATGTATCTTTATATTGCCATTGTATCCCCTCAACATACGTTTTTATCAATTAAGAAAGCTATTAAGGGAATATTACTATGTAGCAACCAGTACAAAATATGAAGGTATAGCAACACCCAAAGATGCATTTTTTCGTCGATATTCCCACAGTGACCAATCATAGTCGCCGGCAAGGGCCCCATCATTGTCAAGGGTGAGTCGCCAAGTCGTCGCCCCGACGAACATATACCAGCGATATAGCGATACACAAGCGAGTGGCGACCTAGCGACATCTATGCTTTTGCCGAAGCCGACTAATCAACTACCTTTCGACACACGCAACAATGAACGACACGGCAGTGATTGGACGACCCCCCCCCCCCCCTCTACTTTTGATACGCTATTTTCAATTTCTGATATTTCTCTTAGCGACGGAACAACGACGACATACTAATTTGCCGCTTCTCTATCGTCATTCGTCACCTATTTGTTGCCAATCCGTCGCTAATTATTTAAAATTGCTCAAAACCAACAGTGATATTTCATTAGTGTTGTTTTGACCGCGGGAAGGTTAACTTTGCAAAAGTGCTTCGATTCCTATTCTTTGACTATGTCCGAATGGAACGATTGTTGCTAGCGGTCCTGTTGCTAGCAGTTGCAGCTGGTAGGTCAGGGTGACATCTAGGCTTCGCCGCTTGAGAACATTGTTGCTGGTAGGTTGTAGCGAGCTAGAGCTGGGTTGAGTACAGCAGCATAAGAGGTCTTGGGAAGGACTTCCAATGTAGTTAGTTGCTCATTCACTAGCTGCTTACGCTATCAATTTTACTCAGTTATCAGTTCGGTGTACTCACAATGAGCCACATTCTTGTATTTTGGATCATATCACACAGGACATGGACAAACTCTGTAATGTTGCTCCTTAAATGAAGGTTCGTCTTATTTGCAAAAAAAAAAAAAAAAAAAAAATTGTCATAGAATTTTTTTTTTGTCCAATCGGACTTTCATCGACAAAAAATATTTGCTGAAAACCCAAGAATAAATTAAAATATAATATAATAAACCCAGAATTTCCCGCCACAGGCCTATAGCGACACAAAATGCTCGCTTGAATCTCAGAAACAAAAGAAACTACTATTGTTAATACAAATACATTTCCATAACAAATTTCAGCTCATAAGGAAATACAAATCCATATAAAGTACATAGTATGTTTGATAATGTACAAATAAACAATCCAAATAACAAAAACAACTTCTATGGTGGTGGTGGCGGGGCATGAAATCGAATCATGTCATCCGGTGGAAGCAAACAAAGGATCCTCGCAACCAGCTTGGCCATGTCAGGTTCAACAAGGGCAGCATGAGTAGTAAGAGAAGTAGGAGCGCTAAATTTAACATATGTATAGTTTTCTGCATATGCTCCATATTTGACTAGAGTTATGGAGGCGAGGAGTAGAAGAAGAAGAAGTAGGTGGAGGAGATCTTGAAAACATCGATGCCTGCAATGTCAGTGAGATGGTGTTATATTTGGTTCGTCCTCCCCTCTCCCACCAACGACCTTTAACCAAAGGTCGTTATCTTCGACGGACGCGAATTGACTGACGTTCTCGCCAACCTCCACTACAAGAAAATGCATGTTCGACGACACAAGCAATATGTAGCGGAAAGTTAGATTTGTGTCGCCAAAACTTTTCCGCGACATATCTGGCTGTCGCACACATGTCCCCGTAGCCTTGTCTGGGAAAGTCTTTGGCGACATTAAATAACACATGTCGCGAAATATAAGCACTTTTGGCGACATCATATTTTTGATTTAAAATAACTTTTGGCGACATATGTCTTGTGTGTCGTAGAAAGATGTTACTTTGGCAAAATAACACGTCGCCAAAAGTCTAGTTCTTTATTTTTTTTTTATTATAAAAATACTTTCTGCTACACAATTTGATGTCGCAAAAGCCAATGTAGCCAAATATAAATATACTTCCTACTACACAATTTGATGTTGTAAAAGCTAAGTTATATATATTTTTTATTTTTATTTTTGCATATAATTTCCAACATAAATGTAAAAAAATCTGACTTCGAAAATAATATACAAACATTGAAATTTATATTCAAAGAACTTGAGAACAAAGAGCAACAAGTTAGCCTGAACACAACATGATATCCAATACAATGTCTTGAAACATCTCTTCATAAAATAATCCAGTAATGTAATATTTTAACTACTTCAAATAGTCCATTGAAAAAAAATGTATTGTATTCCACAAACGTATTGTATTCCAGTTAGACAACAATAGTGTCAACTAAAACACATGAATTAAATATCTTTCCCAAAAACTAGCCTACAGTAGATTACATGATATGAATGTCTTCCCCAAAAAATTGGCTTGTTGTATATGTGATTCTGCAATCAATAATTAAAACAAAAATTTAAGTAAAATATATACTAAAAGAATTATATCCTATTACCAAATAAGAAACCTAAAAAAATCAGAGAAGAAAGATAGTCTGAATTATATCATTATATATCATTAAAAAAACTAAATCTGAAAATACACTAAGCCATGAATCTTGCAAGAAGCTACAGTACATGCTACCTCTTCAAGTGATTACTTGGTTGGCTATCAAAATAAGAGTCCACAAAACTAGTGATTTATGCTTTCTATGTAATGAACCAACATGTTCATAGAATGGTTGTATCGGACAATAAAAATGTCACAAATCATCTCCGAATATGCAACCAATACTGACAGAACAAGTCAGAGGCAAAACTTGATTACATCCAATAGTATCAGAATTTGACTATATTTAAGTTGACTTGATGTTTACATACCTCTCCTATTAATAGCTACACTTGCAAGAAGGATTGAAGCTAAAAATTCGGTAATGGTTCCCTCCAACCTAACAGTGATGAGATACCTGTTCTTAGAGCCATTAGGAAACAAACAGACTATTTTATTAATATAAATTTATTCCAAAATAAGTACAGAGTAAGGAGACAACAAACTGCTAAGTGAAGAAAAAAGTTATTTCAAAAAATCCTTCAAAGAGCAGGTATAGTTCTTAGTATACAGGAAATAACCAATCAAAGAAATAAACATGTACTAATATTTCTTTTTTTCAAAAAAAAAAAAAAAATGTACTAACATTTTCCTCATATAAGAAACTATCTGCTACCTTTCACTGGTAACACTGTTACCGTAGTATTTAAATCCTTTAGGAGAGTTGTGCTCTGTCCAATTTCAGGTTAAAGGAGGTATGTAGTAGTCACTAGCATGGAAGTTGTAGATATTTAAATCCATAGATCGCTAGCAAAAGAAAAGTATTTGAAATATAAATAAAAACTAATTCTACAAATAGAAAATAGCAAAGTTCAATAAACTAGAATAAAATACCTCAAAGGCATATTAATTTTAGGTTTGGTGACCACAAACAATATATACTACAAACATCAATAGATAAAAAGTAAATAGAGGTAAATCACAAATATGTGAAGAAAGTAGCATGTCTGAAATTTATTGATGTCACGTTCCAGTCCCAAAATACCGAAGGACTAGACACGTGGCAATGGCCAGCAGCACACTCTAATGGGCAAACCCAATTTAATGGACCCATCAAGGTGTACTTAAGCTGTAAAACAACAATAAAGGTCTACTAAACATGTCACAATCTAATCTCATCCATGGAAGATAAATATGACCAATATCAGCATAATGAAATATAACCAACATCAAGTCTCAATAAAGTATATCGGGGAACAACCCGATAATAAGTATGATACAATGGTTCATTAAACACGAAATAAAAGAGTCTAACAATAGCAAATACTGAGTATAGATTAAGCAGATACTCAGGAGAAATCCTCGGCCATCATCTCGTCCTCATATATTGGTTCAGTTTCAGTGTCTGCTCCTGCTTCTGCTCCTGTCCCGTATACCTCGGGATAGATCTCCTCTGGTATACCTGGGAACATAATCCGGATCCAGGTCCTCAGGGGACATAGCAAGGTACAAGAATAACTCAAGCCAAAGTAAATGCACTACAATAATAAATGAATCAATAGGGTAAACTATGTAACCAGCTATGGGATATGCAAGTGAGAGCATCACTAGTACTCAAGCTGAGACTACTAAGCCGGTAGCAGTAATATCACGTAATGTGCCTAGGTCTGATATAGAGTCTACGGCCTCACAATAATAAATATATATATAAAATTAGCTTATAGCCTGTGTGTCTCTTCCCACCCAATGTAATCACACGTCTCATGTCTACGACGTCTCATGTCCATAACACGCAAGATCATATCTAATGCGGCAAGTCATATGATAGCTATGAATATAAAGTCTATGTCACAAATCCTGTAGCCTATACAGAATCATAATGAATGACTCAGAAAGATTCTGTCTCATGAATAGTGTCAGGTGTCCTGTGGTATGACGTATTTGATAATGCAAGCACGAAATTGTATAAGGTCTCGATATCCATCTCTAGGTGACGTTACATAAATCCTCGTACGGCGTTGACACCCGAATATTATTTAGACGTTAAGTAATGTCACACGGTCCTAGGTTGATTAGTATAACTCAGAATAGATCAAGAGAATAATAATAAGCAATTTACTGCAAGTATGGCAAGATACACTTGCCTGGGATTTGATTTCCAACTACTACTCTGGTATTAGCGGGATCTGTTGGTACTCCTCCTGTTGCTGAAATAATTATTACCATCATGTTCAGAAGATATCAAATAGCTAAAATTGCCTGTCCATAAGTCCAATTTGGACACAGGGGCAAAATTGGCAGTTTATGTTTAAAGCAGGGTCCACATGTGGCCCGCTTCGCACCAAAAAATGTGCCAGAGACAATTGTAGAAGCATAAAAAATATGCTGCAGAGTTATACGCAGTATTTCAGTGCTGAGTGGCGTAAGACGTGACCTCAGAGCCATCGGCGTACAAACAGAGCTTTATCGCTAGTACAGCGTAAAATATAGCTCCAGAATAGCCCGCGTAATGCAGTATTTCCAGGCTGCTCCGGCGTAAAAAGGTTGATTACATCGCCACTTTGGCGTAAAACCTACTCGCTTTTAATGTAGTGGAAAGTCGTACGGAGAACTCTTCGTATTCCTCGAATGAACCTGTCAGATCATGCAGTGAACCTGACTCCTGACAAAGAGTACTGCACGACTATCCAGACGACGGCTGTAATGATTGTGTGGCACAGAGACCCAAACCGTCGTTTAGTGATATTTTCTTGATACAAATCGCTTTTACGCGTTTAAGGAATACGTTGCCTAGTTTTATACAGGCAGATGTGAGCTTTTACGCTCCGCTGAAGACAAAACGAACCGCCACGTCAAAAGCTGCTCTTCTTACAGAGCTCGAGGTGCGTCTCGGCAGTTAATGCGCGTGATGGGGGCAGATCTCTGCATTTAATGCATGAGATTTGGTCCTATTTTCAAAGACTGGTGAGCTATAATTACGGCTAATACGTCCACATCATCACCTCTGCATATTACGCCACCAGGCTATTTTCAGCTATAGGAGCACGATGTACGCTATCTCCTTGAAATACGCCGACTTGGCTATTTTTAGCTATAGGAGTACGCCGTATGCTATCTCCTCGGAATACGCCAACTCAGGCTATATTTGTATTGGTGCGTAATGAGGCTATTTGGTCCAGAATTAGCTCAAGACCTCAGTCAAGAAAAGATGATCGGCTATCTTGTACGCTAGCTACCTATCCACGCAGCATCAGGCTTCTACGCCTACCTGGCTTCTACGCCAGTTTGACAACAATTTGGCTTCTACGCCATGGTGACAGTTATTGGCTTCTACGCCAACCTTTTCTACGCGAGGGACAGCTACCTACGTGGCTTGCATGCCGTGATCTTCGCAGCAGTTATACGCATTATCTCATAATGGGATACGCGTCACACGCAGATTCAGAAGATCATTTATACGTGGGTGGCAGTTATTGTAACTGCCGCGTAAAAAGTGCCATACTCTCCACTATCCGGCTTCTACGTCGACTGGATGGTTACTGTCACTAAAATCCTATAAATAGAGACCTCTATTGACAAAGGTCCGGGGTCAAAATCTCCAGGGTCGAAGGGTAAAAAAAAAAAGGTCAAAAACTTGGAGAACGTAGAGAGAAGAATCCAGAGCACAGACAGAGAGTAGTGATCGACTATTTTGGCATCGAGCATCCACTCCCCCTTGCAATCTTTGAAGCTTCTCCGTCTTCTACAGCACTTCTTCATCATCGTGTGGTCCAAGGGACAAAGTGATCGACTGTAGATCAGACTCCTATAGCAATATTTACCCAGATTAAAATTTGTACTTGACATCCTCGTATATGATTAATTATACTTCTTGTTTGTAAACCAAAGAGAGGGTTTCGTATAAACCTTGTTTTATTTCTTTCATTTATTATCAAACAACAATGTTCTCCAAATTCGTCAAACTTAGTGTCTACAAGTCCAGAACGACGATACGAACCCAACGGAATGTCCAGAACTGGATTCCGATGAGCCGGTAACAAAATCGCTCGTCAAGTGGAGCCGTGGGGCCCACGATACGGAATTTTGTCCACGTTCTCAGAATCAAACCAAACTTGGATCACAGGACCAGCGTATCTCTACGAGTCTGATGGCACAAGTTTTGTTTCAAAATGACAAGCACACACAAAGTTACAACGAGTTTCAGAACTGGACCGATACGGGATGTTGTCGACAGATACGCGTTGATTTCGGTGTGCACGCACATCCAAATCAACTTCTGCGAAATCCCACATTTTCGTATTAATGATGAGCACCTTTCGGTGAAGTTCGCACATGACCAAGTTATCTCATTTAGCAGGGCGCACCCAGTTCCGAGAAAATCAGGGTTTTTAAATAACTAATATTTTGGTCATTTTCACCCTCAAATTAATTACAAACTACAGGATAATAAAATAAACTAAAAATAGGGTTTAAAACTTGGTTAGGTGGTCTAAATAACTGTTCAGGTGGATCTTAGAATTAGTTAACAGGTTGTGCGTAAAATGGTCGTGAACCAGGGTGTTCGGAACAAATTCTGAATTTTCAGAAATTAGAATTTATTTTCCTGTTTTTGCCTCGCGGTTTGCGATCGGCACAGGACACGATACCCCGAACAAGTTGCACGGGTTTCGAGAGGGTCACGTGGGGAATGGGTTGTAACAGACCGTTCGAAAAATGAGGTGACGAGGAGAGAGAAATGCTTACTGGAACAGGACGTCGAAATCAACTATTCAATGTGTACGCGAGGTGGCACGGCGACGCTCGGCCGGTCGTCGATAGCTACTGTGTTGCTGAGGTCGTCGGGGTTCTTCGCCGGTGGTCGCCGGAGGTCAGGCTCATGGTGACGTCGCCGGGGCTGGAGAGGCGGATGGCCGGGAATCTCAAGTGGTGGCGGATTGCTGCTCGGGGCGCTGGGTCGACGGAGGTCGTCGATGGTGGTGATCGGTGGGTCTAGTGGAGAGGTCGGCCGGGAGGTTGTAGCAGCGGTGGCCGAGTGGTTGTTGGTGAGTGTCACGCCGCCCCAGTCCCAAAATACGTAGGACTGGGAATACGTAACACGCCAGCCGTATGTATACGAACTCCAATATATGGAAACCATATACACACGTACGCTTTACATGAATATCCAATCCACCAGTGGTAATATACTGTCACAACAAGCCACATGCAATCTATATCTCATCCACAGCACAAATAATAAGTAGGAATAAAGATCTGAATAATAACTGAATATCAAAGATGAGTATCAAAGTTTGATAGTCGGATGAAAACAAATTCACTACAAAGCGACTATACTGAAACTACAAAAAGAGAAAAGAGAATTAACTCTAATACAAGATAAATGTCTCTAAAAAAGTAGCAACCAGGATCTCTAAACAGCGGTAATAAAATCACTGTCACGACCCGCACCCGGTATAGGGGCACGAGAGCGTGGGTACGTCCAGCCTACGCCGCAGCATCGGCGGTAGAACGCTGTCTAGGTCAAGTACTATCTAAACAATCTCACACTAGTATCCAACTCCATAAGGAGACACGGATAACACTATAAAAATGAACAACATACTCAATCACCACTACAGCACGATAAGAATTTGAAGAAATAACAGAATACGACACAAGTCTAATGACAAAATAATCATACCTGCAAACAGTAACAACCAATCCCCAAGTGTGTCGGAAACCAGTCTACTAAGGTCACAGTCTGGAAAAATATTTTCCAGTCAGGAAGGAGCAAAGTACATCTCTAAATAGCAGTTCTATATAAATGACATAAACTATGTAGCAGTTCTAGATGGAAATATACCAGATGCATGTATAGGTACGAGAAATGTACAATAAAAAAAATACTGTAAGTAAATGCAGGAAAAGAAACAATATGTCAATGAGCAAGAAACCTATGACTAAGTGTGTGAGTACTAGCTTTAACATGTGATCGGCTTGGGAACTTGATCAGGCTAGTTACATATGATTAGCTATGATTCATGGAAGGTCAGGCTAACCGTTGGTTAGCTATGATGCATGGAGATGGTCAGGCTAATCACACGTAACAGCTATGAAGCATGGAGATGGTCAGGCCGCACCCGACGTGAGATGTGGGGTGAGCTATGATGCATGGAAAGTTGGGTATGATCACATATCTACACTAAAATACTCCCCAAACCCCCGACTGGTATAGTAGATCAAATCATGGTACGCTATGGCACGGGATTCCCAAGGGAGGTAGCAAATCTCCCCGGAAATCAGTGTCTGTACATGCACAAGATATCAAGAAAACAAGTCTTGTACAAGCTACACCATGAATAAGGAATAATATCTCATGACGAGATCCGTGTATACCAATCCGTGTAACCAACGTGTCAAGGACATGGATATTTACACTAGATACAGAAAACATAGGAGATATCATAAATTAGAAACTAATCAGAGAATATACTCGCCTTGGGTCCTTAGCTGGTAATGTCAATGTCCTGTCCCAGAGTATCGTCTGGAGGAAACAACAGTCCTAAAAATATATCAAATACAACATTTGCATCAGGTGCTACACTAACACATCACAAATACATGAACTCAGGGGCTCTGCCAGGTATGGCACTAGTCAACTAGGGTCATCTAGTAGGGATACGTATATAATACACATTTACACTCAAAGTATATACCAATAAAACGTATATAATATATATATATAAGTGTCTCTTAGTAATTTGTACAAAATACGTATATGTGTATATACACTAAATAGATGTATATAAATGTTTATTTATATATCAAAATACATATTTGTATATATATATATATACCAAATTAACAATTACCAACATATACTGAAAATACAGATATACATATATACCAATTTTTTATATTGAAATATATTAAGTATATACAAAATATATACATATACATATACCAATATTACATATTAATATTTATTATTTAATACGTACACACAAAATATATTGAATACATATATATATAGGAAGAAATACACGAACATATATACATACACCTATATACTAATTTGATTTAATACATACATACATATACAAATAATTTAAAAATACGTACTTATACCTATTCATTAGTTATACACATACATATACTTATACATTAATTAATTACATATATATACATTTTAAACACTATAAAACAATAAAACTAATTATATTTTATTTACTAAACTAATTACATGAAATTACTAAACTAATTACAAATTAACTAATTTATTAAGAAATTACTAACTGATTATTAATTAACTAATTAATCTAATTATGACTAAATTAACTAATTGATTAAGAATTTACTAACTGATTACAAATAACTACTGATTAATAAATAATTTACTGATTAGTAATTAATTAACTAATCTAATTATATAATTAAACTAATTGAAATTCTAATCCCAGTGTCTCTGAATCGAAGGAAAGGGAAGAGGGAAGTCTCACCTGAGGGTTTCCCGATCGCCGGAGGAGGTCTCGTCGGGGTCGGCCGGCAAGGCGTCGGCGCGGTCTGTTGAGGAGGCGATCGAACTCGGCGGCGGCAGCGGCTCCAGATCTGAGGCGGCGGCGTGGAACTCGAGAGCGGCGGCGTCGCTCGGCTCGACGCGGTCTGCTGTGGCGGCGGGTGTTCGGCTCGGGGAGGCAGCGCTCGGTTCGAGGGGGCGGCGGATCTGATAGATGCGGCGGTGCTCGACGCGGGCTCGACGCGGGTGAGGCGGCCACGGCTCGACGACGATGAGGGGATCCGCGGCGGCCACCGGCGGCAGGTCGAAGTTAGGTTTAGGGTTTTGAATTCTGTGTCGAGGCGGATCGTGTCCGGGCTGGACACGACGGTTGATGTACTGTACCGTGGGTGTACGTGTCCGGGTGTTGGACACAGGGTTGGGTGTTCGCTGTGGTGGAGGTGGATGTGTCCGGGTGTGTCGGACACAAAAATCTGGTTGTAATGTTGTAACCGGACACAGGAAATGAATGGATACGGTGGGACATCCGGGGTCGGACCCGAGGCCAACACGGCTGACACGGTGATGCTGGACACACGGACACGAGCACACAAAAATGGTGGTGGCTTGTTGGCTTTGGCTTGTGGGAATTTGTGAGGCTAGCTAGGGTTTCTTGGAATGGTGATGAGAGACTTAAATAGGGAAAGAGGGTGTGGGATAAAGGGTGAGGATTTGGCCCAAATAATGAATGGCCCAGATAATATGAATGAGTTTTCATGTGGGAAAAAATGAGGGTGAATGAAAGATGGTAAACTTATAAAATTAATAGAAAATATTATAATTTAAGAAAATATTTTAAGGGGCTTCCAAGGCTAACTGATCATTCCAATTTAGCTACTAAATAAACCCATATTTCAAAACCCTAGAAAATATGTAATTTATTTATTTCCTATTCCAAAATGGATATGAAAATTTATTATGAAAACAACTAGTTCTTCAATAATTTATCAAACAATTAATTTAATGATTTCAAGCCAATAAATATTCGAAGCTAGAGTATTATATTTACATCATTATTTATTTATTTATAAGAAAGCGACATTTAGGAAAAATGATTTTATAAAAGATTTTAAATCACCTTCTAAATCAAACATTGTTCAAAATCAAATACAAGAATTCAAGGAAAAATTATTTTAAAAAAACTTGGTATTTAAAATAAATTAAAAATCTAATTATTTCGGAAATTTGAAATCGGAGGTTACAAGTCTATCCACCTTAGAAAAATTTCGTCCTCGAAATTTAGGATCCTCAGTAATTGTCTTTACTCATCATATTATTTCTATCAAAAATTAAATTTTAACCCAAATAATCATGAAGTAATTCCATGTTGTTATTTCCCAACCTTTCAAAAATTTTATAACATCATATTCCTGAAAATCTTCAAGTTTAAAATCAAATTCAAATTTTTATCATAATCTCCTCCAAAATTTTAGTTCGTATCTAAATACTCAAGGATTCTAATATCCGATCCTCCAATTGAATTCCAATCAATGTATATTTATAATATTTAAAAAATCTGTATCCCAAAAATCTAAATTTTAAACACTAATCCATCAATCATCTTACTCCTCTAACTCAAATTCAATTGTTGCTTATTCAAATCTAAATTCCCCTCCCGAGAATTGAATTCGACACCATTCCATTAACGATTTTATTTCTCGATTTTCTTTTTCCTCAATTACTCAACGATGCGATACTTTCAGAATCTTTAATGCAACATTCATAATGTAAAATTTTAAATTTCTATCTTGCAATCAAATAGATAAAATGATAATTTCCCAAATTTTCTCAAATCATATCAAGACCTTCCTAAAATTAATAAGTCCTCAATTTTGCCCTGTGAATTTCTTAACTCTCTATTTAAGTTAATGCTTATCCTCGAATTTCAATCAAACCTCGATTTTCATAAAATCAATGATCCCTCAACTCAGTTATAACAACCCCTAAATTCTTTATTTAAATTAATGCCCATCCACAAATTTAATCCTCTTGTCTCTTTTTGTCAGTCATAACTTCGTCATAGATCTTTGCTATGGTCAAAACCCCAATGATCATGGTTTAAGAAAACTCTACCTACAGCTATGCAATTTAAGAAAAATATATAGGTCATGTATCTTTTGTCATGGTATTTCAGTCTCTGCTAGGGTGTACTACTAGTTTTATTCTAACAAGAAATCATGCATACGAACTACAGTATTAGGAAAATCAATCAATCGAAAGACGGAAAAAGAACATCAGGAGGAAAGAAAGAACCTGCTAACATATTACTTGTAGTATCTACTATCTCTAACAATACTTAACTCTAGCATATTCACTAACAAATTCCTATTCCTGTACACTGATATCCCTATCAACTAACCTTTAATCCACAAAATCCATGAATATATCCTCATTGCATACACCTGCGTATTAATACTTAAATGTGATACCAAGATTCTCTAATATTACCATGGTTCAACAATGCATCCAAGTTTGATACCTCTATCTCTTTAGTACCACACTCTCTGTCTGTTCTCGTTCCTACTACAATTGTCCATATTATTTGTTCTCATCACTCCAGTGCACACCAAGTGTAACACCATACTAAATACTGCTCTTTCCAATACAACTTTAGATGGACACCCAAGTCAGTCTGCGGTGCCATCTCAATCATGCTCAATCACCAGATCCTTACACATGTATATTATCTACTCATATGTTAATATTCATATCTCTCATCTACCATAAAATTAATCCTCAAATAATCGTCAAGGTTTAACTTCTCGAACAACTTTAAAATAAAATGCATATACCTCCTCAAAATCAGATACTCCACTTCGAAATAAAATTTAATCACTTCTAAAATCTTTGTAGCCTTAACTATGTTTATTGAATCAAATTTAAATCCTCAATATTTTAACAACATAAAAATCTTAACTCCTTAAAAATTCTAAAAATTTAGAATTCATTTCCACTCTTTAATTTATAAATCCACAAATATACATATAAGTGCTCACGGTCTCTGATACTCGAGGTGCACTCAATACCTCTATTGCCTACAACTGCCAACCAGGTACTAAAATTGTACTGCCTGAATCACTTGTACTTTTACCTCCAATGATCAAAGTTATCATCACCTATATTTTCCTTCATGATTTCAATTTATGTCAACTGGTATATCATTTAATTATCATCACACAGAGTGCTTACTGTTATTAACGTTATTCTCGACTAATCCTCGATATAGAATCATTAGCACTCTTGGTATTATATCAATAGTTTCATTAATGCATCATCTCATCAAGCTCATTAGAACTCATGATTAGCTGTACCTTTTATAACACTCATATTTCTTATTCTCATGGGCAAGTATATGGTTCCTCATCTCGATGGTTGTATATGTATTTCCTTTAATCCTTTAAAGCCTATTAAACTAATCCGTGATACGCTTCACCATCTTCATTACCTATTTCGATATTTCTCTACTCATGACACCTCATTAACTTTATGCGTATATATTCCTTTACTCTTTATACACCCGGTATCAATCATCAAATTGAACATCATGCTCCATTAATCTTTAACACAATTTCTTGGTACTTAATTATTTACATAGATCACCCAATTACATAATTTATTGACTATCTGGGACGGGTATATTGGCTCTGATACTAACTCTGAGAACTATCACTGATACTCTATACTCTCCTTAACTCTCAGTCTCTAATGACACTTCTCCTAGAACCATTGTTACAAGGTACTATGCTAAGGGCTAACTCTAGATTAAATCCTACTGCTCACATGTCCAACTAGGAAGCACTTACAACTCACAAGTCACACTCAGTCAAACTAATACAAGACAACCAAAATTTGCAAGTCACTAATTATCATACTAACAAGGAATCCTCAAAGAAAATAAGCTCAAAAAGGAACTGGATCAAGGACTGAAGGTATCTTTACTGCTAGTAAAGAAAAAGAAACGATGGAACAATGTCCTGAATAACAGAAATAGATAAGTCTTGAGATGATAATTTAAGAACCAATTTAAGATACAACCTGATAATCATACACGTCTGTCAGAAATTATGACACACAGAATCCTCGCCACGCCAGTAAGCATAGATGCGATAAACGACAGGTTCCGTAACTAAGGTATACAACTCTATAATCATGTCATCTAGAATCCTCGCCACGCCAACCGGTATGGCTGCGAGAGACCCTAAGTTTCATAACTACGGTATGTACATCCAAGTCAGGTTCCTACGTTCTCGTCACGATAGCTAATATGGCTGCGATAAACTCTAGGTTCCATAACCAAAGTAGATATTTTACCTTTCTCACTGTCCTTATCAACATATGTCATCAGATGATACCGTAAATTTTAGCCCGTAAAATTTATCTCGATATGAAATCAACTCAACAACGATACCAAAAATTTAATTTTAACAACTGGTCAACAAGATTCAAACTCAACAATGATACCAAGATTTTAATTTAATAACTGATCAACAAGAATCAAGTTCAATAACAACAAGCGAGAGCGGACAAAAACAAGGAAAGATTTAAATTGGAAAATTTATAACGAGATTATCAGGGGTCGTCCCAGGAATCTCTCAAATAATTTGTGATTGAGTATCCTCTCTCATCCTAGTATCCTATGTCCTATATTCTATAGCAGGTACGCAGTAGTACAACTATGACGTCGCACTACTACGATATCGCACAACTAACGAAGTCTGACCTGCATGGGCCACCACTAAAAATGTGTCACGACCCGCACCCGGTATAGGGGCACGAGAGCGTGGGTACGTCCAGCCTACGCCGCAGCATCGGCGGTAGAACGCTGTCTAGGTCAAGTACTATCTAAACAATCTCACACTAGTATCCAACTCCATAAGGAGACACGGATAACACTATAAAAATGAACAACATACTCAATCACCACTACAACACGATAAGAATTTGAAGAAATAACAGAATACGACATAAGTCTAATGATAAAATAATCATACCTGCAAACAGTAACAACCAATCCCCAAGTGTGTCGAAAACCAGTCTACTAAGGTCACAGTCTGGAAAAATATTTTCCAGTCAGGA
The DNA here is from genome assembly GCA_036927795.1 of Iris macrosiphon. Taxonomy (NCBI): domain Eukaryota; kingdom Viridiplantae; phylum Streptophyta; class Magnoliopsida; order Asparagales; family Iridaceae; genus Iris; species Iris macrosiphon. The sequence goes on from JAYESA010000010.1 coordinate 176,791,013, forward strand.
AGGAGCAAAGTACATCTCTAAATAGCAGTTCTATATAAATAACATAAACTATGTAGCAGTTCTAGATGGAAATATACCAGATGCATGTATAGGTACGAGAAATATACAATGAAAGAAATACTGAAAATACTGTAAGTAAATGCAGGAAAAGAAACAATATGTCAATGAGCAAGAAACCTATGACTAAGTGTGTAAGTACTAGCTTTAACATGTGATCGGCTTGGGAACTTGATCAGGCTAGTTACATGTGATTAGCTATGATTCATGGAAGGTCAGGCTAACCGTTGGTTAGCTATGATGCATGGAGATGGTCAGGCTAATCACACGTAACAGCTATGAAGCATGGAGATGGTCAGGCCGCACCCGACATGAGATGTGGGGTGAGCTATGATGCATGGAAAGTTGGGTATGATCACATATCTACACTAAAATACTCCCCAAACCCCCGACTGGTATAGTAGATCAAATCATGGTACGCTATGGCACGGGATTCCCTAGGGAGGTAGCAAATCTCCCCGGAAATCAGTGTCTGTACATGCATAAGATATCAAGAAAACAAGTCTTGTACAAGCTACACCATGAATAAGGAATAACATCTCATGACGAGATCCGTGTATACCAATCCGTGTAACCAACGTGTCAAGGACATGGATATTTATACTAGATACAGGGAACATAGAAGATATCATAAATTAGAAACTAATCAGAGAATGTACTCGCCTTGGGTCCTTAGCTGGTAATGTCAATGTCCTGTCCCAGAGTATCGTCTGGAGGAAACAACAGTCCTAAAAATATATCAAATACAACATTTGCATCAGGTGCTACACTAACACATCACAAATACATGAACTCAGGGGCTCTGCCAGGTATGGCACTAGTCAACTAGGGTCATCTAGTAGGGATACGTATATAATACACATTTACACTCAAAGTATATACCAATAAAACGTATATAATATATATATATATAAGTGTCTCTTAGTAATTTGTACAAAATACGTATATGTGTATATACACTAAATAGATGTATATAAATGTTTATTTATATATCAAAATACATATTTGTATATATATATATATACCAAATTAACAATTACCAACATATACTGAAAATACAGATATACATATATACCAATTTTTTATATTAAAATATATTAAGTATATACAAAATATATACATATACATATACCAATATTACATATTAATATTTATTATTTAATACGTACACACAAAATATATTGAATACATATATATATAGGAAGAAATACACGAACATATATACATACACCTATATACTAATTTGATTTAATACATACATATACAAATAATTTAAAAATACGTACTTATACCTATTCATTAGTTATACACATACATATACTTATACATTAATTAATTACATATATATACATTTTAAACACTATAAAACAATAAAACTAATTATATTTTATTTACTAAACTAATTACATAAAATTACTAAACTAATTACAAATTAACTAATTTATTAAGAAATTACTAACTGATTATTAATTAACTAATTAATCTAATTATGACTAAACTAATTAGAAATTAACTAATTGATTAAGAATTTACTAACTGATTACAAATAACTACTGATTAATAAATAATTTACTGATTAGTAATTAATTAACTAATCTAATTATATAATTAAACTAATTGAAATTCTAATCCCAGTGTCTCTGAATCGAAGGAAAGGGAAGAGGGAAGTCTCACCTGAGGGTTTCCCGATCGCCGGAGGAGGTCTCGTCGGGGTCGGCCGGCAAGGCGTCGGCGCGGTCTGTTGAGGAGGCGATCGAACTCGGCGGCGGCAGCGGCTCCAGATCTGAGGCGGCGGCGTGGAACTCGAGAGCGGCGGCGTCGCTCGGCTCGACGCGGTCTGCTGTGGCGGCGGGTGTTCGGCTCGGGGAGGCGGCGCTCGGTTCGAGGGGGCGGCGGATTTGATCGAGGCGGCGGTGCTCGACGCGGGCTCGACGCGGGTGAGGCGGCCACGGCTCGACGACGATGAGGGGATCCGCGACGGCCACCGGCGGTAGGTCAAAGTTAGGTTTAGGGTTTTGAATTCTGTGTCGAGGCAGATCGTGTCCGGGCTGGACACGACGGTTGATGTACTGTACCGTGGGTGTACGTGTTCGGGTGTTGGACACAGGGTTGGGTGTTCGCTGTGGTGGAGGTGGATGTGTCCGGGTGTGTCGGATACAAAAATCTGGTTGTAATGTTGTAACCGGACACAGGAAATGAATGGATACGGTGGGACACCCGGGGTCGGACCCGAGGCCAACACGGCTGACACGGTGATGCTGGACACACGGACACGAGCACACAAAAATGGTGGTGGCTTGTTGGCTTTGGCTTGTGGGAATTTGTGAGGCTAGCTAGGGTTTCTTGGAATGGTGATGAGAGACTTAAATAGGGAAAGAGGGTGTGGGATAAAGGGTAAGGATTTGGCCCAAATAATGAATGGCCCAGATAATATGAATGAGTTTTCATGTGGGAAAAAATGAGGGTGAATGAAAGATGGTAAACTTATAAAATTAATAGAAAATATTATAATTTTAGAAAATATTTTAAGGGGATTCCAAGGCTAACTGATTCCAATTTAGCTACTAAATAAACCCATATTTCAAAACCTTAGAAAATATGTAATTTATTTATTTACTATTCCAAAATGGATATAAAAATTTATTATGAAAACAACTAGTTCTTCAATAATTTATCAAACAATTAATTTAATGATTTCAAGCCAATAAATATTCGAAGCTAGAGTATTATATTTACATCATTATTTATTTATTTATAAGAAAGCGATATTTAGGAAAAATGATTTTTATAAAAGATTTTAAATCACCTTCTAAATCAAACATTGTTCAAAATCAAATACAAGAATTCAAGGAGAAATTATTTTAAAAAAACTTGGTATTTAAAATAAATTAAAAATCTAATTATTTCGGAAATTGGAAATCGGAGGTTACAATCACAAATACTCCGAAGGTAAGACCTCCTCAGTCTGGTAAGTAGCGTCAGGTCCGTACTCCTGCGGATACTCCTGTTCGTCTATATCTGGAAATGGACCAGGTCCTCAGAGGGACGTAACAAGATACATAATAACATGCCAATAAAGTACTAAAAAGTAAACATCCAATGGGGTCGCCTAACCATCTAAGTGAATGCAGTTTGAGAACAACTTTCCAACACGTGGGCTATCTGGCCAAAAATGGGATTGGCATAGTTCTCTTGGAGATACAGGGGCCTACAAAGCATGTCGTCTTTTGAACGGCAAAGGCCGCCTGATAATATAATATATAGTGGTCATCACCACCCGTTTCTCCGGCGGAGAATCCGGGCGAACAAGAAAAAAGTGCAAAGGAGCCCAAACGCCTTACTTATTTTTCTTCCTACCCCATGCTCTAAGCATGTCACATCCATGACACGATAAAATCTCTAAATAACTGCCAGGTCTACTAGCATACAAAGTTTCTATCGGCAGTTATCCCTATCCATCGTACGACCTATACGTACCAGTGGCCAGCCGAATACGCAAGTCCGTGTCCTACATGTGACTCACACTCGTGTAAGAATAGTGTCATGGACAATGAAACATAAATGTCTCATAATAATGGGGTGGTCTCATAAAGTAGGTCCAATGCATATACATAAATAAAAACAGAATACGACGACACCGTCGTTGCACCCAAGTTTCCTTGGACGCGCAATTTATATAGCAGTTAAATAAATAAACTAAATAAACAGAAATAAAATATGCATGCATCATATAGAATGTAAATAATAGTACAATGGCAAGGTATGCTTATCTGGCAAGAAATCTGTATAATGTAGGCGTCCAAATATCAAGGACACGGGATCAGGAACTATGGCCTCCGAACAAACGTCTCCGGATGCTGAAATAGACATCACCAATGTTTTCGGAATAAGCGAAATAGCTAGAAATCACTTTCCTTTCGTCCAGTTTGGACACAGGGGCAAAACGGTAATTTTGGATCAAAGTGGGGTCCACTAGTGGACCACTTTGCACCGAAAAGCGTGCCAAGGGTAAAGGTCTCTAAATAGGACAAATTATAGGTCAAACAAATTCTAAATGTCAGTACGAACTCAACGGTATGTCCAAATGTGGATTCCGGCGAGCCGAACACAATTTTGCCCAAAAAGTCAACCGTGGGTCCATCAATTGGCGACTTGGTCAATTGTCTCAGAATTACGTAAAAATTGGGTCACAAGACCAGCGCGTTACCATGAGTCCAGTGGCGCAAGTTTCGTCGCATTCTGACCGGCGTGCACTAAATGCGCAGGGCTTTTACAAAAGTTGCGACACAGGAGATTTACTGCGGATACGGGCTAATTTTGACACGCACACGCGTCTAAATCAGTTTTTATGAAAGCCCACACGTCTGGGTATACCGCGCGCACCTTTTGGTACACTTGGTACACGACAGGGCGGTCCCGTTTGGCGGGGCGCGCTCCGTATCGCATATTTTAGACTTTGCCAAAAATAGGTTTTTTGGGTTTTCTAACAAATTTAATTCCACACATAGCAGTTAATAATTTAATGTAAATAACAAAACTTAAACTAGGTCAAGTGGTTTCCGCATACCAAAAATAAAAATTGAATTCGGATCTCTGTGGTGGGAGATACGAGTCCGTGAACATAGGTAGTTGCAACAGAATTTCTGGAATAAAAAAGTCGTAGTTTTTGATCGACTTGGCGTCGATTTTTACCTAGGTTTGCTCGCTGTTCGAGGTCAACTATCATACAGATATAGAAGGGGGATAGGTGAGGATCATATCGGATAAGACGGGGTCGAGTTTGGTTGAGCGAGGTGACGGGAAACACGTTGTGAACATGGCTTCGCTGCAGCGATTTCCTGCGCGGCGATGCTCGCGATCGAGCGGCGTGCGAGCGCCGGCTGTTAGCGGCGCGCGGTTGGTCAGCGTGGCCGGCGGCGGCAGGGAGATAAAGAGGGATGAAGAATCTAGGGTTAGGGTTTTGGAGATAAGGTTTATATAGAGAGAGAGGAAGAGAGCGGGTCGGGTAGGGGTCTCGTATGGGCCGCGGGAGGGGTGGGGGGTCTTCACGCGTGGGGAGATGGGTTATAGTTGCTGCTGTTTTAATAAGGTTGCGGGTGGTTTAGATTAGAGTAGTGGGTTTAGGTTCAAACGGGTTTAGATCCATTAAGGGTTTTGGATCCATTTGATTTTTTTTCTTTTATTCCCTTTTTCATTTCTTTTTCTTTCTATTTCTATTTTAATTACTAAGCATTATATATATATATATATATATATATATATATATATATATATATATATATAATCTAGAAATTTATTTTAGAGCATACAATTAATCTACCAACTGTCCAATAGGTCTCCTACATGGAATAAATTAGGAAAAATTTATAATGGCTCCATAAATCCGCTAAATGCACAAATGCCTAAAATAAAAATTAAATAAATTCTATTTTCTCTAGTTAGCTCATAATTACTATAATTTAATTAAATAATTAATAAAATGATTAATAGTATTTTTAGAATTAGGGGTTTTACAGTGAGGGCGGTGATGGTGGTGGTGGTTGGTTGGAGATGGTGAAGGGTTCGTCGGGTTTAAATAGGGAGGACGGGGAGGTCGAAGGTCGGGCGACGGGGAGGAGGAGAGGTAGGGCGGCCGCGGTTACGGGAGGAGGGAAGACGCAGCGACCGGGGAACGGCCGGCGGCGGAAGCCGATCAGTTGGGGAAAAATTGGGAAATTAGGTTAGTTACTGTAGCAGGGGTAGTGGGTTCGGGTCTGGTCGGGTTAGCGGGTACGGGTCGGATTCAAATACGACCCGTAAGGGTTGGTTTGTAACGCCCCACTCCGAACGGTTACTTAAGGAACACTACGCTGCTTCGACTCGGTTGAGAATCGAGTCTCGGGAAAACCTTACCGATAAATCAACACGGACAAGTGCAATGAAACATTCCAATTAATGGAACGACTTCTATTGAAATGAGTCCAAGAGTTTTGTTGATTGCTTTGCTTCTTGGTTTTGTGTTGCTTTGTGTTTTGAGTTGCTTTCGATGACTTGGTTTTCATGATTTTGCCTTCTCGCTTGCACATTCTTTTCAAATCGTAAGGGAAAGAAATCGAAGTATGCTAACCAAGTATTGTTGCATTTTCAGGACGCATAACCAAAGAGTGAACGTCGCCTAGGCTTCCCCATCCTCTCGTTCGATTCATTCTGTGAGTGGCTTAGGCTCTTCGATGAATCTTTCAGTTCACATGCCTAATGAAAAGAATCTCTAGTTCACTAAATGTTGCCTCACTAAAAAGATAATCTATGAAATGAACTGCATATTATAAATAGAGTTCTGCTTTACTTCAATTAAATGTTGCCCCTTACTCACTTGTTGCATCACTATATCGTGCATATAAACCTTCATGGTTAGTGTTTGTGTCATGTGTAAAAGAATGGAAATGTGAATAGTCTAATGGTCCGCCCTGATGTTCCGGTCCTTCGGGATCTAGAGGGGCGTGGCTATTAGATTGTAAAAGGCTTGTCAATATTGCGCATCCTAAAAGAGTTAGATTTATAAATGTTGCTTGCCATGCATGGGTCTCGGACAACTTGTGCACAAGGTAATAGTCTCTCGATCGGTTTCTGGGGCACTGGGAATCGGTCGGTCCGGAAGGGATTGTAAGAGCACCCTGATGTTCCGTTCCTACGGGATCTAGGGGGGTGTTGTTGTCCAATAATGGAGAAACTCATGGACCGTCATATAGATAGGGCGCATGCTAGGTTTACCTTCTTGCATACCTATCGTTTTTGACACCAAAAGATTGATTCATAAGTTATTCATATGCAAATTGTGTCTAACTTGTGTGTCTGCTGCAGGGATAACCGCTCGGCCGTGGGTAAGAAATATCATATGCATATGCTAAATATTGTCTATGTTTTCTTGCATGAATTGTTAAAAAGAAACTCGACAACCAGAAAGATCACCTAATAATGTTAGCTTCACATGCTTTACTTAGTGTGGAATTCTAAGGTGAGTTTGGCCACGGTCGCTCATCAGTACATGTGGTAGTACTGACCCACGTTTGTGGGCAAATATCCAGGTACTGGAAGCGAGAGCTTGGCTAGCATCTTGAATCTGAATCAGCGTGTGCGCACCCTTCCATAGGACTGTGTTCGTGCTGCTTCTCCGTCGCTTACCTCTTTAGTGGGCTACTTCCTCTTCTGCTAGATGTTTTGCTATTTTGGTCCTACTACAAGGGCATAATGTAATGGGCGTTGTGGCTAGTTTTGGGAATGTAAAAAGAGTTGTAAGCCTTCTAAGGCATATTTTGTAACTCAGCCAAGCAAGCATTTTGTAATCCAAATTTTCAAGTATTCAATAAAAAGAAAGTATTTTGTGTGCTATCAAATGTATTCAACTTTGGTTCTCTGCGTTTTACTCTGTGCCTATATATGTATATTTTGTCTAACTTGTCTTGTGCAGGTACGTTGCCTGGTGCAAGCGCAACTTAGGCTTGCACGGCATCGCGCCCAAGCGAGGACGAACGGTTCCGTAGGGACCAAGCGAGGACGAATGGTTCCGTAGGGACCAAGCGAGGACGATAGGCCCTACGGGATCGGCCCCTGCGGGATCGGGGCGCGACAGGTGGTATCAGAGCATGACTTTACGTCCTTGGCCTCTTCAAACATCATTTTCGAAAATGATATAAGTTTTCAAGCGATTTCAAAAGTCCCGAATTTCGAAAATAGATTTCAAATCTATAAGAAGTAAATCGAGAGTATGAAAGGTCCCTAAGAGTGTGAAAAACCCAACGTCCCATGCAATAAGTCCATATTACGTTATGAAGACTAATGCAAGCTACTCTCTTTTGCAGCAAAGATGACAAAAACAGGTGCTGGTAACCCTGAGTCATCGCACGCAGCTAGCGTGAGCGATGATCAATTAGATAGACTGATTGCAATGTTACAGAATCAAAATGATCGTCATGCTGCGCAACAAGAACGATTCGAGGCTCAGCAGCAACGAGCAGATGCTAGAGCCTCGGCACAACAAAAGCAGCTTGACTCTCTGACACAAATTGTAACAGCATTAGCAGCGCACAGTGGTGCATCGGGCACCGCCGCAACACCTGTGACTGCCCCGACCATGCCTCAAGGTGCAGGATTAGCAGAAACAAATGAGCCTCCTCGCGCGGCCGGAAAGTCTACCTTTAAGGGCGCGGAATTCCTGAAGTTGAACCCTCCGGAGTTTGAAGGCAGGACCACGCCGGATAAGGTGATGGACTGGATCGCGAAGATGGAGAGCTTGTTTAGCTTTGCTTCAATACCGGCGAACAAGAGGGTGGCGTGTGCAGATATGCAACTGCGGTTACGTGCACACGACTGGTGGGAAGTCAAGAAAACAGACCTTGCCACCAAGCATCAGGATGGCAGGATCACTTGGGGAATATTCAAGGAAGCATTCCTTGCTCACTATCTTCCACCGGCTGTCAGGCAGAGAAAAGAAGACGAGTTCACCGAACTTAAGCAAGGGAGCATGTCCGTCGAAGATTATGAGTCGGAATTCTCCAAACTTGCTAAGTTCGCTAGCTCGATGATTCCCGACGAGGGAGCCCGCACACATCGGTTCATAAAAGGCTTAAACGATAATCTAAGAAAAGATGTTATGAACCGGGAGTGCAAAACCTACATACAAGCCTTTGAGGCAGCGGTGCAGAACGAGCAGTTTACGCCGCAAGGTGCTGTGGAGAAGGCACCCGCTCCTCGAAACCCTCCTGCTAAGCGATACTACAATGGTGAGAAGAAGGACGAAGTAGAGAAACAGGCCAATGCGGGTGAGAACCGCAAGAAAGTGTGCAGCTACTGTGGCCGTCCGGGTCACCTTAAAGAGACTTGCCGTTTTCTCCACCGGCTATGTTTTAAGTGTGGTCAACCCGACCACGAATTACGTGATTGCCCTAAGAGGCTTACTACTGAGAAACCAGGGGATGATACAGGTGTACAAACTCATGCCCCTCCGGGTCCTGCTCTGGAACCAACTGATCAGATACGAAGGCCTAGGGTGTATCAGTTGAATATTGAGCGTGATGAGAATGGACACGATGTTGGTAAGTCTGTTTCCTTTGATCTCTTGATGCATAGTATATCGCCTCCTTGATCTCTTAAGTTTCGAGGACGAAACTTTTTCTCAGTGGGGTAGTATGTAACGCCCCACTCCGATCGGTTACTTAAGGAACACTACGCTGCTTCGACTCGGTTGAGAATCGAGTCTCGGGGAAACCTTACCGATAAATCAACACGGACAAGTGCAATGAAACATTCCAATTAATGGAACGACTTCTATTGAAATGAGTCCAAGAGTTTTGTTGATTGCTTTGCTTCTTGGTTTTGTGTTGCTTTGTGTTTTGAGTTACTTTCGATGACTTGGTTTTCATGATTTCGCCTTCTCGCTTGCGCGTTCTTTTCGAATCGTAAGGGAAAGAAATCGAAGTATGCTAACCAAGTATTGTTGCATTTTCAGGACGCATAACCAAAGAGTGAACGTCGCCTAGGCTTCCCCATCCTCTCGTTCGATTCATTCTGTGAGTGGCTTAGGCCCTTCGATGAATCTTTCAGTTCACATGCCTAATGAAAAGAATCTCTAGTTCACTAAATGTTGCCTCACTAAAAAGATAATCTATGAAATGAACTGCATGTTATAAATAGAGTTCTGCTTTACTTCAATTAAATGTTGCCCCTTACTCACTTGTTGCATCACTATATCGTGCATATAAACCTTCATGGTTAGTGTTTGTGTCATGTGTAAAAGAATGGAAATGTGAATAGTCTAATGGTTCGCCCTGATGTTCCGGTCCTTCGGGATCTAGGGGGGCGTGGCTATTAGATTGTAAAAGGCTTGTCAATATTGCGCATCCTAAAAGAGTTAGATTTATAAATGTTGCTTGCCATGCATGGGTCTCGGACAACTTGTGCACAAGGTAATAGTCTCTCGATCGGTTTCTGGGGCACTAGGAATCGGTCGGTCCGGAAGGGATTGTAAGAGCACCCTGATGTTCCGTTCCTACGGGATCTAGGGGGGTGTTGTTGTCCAATAATGGGGAAACTCATGGACCGTCATATAGATAGGGCGCATGCTAGGTTTACCTTCTTGCATACCTATCGTTTTTGACACCAAAAGATTGATTCATAAGTTATTCATATGCAAATTGTGTCTAACTTGTGTGTCTGCTGCAGGGATAACCGCTCGGCCGTGGGTAAGAAATATCATATGCATATGCTAAATATTGTCTATGTTTTCTTGCATGAATTGTTAAAAAGAAACTAGACAACCAGAAAGATCACCTAATAATGTTAGCTTCACATGCTTTACTTAGTGTGGATTTCTAAGGTGAGTTTGGCCACGGTCGCTCATCAGTACATGTGGTAGTACTGACCCACGTTTGTGGGCAAATATCCAGGTACTGGAAGCGAGAGCTTGGCTAGCATCTTGAATCTGAATCAGCGTGTGCGCACCCTTCCATAGGACTGTGTTCGTGCTGCTTCTCCGTCGCTTACCTCTTCGGTGGGCTACTTCCTCTTCTGCTAGATGTTTTGCTATTTTGGTCCTACTACAAGGGCATAATGTAATGGGCGTTGTGGCTAGTTTTGGGAATGTAAAAAGAGTTGTAAGCCTTCTAAGGCATATTTTGTAACTCAGCCAAGCAAGCATTTTGTAATCCAAATTTTTAAGTATTCAATAAAAAGAAAGTATTTTGTGTGCTATCAAATGTGTTCTACTTTGGTTCTCTGCGTTTTACTCTGTGCCTATATATGTATATTTTGTCTAACTTGTCTTGTGCAGGTACGTTGCCTGGTGCAAGCGCAACTTAGGCTTGCACGGCATCGCGCCCAAGCGAGGACGAACGGTTCCGTAGGGACCAAGCGAGGATGAATGGTTCCGTAGGGACCAAGCGAGGACGATAGGCCCTACGGGATCGGCCCCTGCGGGATCGGGGCGCGACAGGGTTTGGGTTGGGTTGGTTTATTAATAAATCGATTTGGGTTGGTTTATTTTGGTTTATTTAAAAACTTAGTTTTTAGGTTTTTAAAAATAATTCTGGGGTCCAATAAATTCCAGAAAAATTACAGTATGTTTAATTCTTCATTTTACACTCAAAAATATTATTTTCACAATATTTTAATATTTAATAAAATCACATAATTTATTTAATACCAAAAAATATTTATTTTAATTAGTTAAAAATTACAAAAAATTTCCAAAAATTTATTTTTAATTTCTGAAAAATCCAGGTGTTTACAATCTAACCCCCTCCCTCTTAAGAGGATTGCGTCCTCGCAATCAAAGATATAGCTACTAAAGAAAATTAAAACATGGTAACTAAAGAAATGCTTAGGTTATATCTGTATCTTCGAATATATAAGGATAACGCTGGCGTATGATATCCATTCGTTCCCAGGTAGATTCGCCGGGGGAATGATGTTTCCAAGCTACTCGAACCAATCTAATCATCTGACCTCGCAATATCTTCTCACTGATGTCAAGTATCCCAACTAGCTCCTCTTCATATCTCAAGCTAGGGCCCACTGCAATCTCAGAATGATCGACTACGTGGCTTGGGTCAGTCACGTACCTCCTCAGCTGTGAGACATGGAATACATCATGTACTCCCTCTAAAGATAGGGTAATGCAAGATGATACGCCACCTCACCAATACGCTCCAGAATATCAAATGGCCCAATGTACCTCGGGATCAGCTTACCTCTGCTCCCACATCAAATAGTACCTCGAGTAGGTAAAATTCTCAAAAATACGTGTTCTCCTTCCTTGAACTCCAAAGGTCGTCTGTGTGTATCATCCCAATGCTTTTGTCTGTCCTGAGCTGTACGAAGATGATTCTGAATTTGCTTCACCTTCTCAACTGTCTCCATTACTAACTCTGGACCCAGTATCTGACGTTCGCCAACGTCACTCCAACATATTGGTGATCTGCACTTCCTACCGTACAAAGCCTCAAATGGTGCCATCTGGATGCTCGCCTGGTAGCTGTTATTATAAGAGAACTCTACTAAGTGCAAATGGTCTTCCCAAGACGCTCCAAAGTATAACATACACGATCGCAGCATATCCTCCAAGATCTGAATTATGCGTTCCGACTGATCATCTGTCTGTGGATGGTAAGAAGTACTAAACTTGATTCGGGTGCCAAGACTCTCTTGCATGCTTCGCCAAAAATAGGATGTAAATCTTGAGTCACGTTCTGACACAATACTAACCGGTACTCCATGTAATCTTACGATCTGTCATTGTAGAAGCATGAAAAATACACCGGATGACTATACGCGGCATATCGGTGCAGAGCAGCATAGGCAGAGGCCTTAAGAGCCATCAAGCATGCAACAGAGCCTTTTCCGCTAGAACAGAGCGTGAAACATAAAAGCTCAAAGGACCATCCGCGTAAGGCAGTACGTCCAAGCCGCTTCAGCGTAACCAGGGTGCTTCATCGCATCCAGGGCGTAAAACTCCTCCCCTTTCATACGCAGCATTGAGGTGTACAAAAGATGCTTCGTATTCCCCGAAGTGAACCTGTCAGATCCTGCAATGAACCTGTCAGAGCCTGCAATGAACCTGACGTCTGGACTTCTGGCAAAGGGATACGGCTCGACTACCCAAGCGACGGCTATAATGATGGCACTGCACTGTCACCCAGGCTGTCAAATACCGCCATCCCCTTCGCGTAAACTGCTTTTTCAAGCATGAAGGGATACGCTGCCTTATTTTACACAGGCAAAATGCGAGTTGTTTACGTTCTGCAGTAGACAAACCGCCTGCTGTGCCAAAAGCTGCACTCCGTACGGGGTTCGAGGCACGTCTCTTCGCCTAATGCACAGAGCGGTGACAGTTTCTTGAGGCACGTCTCTGCGACTAATGCGCAGAAAGGGTTGCAGACCGTCAAAGAACACGCCTCCACATTTAATGCACAGGATGGTGGCAAATCTCGGCATTTAATGCAAGAGATTTGATTATATCTTCAAAGCCGTAATTCTGGCTAAGACGTCCACATCAGCACTGTGGCACGGTACGCAGCGGCTTCTACGCCCATCCAGCGTTTGTGCTCATTCGGCTTCTACGCCTGCTCGGCCCCTGTGCCCCTTCGGCTTCTACGCCTGCTCGGCCCCTGTGCCCCTTCGGCTTCTACGCCTGCTCGGCCCCGGTACCCCTTCGACTTCTATGCCTGTTCGGCCTCTACGACCACTCGGCTTTTGTGCCTGTTCGGCCCCTGTGCCCCTTCGGCTTCTATGCCTGTTTGGCCTCTACGACCACTCGGCTTTTGTGCCTGTTCGGCCTCTACAACCACTCGGCTTCTACGCCTGTTCGGCTTCTATGTCGGTTTGATAACTATTTGGCTTCTATGCCATGGTGACAGACATTTGGCTTCCATGCCAATCTCTTCTACACAATGGATACCTACCTACGTGGCTTTTACGCCGTGATCTTCGTAGCAATTGTACGCGTTGTGTCCCTTAGTTGGACCCGTGTCACACGCTCATTCAAAAGATCATCTATACGCAGGCATTGGTTACTTTAACCATTGTGTAAAATGGTGCTGTACTTTCCACTCCTTGGTTGTTACACCGACGGAGTGGTCACTGTCACTGAAACTCTATAAATAGAGACCTCTATCAATGAGGAACAAGGTCAAAAAATTGGTCAAGAAAACCAATATCAGATCCGAGGTCGAAAAACTCCAAACTTGAAGATCGAACCAGGTCGACAAAAATTGGAAGATCGAACCCGAGAGAGAGAGAGAGAGAGAGAGAGAGAGAGAGCACCCGGAGCTCAGGCAAAGAGTAGGGATCGACGACTTTGGCATCGTGCATCCACCCTCTCCTGTAACCTTCGAAGCTGCTTCCTGTCTTCTACGGTACTTCTTCAACATCGTGTGGTCCAAGGGCTAAAGTGATCGACTGCAGATCAGACACCTATAGCAATATTTACCCAGATTAAATAAATTGTACTCCCATATCCTCGTATAGGATCAAATTGTACAAGTTTGTTTGTAAACCAAAGAAGGCGGGTTCTGTGTAAACCCCATATTGAATACATCTTCATTCTTTCGTTTAATATCACAAACAAGATGGCGACTCTGCTGGGGACATCTTTCTCTTCTGATGAGGAAGCAATTGCTCAACACGATGCGGTATCCGTGGGATCCGTGAAGAAGACACTGGTCGTCCAATTCGACCAGTCTGCCTACGAAGACATGCTTCGAACCGGGGGTAGCTCTCACTCTCTCTCCGTCCAAGACAACAGGAAGCTGCGCAAAGTATAGATGCCCAAGACATCCTCTACCATTCCTGTGGACTCTCCGACCTCTCCGACCAATGAGGTGGTAGCATTGCTCCCTCCATGCCCTGCACGTAAAACTCAGTCTCCCGCTACGCGCGGTACAGACAAAACTTCGGGCAAAGCCTCAGCGCTGACCCAGAAGTATCCACTGCGCTCTACGCGTAGGAATCAGTCTTCCGCTACGCGCGGTACAGACAAAACTTCGGACAAAGCCTCAGCGCTAACCCAGGAGTATCCACTGCGCTTTACGCGCAGAAATCAGTCTTTCGCTACGCGCGATACAGACAAAACTTCCGATGGTGCCTCAACGCCAAATCGGAGGTACAGATCACGCTCTATGCACAAGACAACATCTGACCTCTACGGTAAACCAGATGAGCGTTGTGATCTCCGCGAGGGGAAACAAGCAGGCGAATACGCAACTTCTCGGCCTTTACGCCAGCAAGGGAACAATCTGCCTACCCTTCGGATTACGCGAGAAGTCGATGGCCGACTGAGGGCCTCTCCAGCTTTACGCCAGACTGAGCGAATCTCTAATTTACGCCAGGCACGGTCCCTCGGCGTAAAACAAGCTCAGATTGCGGAAAGGCATCCCTCCAGGGGATTGTCCGCCACCCAGATGGCCAATCTGTTGTACACAGGTGGCATAGGGAAGACCATGGTGCCCAATATCCGCACGCCCGTTGATGGAAGAAATAAGCCTTCGTCTTCTTTCTCTACTCCTCCTGACCTGCGGGATTACCTAATCCAGAAACGCAAGAACGAGAGTCATAAACGGACTTCGGTTCCCTTGACAGTCAAATGCGGGGAAATCATGTGGGAAGATACGTCAACATCTGATGTCGTCATAACAGGTGGACCACAGGAAGACTCTATCTTTATCATTCCACCAACCCATGACGATCAGCGTCCGATAATCTTCGGCAGCAGGCAGAACGCCCCAATCGTGCAAGAGGAATCACGCGAGTCTGAATCTGGCAGAATACAAACCCACAGATACAGCCCACAAGCATTAAATATTATGTAAAACATGGGTTACGACTTAAAAATAAAACAAGGTCTCAACTATGGGAAAGGTAGGCGAACACCGGTGCATAGTAATTCTCACTATCGAGAAGCTCGTTTCGGGTTGGGATATACTGCGTCTCTCAAGAGACCCAAAATTTCGAAGTCCAGTCCTGTACAACCAGAGGCAGTTCTTGATGAATCAGTTTCTGTGGCCAGAGACCACGGCATGTCCAGAGGTAACTTACCTCAACAGAACAAGGGACGTCTAGGGCCGGGGGTAGAATCCCCTCAAGATCCGAAAATGATGCAACAGCAACGATCTCCCTGCAAGACCGTAAAATTCAGGCATCAAGAGCCCGAAGACAAAAATGGACTTTTTCCTTCAATGGAGACGACATCGTTGAGATCTTTGATATATTAATGAAAGAGCGCAAGCTCCAGCTACCCAACATCAGACATCCTGAGAGGGCTGGCGACGTGGATCACCCAGATTATTATCTCTTTCACCGATACACTCATCACCCCACAAAGGCGTGTTATGTGCTAAAAAGGAAAATTCAGGAGACGATCGATGCCAAGGTCATCACTTTGAATCTGTGAACAAAGGGACGGTCCGTACCGATTGGATTCCCATTCTTTTCTTACATAATGATTTGCTCCTTTCAAAAGTTTGTCATGTTCATATCACCCCTGAATAAAACTTTCGGCTACCGACTATCTTCTGATATAAGTTGCCCTCCACACTTGACACCCGTACTTAACTCTAAGTACGCCAGTGGTGTTAAGTCCACAAAAACTGCCATATCCATATCACCTCTGAGCAGATGTGTGCCTCCATCCCCGATGGAATTCACAATTACGAAGTTTGTCATGTTCATATTACCTCTGAATAAACTTTCGACCGTCAGTTGTCATGTCCATATTACCTCTGATATCGATTATCGTCTACACTTAACATCCGTACTTAACTCTAAGTACGCCAGTGGTGTTAAGTCCGCAAAAACTGCCATGTCCATATCACCTCTGAGCAGATGTGTGCCTCCATCCCCGATGGAAGTCACAATCATAAAGTTTGTCATGTTCATATTACCTCTGAATAAACTTTCGACCGTCAGTTGTCATGTCCATATTACCTCTGATATCGATTGTCGTCTACACTTGACATCCGTACTTAACTCTAAGTACGCCAGTGGTGTTAAGTCCATAAAAAACTGCCATGTCCATATCACCTCTGAGCAGATGTGTGCCTCCATCCCCGATGGAAGTCACAATCACAAAGTTTGTCATGTTCATATTACCTCTGAATAAACTTTCGACCGTCAGTTGTCATGTCCATATTACCTATGATATCGATTATCGTCTACACTTGACATCCGTACTTAACTCTAAGTACGCCAGTGGTGTTAAGTCCACAAAAACTGCCATGACCATATCACCTCTGAGCAAGTATGTACCACCCCCTGTGAAGAGGTAGAACCCATAGCACAAAAAATCTTGGAAGCTATAAACTCCTACCGTCCATATGTTTGGGAAGTAGCATCATCATCCAACGTCATCACAACGTATGGACCCCATGAGGATTCTATCTTCATTGTTCCGCCTACCTGCAGCAGTCAGCGTCCAATATTCTTCGGCCACATGCGCAATCAACCAGCTAACCAGGAAGATCCTTTCGATAACGATACTGGGAAAATGCAAGTTCACCGATACAGCCCGCAAGCGCTGAAGATCATGCAAAACATGAGCTACGACTTGAAGCGAAAGCCAGGCCTCAACAACGGAAGGGGCAGACGAACGCCGCCGTGCGGCGACCCCCGCTATCAGCAAACCCGTTTCGGGTTAGGGTATGCCACCTCCCTTACGACTTCTAAGTCAGACGAGGACATCTTTTCCTCCTCCCAGAACGGCTCGTCGCCCCCCGACTCACCTGATGCTCTCGAACAAACACTATCAGTAAATATGGTGGTGACAGATCCCTCAGGAGCAGATAAACAGGATTCTGAGCTGTTTGAGAATGACTATTGGGCTCAATAAATGGATACGCAGTAGGAATTCCGCTTCGAGCAAAGAGAACCTTCCACCAAAGACGAAGTTATCCAAATCGATGTTGAGGGTGAACTTTTGCCAAAGCCAATATTTATCAGTAACAATCTTCCCCCAACTGAAAGGAAAGAAATCATACAGCTGATAAAGGAATACGTCGACGTCTTTGCATGGGATTATGGGGACATGCCGGGCCTTGACCCGAAGGTGGCTACTCATAAGCTTAATATATTGACCGACTCGAAGCCTATGAAGCAGCACCAACGTCGGTTCCGCCCGGACATGATGGACGCCATTGAAGCTGAAGTCAAGAAGCTGATAGCCTGTGGTTTCATCCGGGAAGAACAATATCCCGACTGGGTCGCCAATGTTGTCCCAGCCATGAAGAAAAATGGGAAGGTACACATCTGCATCGACTACCGAGATCTGAATGCGGCCTGCCCCAAGGATGAATTCTCTCTTCCTATCACGGACATCATGATCGACAACACCTGCGGCTTCGAATGCATGTCTTTCATGGACGAATTCTCAGGATACAATCAGATCAAGATGCATCCTGAAGACGAGAAGCACACTGCCTTCCGTACCCCGTTGGGAGTATATTGCTATACAGTCATGCCCTTCGGATTGAAGAACGCCGGGGTTACATACCAATGGGGTATGAGTGGCATATTCTATGAACATTTACGCAAAATAGTAGAATGTTACGTGGACGACATAGCCGTCAAGAGCCGCCTCAAGGATGATCACATTCAAGACTTGAGGACGGTATTCGAGTTAATGCGCCAACATCAACTCAAGATGAACCCTACGAAGTCCTTCCTGGGTGTATCTAGTGGCAAATTCCTGGGGTTTGTCATTACCGCTAAAGGCATCCAGGTGGACCCTGACAAAGTCCAGGCAATCGTGGAAATGCGACCGCCCCGTAATCTGAGGGAACTCCGGACATTTCAAGGTCGTCTGGCTTATATCCGGAGGTTCATATCCAACCTCTCGGAAAGATGTCAGCCCTTTTCGCATCTCATGAAGAAAGGTGTATCATTCGTATGGGACGAAACCTGTCAGCAAGCATTCGGGGATATCAAACGCTACCTCACCAGTCCGCCAGTTATGGTGCCTCCCATCATGGGAAGACCATTCTTGCTGTACGTTCGAGCAATGGATCATTCGCTAGGAGCTCTTCTCGCGCAGAAGAACGATGTAGGGCATGAACAGGCTATCTACTACCTCAGCAGGATGATGGTCGGAGCCGAACACCGGTACAACCCAGTGGAGAAAGAATGCTTGGCTCTGATGTTCGCTATCCAAAAGATGCGGCACTACGTCACCGGCCAGACTATCCACATTATCTCCAGGATCAACCCTCTTCAAGTACTGATGAGCAAGCCGAGTGTTCTTAATTCCCGACTCGCAACTTGGGCGATGCTGTTAACACCATATGACATAGTATACATACCGCAGAAGTCCATCAAAGGCCAAGCGCTGGCCGACTTCCTAGCTGCTCATTCGATCCCGGAGGCCTTCAAATTATACGAAGACATTCCCGACAAAGTTGCAGAATGTAATTCTGCAATGGAAGGTGACGCATGGCAACTGTTCTTCGACGGCGCCTCCAGGACTGGTCCCCAGGGAAACGTGGTTTTAGGGGTAAGAATCTTCCTAGTCACTCCTGATAAACTCGTCATCTACCGGGCATATTCTCTTAACGAACCATGCTCCAACAATGTGGCGTAATACAATGCCCTGTTAATTGGACTCCAAGTCGCTAAAGAGCTGGGGGTCGAGTCCCTGGAAGCTTTTGGTGATTCTCTTCTTATCGTCAATCAAGTCAGAGGAATATATGAAGTCCGGAATCCAGAACTCATCCCCTATCACCAAGCAACGGTCGAGATAGCCATGACACTCAAAGGGTTCTTCCTAGAGCATGTACCTTGATCCCAGAATCTGGAAGCTGATGCCCTAGCCAGTCTAGCTGCGGATTTAGCCACTCCTATAAGATGGCAGGATTCGGTAATCCTTCTTAACAGAGATTTATTCTGCGTGAAGAACAACTTTCACATAGAACGCAACTACCCTGTGAACACGGATCCCCCGGAAAGAGACTAGAGAAGTCCCTTCATAGATTTTGTCGCATACGAAATCTTGCCAGAGGACCTCAAAGAAGCAGTATCCGTCAAAAGATGATCATTACGCTTCTACTTCGATGCATCTTCACAATGCCTATATCGTCGAACTTACGACGGACTGCTATTAAGATGTCTCTCAGGCGACGAAGCACAGCAGATTATCCGGGAAGCTCACGACGGCGTATGCGGAGTGCATCAGCCCGGTCCTAAGCTACAGGATCGTATCAGAAGAATGGGCTATTACTGGCCCACTATGATCACAGACGCGATCAGCTATGTAAGACAATGCAGAGCCTGTCAGGTTCATGCAGATTTTATACATCAACCGTCTGAATATCTATATCCTATGGCTGCATCCTGGTCCTTCGAAGCATGGGGTATGGATATCATAGGTCCTATTCACCCGTCTTCTTCCAGAGGCCACCGGTTCATACTGGCCATCATGGATTACTTCTCCAAATGGGCAGAGGCGATCCCTCTGGCTGAGGTAAAGGCGTCTGACGTAATCAGCTTCACCAAGCATCACGTTATTTATCGCTTTGGGATTCCCCGAAGGATAATCCATGACAATGGGCCTCAGTTCATCAGCCAAGCGTTTCATCGATTTTGCGATAAAAATCGAATACGTAATATTGCCTCTACGGCATATTATCCAGCTGCTAATGGTTTGGCGGAATCTTTCAACAAAACCATTATCAAACTCCTGAAGAAGTTCGTCTCTTCGAACAAAAGAGACTGGAACGAGAAGCTGGGCGAATGTCTCTGGGCATACCGCACAACGGTACGGACACCGACAGGTTATACCCCCTTTTCACTGGTCTACAGGAGCGAAGCAGTTCTTCCCATTGAAATCTAGATCCCATCGCTCAGGATAGCCGTGACTAATGAGCTGACCCAAGAAAAGAATGAACTGTTAAGGCTTCAGGAGCTCGAAGGGTTATACGAGAAACGCCTCCAAGCTCAACAGCGCATCGCGCTCTACCAAGCACGCATTTCCAGAGCTTTCAATCATAAAGTAAAGGAAAGAGTGTTCAAGGTCGGCGATCTAGTCTTAGCCGTAAGAAGGCCGATGATTCTCACTCACAGGAGTAAAGGAAAATTTTAGCCCAAGTGGGAAGGCCCTTATGTGATCGAGATAACGTTCTCGAATGGCGCTTACAGGTTAGCCTAGCCTAATAGAGACCTATTAATGGCTCCTATCAACGGTAAATTCCTGAAGAGGTACTATGCTTAACCTCCTCTACCCCAGGGTGGAATATAGCGGGAATCCCAATTCTGACAAAACTACTTCCACAACGAAGCTAGTTAGGTCATGTTCTATCATGTCCGTATGATCTCTGAATAGGTATGTCCTGCTAGAAGTTTATCGAGAGTTTATCACGTCCGTACTACCTCTGATATCACTCTCACATAAACTTGTCATTTACATTCCGAAA
The DNA here is from genome assembly GCA_036927795.1 of Iris macrosiphon. NCBI lineage: Eukaryota > Viridiplantae > Streptophyta > Magnoliopsida > Asparagales > Iridaceae > Iris > Iris macrosiphon. Next base: position 176,811,994 of record JAYESA010000010.1, read on the forward strand.
TGATGGGTCCACAAAGTCAGAAAAGATTCGCTTTATTTCCCAAAAAAAGAGAGCAGAATTACATTAGGGAAGCTAAAAGCAAGAAAGGGTACATCATTGCGGGGGAGCAGTTAGATCACGAATCAGCTTCGCCAATACAGCTACCCTCTCGGCCCTGGAAACCAAGGCATCAGCGCGGGCCCGTTCCAGCCGTGCCTCAGGATTGTTCGTAAAGGACAGTTCGGCCCTCGCCCGAAGAGAGCCAGCTCGAGCAGCTTCTGCATGCTCCAGGTCCCGTCGCGCGGTGCTCAGTCGACCAGACGCTACGCCTAGACCTGCCAGCGACTGAGAAGCCCACTCCTCTGCCCGGGCAAGTTTCTCCTTCAACTTGCGGACCCTCGCTGCGTTCCCTTCGTGCTCGGATTGGCACTTCGTCTCGAGAGCAAGAGCCTCCTCCACGACGGCCTTTTCTTTTATCCGTCTCCAGCTTACAGGCTTTGATAGAATTATCCAAGCTCTCCAGCTGTTTGGTAAGCCGCACAGTCATGGAGTCGTATCTGGCCTGGACTTCGGCTTCAAAACTGCCCCGAGTCAGCTGCAAGTATTCGTTAATGGGTTGCTCCAACCCATTAACCATCGCCTCCAGGGCGTCAGCTACCCCAGAATCGCCAAACTCTCTAACGGCCCCAATCGAAAACTGGGAAGCCCTCTTCAGGCTCTCAAAATCCAGATTCTTCGCCAACACCATTGTTATCAGCGTGTTCAAATTGGCGTAGAAGGTGCCGGTATACAGCTCGGTCAGCGCAACCAGATCTGGTTGAACGCCAGGAGTGGCCGCGATATTGGCGAGTTCCCCTCCAAGGACGATTGCAGATGAGGTGCCCACAGCCGCCGCCTCGACAGGTGGTGCAACCGAAGAAGGTGCAGCAACGACGGTCGAAGTCATCTCCATACTCACAAGAGGCGAGATCACGATGACGGGTTCGTCCTCCTCTTGAGATGACGAAACCACTCCGGGCGAGCTGGCCCCCGAAGCCATTTCCTTCTCGAAGTGGAACGCCTCCGTATCATCGTCAGGAGCCCGAGCAAAGCCAGAAGGCGTTTCAACGCTATACTCTCCGTGGGCACCATCCCCTGAGAAGAGGACAAGAAAGTTGACATCAATATGATAGTAATCTTTCTAAGAGTTGACATAAAGATGACCTTTACCCTTAGCCAACGGTATATATGCCGCGTCTGCAGCCGATGTAGCTATGTCACGCCTTAATGACGCAATACGAAATGTCATACCTGGAGAAGGAGGTGGGCCAACCGACATCGCCAGGAGCTCCATCAAGCCTCTGCCGAGACGTGTTCGAGGTTCGTCAGCTGGAACCTCGCTGGTCATGCTCACGGACGCAGCAGGAGTTTCCACCGTTGCTGGTCTAGAGGAAGATTCTCCCATTTGCCTCGGCCACGTGGGCGATTTCATTCCACTACCGGAGGCAGTGGCAGCAATGGCAGCCTCAAGCAGGAGTTCTCCGACACCGCCAGCCGAAACTGAGGGTCCCTCTCCGAGAGACGGGGAACCTCCAATCAAAGGGACATCCCCAACAGGAGAGGCAGCAGGTTCCTCTCTAGGAGCCTCAATGCCAGGAATCCGGAGAGGGCGATCAGCCGTCTTCTTCTTCCTCTTGCGAGGGGAAGTCTGCTTCGAGACAGAAGCCCTTCGCTTCCCTGAGATCGCCAAAGCCCCCGCAGGCGGAGGCACTTTACACCTCGGCACCGACACCAGAGGTTCATCCAGAATGGCGGACTCCTCGCCCTCGTCAGATGAAACCGAGGGGACTTCGATTCTTCCCCCAGGCTTGGAGGAAGGCACCCTGAAGCTTCCAAGCATGTCAAAGTCACGATGGAGGGTGTTGATCGCCACGTAGAACTGAGCATACGAATGGAGGATGCGCAGCTCCGTGGAGAGGGTGGCGACCGGCACAATGAAGATTGCTCCCGTGCAGCCCATGATGAAGTACCGCCACCCCCTGGCTCCATCAATGAGTTCGCCCCGGGACCTGAAGCTGGTGATAGCATTGCCCACGTGCAGCTGATCGTACCCAAACTGCCTCGCGAACTGACTGGGCAAGTAAGGCTCAAAAAAGCAATGATCCTCGATTCTGTATAGCAAATGGGAGGGTTTAATGCAGACCAACCAATTAAAGGCTTCCGGGGAAAGATTGGTCGTTTCTCCGCCTAAATCCTCGAGCCTAATCCCCGACTGATTATGATGTACAGAAGGGACGGTGCAGAGGAGCTTCCAACAATGACCAAGGCTCAGCGCCAGCCGACAGTCCATGACTGTGGTCACATTCCAGAGGGAGTCCTTGTAGTTCAGCAAGAAACTACCTCCCGCGCTGCTACCAGGACCGGGAGACATCACCCGGGGGTTGTGAAGAATTAACCATCCCATCAAGTACAGGTATGGTAACTCCACCCGGGGAAAACTCTCACGCCGAGCTTCATCGACGAGCAACCCGTCAGTCATGGCTCGCAGTCCAGCCTGTATACGGCACACCATGGCAGAAAGCAAGCCTAGCCTTGCCCCGAACACCAGACGGACGGCGGGCCACAGGATGTTCCGATGAATGCGGTCCGCGGACGCGGTGCCAGGCACCACTACTCGACGCAGCCATAAGGAGAGAAAGCCGGCCAGCTTGGCTTCCTCAGACAAAGGCCTGCGACAGCGCCTCATGTAACTATAGGCCTTAGTGCCTGCAGGGTACTTTCCTATCCCGTCATTAAGAAACTGGTCTGGAGCGTTGGCCTCCTCCATAAGGTCCTCAACGACCTCGGTACTGAGCACGGCCAAACAGTTCACGGGCTCATGCTTGTCCCCCGAAACCTTCACCGACTTGACGGCCCTGGCCCGGTGGAAGAAGAGGTAGGACATCCACTTAGTGGTGTGAGCCAAGTCAGAAGGCTCATTATAAAAGGCAGTGCACGCGAGGTAGTAGCACATCAGCTCCTGATACACCTCCACAACCCGAGGATCCGAGTCCTCCAACTTCCGGTTGGTAGGAACATACTATTCATACGGGGTATCCCCCACCGGCAGTCTCGAGATCGCTGTCATTTCGTGGAGGGCCAACCCCAACTCCCCCAGTGGAGTGGCAAAGGTCCCGGTGAGCGAAATGTATCGCTCCATCAGCGCCAGAAAGAGGTTAGGGTTGGGAGGCAACCCAACACTCGTCACGCTCACGGCGGCATATAGTCCGATGATTTCCAGCTCTCTCCGAAAATGCTTCAAAGCCCAGTCAACTAGGCAGGACCATCGAAGATTTGTTGGGGTGATCCACCCATTGCACCGAGGATTCTCCTTGGGGTATACCCCCCCTCGCACCATGAAGTCATTATAGAAAGTCAGCAATTGCACCGGCTGGATCACTGAACTGTCTTCACTCGGGACGCTGCCCGGGCACAGTCCCCTGAACAACGTCACGACGCCAGTGGGGCGGCTGACGAACGACCACCGGTCGGCTCCTTTCAGATGAAAGATCTTTCCCGGCTTCCCTTGAAGATCAGGAGTCAGCGTCCACGACATCCTCCTGCGATGTGTGGCATGGAAGAAAGCCGAGATCGGATAATCTCTCGGCATCGTGGGCAGAAACAAGACCACGCTCTCGGCAGGGAAAACCCAGGGTTCTCTCTTGGGCTTCGTCTGGGACTGCTTGTCTATCATGTCCCCAAAGAGGAAGGCCGTCTTGATGTACTGCTCCCCATCTACGTACGTTAGGGGCTCCCCGTTGATCATGCTCAGCAGCATTCGCTCGCCCTGAGCCGATATCAAGATCCCCCTCCCTTCGGGATACTGGGGTCCGGAGATAGGAAATGTCACGTTCGACAGATCCTCCAAGTAGTTCGAGTGCAGCATCCCAGCAGCGGATCCTATCACCTCGGCCAGTGGAGACTCATGCAAGTCGACTGCAAAAATGCAAGAAAAATACGTCATTTACGAACCTTGCAACATAAAGACCAAGAAGCGACAGTCGGTGCTTTACGCCAAGGCTGTACAAAATTTGGTCATCCTACGCCAGGAGTCATATCCCGAAAGCGTAATTAGCGGTATACGGTCCGTGCTTTACGCCAGACTACTAAAATTCTAGTTATTACGCCGGAGGTCCCATCCAAAGCGTAAAACTAAAATTTTACAGTATACACCAAATCTTCGGCAGCTAGAGCTTTTATGCTCATAACTACGAAGACATGGAGTTTTTACGCTGACACATTAGAAATGTGGGCGTAAAAGATGAAAACGTCTCTGTGCGTCATCTTCCTCAAAGAGGCTATCAGCACAGAAGATGACCTAGCGCGGTCACGTTCAACGTGTGCGAAGAATTTTTCGTCGTTCTTTATCATTTTCGATGGTTATACCTCTAAGACCGGGTGCGCTACTCGTCGGCAAGATCCTTCGCTCAGAAGGAAGTTCGCATCGCCCGACCGAAGACTCTCTCACCGGGACAGAAGCACGAGAAGAAGAGCCTATACTCTTTCCCTTGGTGGAGAGGGTTTGCTTCGGCGCCATTACTGGAAACCTGGAGTGCTCGAAGAAAGTACGAGGGAAAAAAAAACTTAAATAATCAAAGCTCTCTCTCGCAGAAGACGAATAAAAAGTTTCTCTCTCCAGAAGCTTGGGATATATATAGAGTTTGGGTCGATTCCTCGAATCCTCAGGCGGCTCCTCGAAACCCCAACCGAATCTCACAAATTAAATATTTGGTTATGATTGGGTACTACGTCAGCCCGCTACTCTCGAAAGACGGACAGTCAGCAAATTCGAAGGGTTTTTCGTGCAAAAGCAGGTCAGCGGTTCCTATGCTAAGGAGCTTTCTACGCTCGACAGCAACAGATCTACGGTTTTACGCTCGTAAGCTATAAGTCTATGGTTTTACACCCGGATGCCTTTGTGCTCGGTAGCTTTTATGCTCGAGAGGCTACAAACCTACGACTTTTTACGCTCAACAGGTACCAAATCGATGATCTCACGCTCGTTAGCGCTTAGTTTACGCTCGGAGGCAACAGATCCGCAACCTCTACGCTCGGAAGATTTCTTTCATTCATAAGCTACAAATCTACAGTTCTACGCTAAGGAGCTTTCTACGCCCGACAGCAACAGATCTACGGTTCTATGCTCGCAAGCTATCAGTCTATGGTTTTATGCCCGGATGCCTTTGTGCTCGGTAGCTTTTATGCTCGAGACGCTACAAACCTACGACTTCACGCTCAGCAGGTCCAAATCGATGATCTCACGCTCGGTGGCTTTCTACGCTCAACAGGCCTACGAACTCAAGATTTTTAGCTCATCTACGCTACGGATATCTGACTTTCCGCATATCCGAACTTAAGGCGGTCGATTACAGGAGTTCACACAGAAGATACTCCTTCTTGACCTCAACATATCCCAAGTACCCGAAGCATACAATAGTTCAAACATTGAGAAATTACTCTTCTCGGGTCAATTGGAGGTTCATCCAGACTCCAGTCTGAACATCTCGTCTATCAAAAGATGACAACTCGGTTAGACAGCCATTTCTTGACCCTGTTCCAAGGGATTTTTTTGAGAAGTCATTCTTGAAGACGAAGTCTGAACAAAAAATTCTGTTCATCAGAAGTTCAGAGCTCTACGCGGTTCCTCAGTCCTAGCAACAGGACAGTTCTAAAATATTCAAAATGCTCTACAGCGTTCTATGGACTATTCGCTATGCGTAAAGGATAGGACCTAGCACTCTTTCTACAGAGTCAGCATACAGAATCAGACGTGTCGAAGCTACACATATTCAGACTTCACAACAACGTATGGCAAGACGATCATATGCGGAGAAGAAAGACGGTTTTATTAAAATCAAAATCATGATTACATATGAGGGAAATCCTGTCTACAAGGGGTTTTCTTAATTTTTTATGGTTACATATGAGGGAAATCCCGTCTACAAAGGATTTCCTCGTCGTCGTCGGAAGACCGCCCCCAGAATCAATTCTACCGGGTTCTCGCATCGGTACAGGTCTTCCTCTTATTCTATGACAGTTCATCGACCACCACAGTCATGAACAAGAAGATCGCCGGCGGGAGGAGGATACAGAACTGGGCCTGCATAAATTATGCAGATCCCCTGCTCCGTATACCATGACCGATCCAGTTGAGGCTTCTTTAAGACCCAACTCGATCAAGGGCAGCAGTTACAATTTGTCTGCTCTTGTCTACAGAGGCCTCTGGGGAAAATACACCGCTTGCAAGCCGTGTGGTCTAATACGACCCTTTCTTTCTCCCGGAAGAACAGCCATATAAAGTTGCTGATTATCCCGAGCAAGGGAGGCTAAGATATCCTTCCATGATCCATCGTTGCAGTGGACACTTGCTCGAAGATGCCGTCTTTTTTGGCTCCTTACACGCTGGAAGAACATGATCTCCTTCTTCCTCAAATCGACCCGGCGATCATCTCTGCGTGGTGATGAAAATGTGGGGAGAACAGGCTAACTCCTTCAGCCTTTTTATAGGAAAAAAGGGGTCACACCAATCCCTAATAAATCCGCCATAAAGTCAGCATCGACCATTTCAATGCTCCATTCAGAAACGTTTCGAGTCACGAGGTGCGGTTCATGCTTCATTCAAAGCATTCCAACTTTCGAGGAATTTGAAAGCTTTGAAGGGGGTCTTGTAGAAGCATAAAAAATACACCGGATGACTATACGCGGCATGTCGGTGTAGAGCAGCATAGGCAGAGGCCTTAAGAGCCATCAAGCGTGCAACAGAGCCTTTTTCGCTAGAACAGAGCGTGAAACATAAAAGCTCAAAGGACCATCCGCGTAAGACAGTACGTCCAAGCCGCTTCAGCGTAAACAGGGTGCTTCATCGCCTCCAGGGCGTAAAACTCCTCCCCTTTCATACGCAGCATTGAGGTGTACAAAAGACGCTTCGTATTTCCCGAAGTGAACCTGTCAGATCCTGCAATGAACCTGTCAGAGCCTGCAATGAACCTGACGTCTGGACTTCTGGCAAAGGGATACGACTCGACTACCCAAGCGACGGCTATAATAATGGCACTGCGCTGCCACCCAGGCTGTCAAATACCGCCATCCCCTTCGCATAAACTGCTTTTTCAAGCACGAAGGGATACGCTGCCTTATTTTATACAGGCAAAATGTGAGCTGTTTACGTTCTGCAGTAGACAAACTGCCTGCTACGCCAAAAGTTGTACTCCGTACGGGGTTCGAGGCACGTCTCTTCGCCTAATACACAGAGCGGTGACAGATTCTTGAGACACGTCTCTGCGACTGATGCGCAAAAAAGGTTGCAGACCGTCAAAGAATACGCCTCCACATTTAATGCACAGGATGGTGGCAAATCTCAGTATTTAATGCAAGAGATTTGATTATATCTTCAAAATCCGTAATTCCGGCTAAGACGTCCACATCAGCACTGTGGCACGGTACGCAGCGGCTTCTACGTCCATCCAGCGTTTATGCTCATTCGGCTTCTACGCCTGCTCGGCCCCTGTGCCCCTTCGGCTTCTACGCATGTTCGGCCTCTACGACCCTTCGGCTTCTGTGCCTGTTCGGCCTCTACGACCACTCGACTTCTACGCCTGTTCGGCTTCTATGTAGGTTTGATAACTATTTGGCTTCTATGCCATGGTGACAGATATTTGGCTTCTATGCCAATATCTTCTACACAATGGATACCTACCTACGTGGCTTTTATGCCGTGATCTTCGTAGCAATTGTACGCGTTGTGTCCCTTAGTTGGATCCGCGTCACATGCTCATTCAAAAGATTATCTATACGCAGGCATTGGTTACTTTAACCATTGTGTAAAAGGGTGCTGTACTTTCCACTCCTCGGTTGTTACACCGACGGAGTGGTCACTGTCCCTAAAACTCTATAAATAGAGACCTCTATCAATGAGGAACAAGGTCGAAAAACTCCAAACTTGAAGATCGAACCAGGTCGACAAAGATTGGAAGATCGAACCCGAGAGAGAGAGAGAGAGAGAGAGAGAGAGAGAGAGAGAGCACCCGGAGCTCAGGCAAAGAGTAGGGATCGACGACTTTGGCATCGTGCATCCACCCTCTTCTGCAACCTTCGAAGCTGCTTCCTGTCTTCTACGGCACTTCTTCAACATCGTGTGGTCCAAGGGCTAAAGTGATCGACTGCAAATCAGACACCTATAGTAATATTTACCCAGATTAAATAAATTGTACTCCCATATCCTCGTATAGGATCAAATTGTACAAGTTTGTTTGTAAACCATAGAAGGCGGATTCTGTGTAAACCCCATATTGAATACATATTCATTCTTTCGTTTAATACCACAAACAACGCATAAGCGATAACTTTGCCATGTTGCATCAAAACACATCCTAGTCCAATGCCTGACGCATCACTATAAACAATAAAGCCTCCCGATCATGAAGGAAGAGTCAAGACCGGTGTTGTTGTCAATCGTCTCTTCAATTCTTCAAAAGCCTTCTAACAATCTTCTGTCCCTGCAAACTCTTGTTCCTTACGTGTCAACCGCGTTATAGGCTCCGCAATCCTTGAGAAATTTTCTATTAACCTCCGATAGTATCCAGCAAGTCCGAGAAAACTTCTCACTTCTGCAACTGATGTAGGTGTAGGCCAAGTTTCTATTCCAGCAACCTTCTCTGGATCAACTGAAAGTCCTTCTTCTGATATGATATGTCCCAAGAAAGGCACCTTATCCATATAAAACTCAAATTTACTGAGTTTGGCATACAACTTCTCCTGTCTCAGCATCTCTAGCACGATTCTGAGATGCTCCTCGTGCTCTTCATGGCTCTTGGAATATATTAAGATGTCATCAATAAACACAACCACGAACTTGTCCAAGTACTGATAAAAAACTCTGTTCATCAAACTCATGAATAGAGCTGGCGCATTGGTTAAACCAAACGACATAACTAAGAACTCATAGTGTCCATATTTGGTCCTGAAGGCTATCTTCGGTATATCCTCCTTCCTCACTCTAATCTGGTGGTAACCGGACCTAAGATCAATCTTTGAGAATACCCTAGCACCACTCAACTGATCGAATAAGTCATTAATGCATGGCAAGGGATACCGGTTCTTAATGGTCACAGCGTTCAGTGCCCTGTAGTCAATACACAGGCGTACTGTCCCATCCTTCTTTGGCACAAATAGTATGGGTGCTCCCCATGGTGAAACACTGGGTCGAATAAAACCTTCTCCAGAAGATCATCAACTTGTTCCTTCAATTCTACCAACTCCTTAGGTGCTAGCCGGTACACTGATGAAGTGATAGGCTCTGCTCTTGGAGTCAAGTCTATTATGAATTATATTTCCCGATCAGGTGGTAAACCTGGAAGATCATGGGGAAATACGTCCACAAACTCTGATATAACTCTTGGGTAACCTGATTCCCCTTCTACAGATATTACCCTAAGAGTAGGCTGAACACCTTGCTCTATGGCTCCCCGAAGAAACTCTCTGGATGTCCAGGTGGTCTAAATATAACTCGTCCAATCCGGCAATCTAGGGTCACATGGTGTTGACTCAACCAGTCTATACCAAGTACAACATCATAATCCAGTATTGAAAAGATCAGAAATTGAGCTCGCATCTCTCTTCCACAGACTGCTACCGAACAAGATCTACAGATATCACTAACTGGGATAATTCTAACTCCCGTATGAATTCTCTTAGTCTTCGGAAGGGGTGTGGTAACTACTCTATGTGTGGCTACGAAGCTAGCAGCTATGATGAATACGATGCTCTAGAATCAAATAAAGCTACAGCAGGTAATAAAGCTACTAATATAGTACCTGCTATAACCTCTCCTCAGTAGCTTTCTCCTCAATAGCCAATGCAAATGCCTGTCCTCGTCCCTGAGTTGGACCTCTTTGCGGCCTTGCCTGCTGGAATAGTGCTGCCTGATGTGCCAAAGGTGGTCTCTGCTGATACACTCCTGGAGCTGGTGGTCTGACTCCTCCAACTCCTGTCTATGGTGATCCCAATGCTGGATAAGCTGGCCTCGGTGCTGGTAAAGTTGGTCGATCTACCGTTGGTGCTCCCTCTCGGCGCTCAGAGCAGTCCTTGGTTGGATGTTGGTTAGATCCGTAAATCAGGCATAGTCCCAACTTGCGTCTGCACTCCCTCTCGATATGGCCTACCTTGCCACAGTAGTGACAAGTAGGAAGGGATAAGGCTCTAGGTGCTGCTCTCTGAGATAGATTCCTCTGGGTCGCTTTGCAGACTCCCCATGTTGTGCTCGGACTGGTGCTGATGTGAATGGCCACTTCAGACTGGACTCCCCACTGGTGACGTGCTCCATGCGTCGTGCTGCAGCAAGGACGTCTGTGTATGATGTAGGTGCAACAGATCCGATCAATCTCTGAAGCTCAAACCTGAGTCCATCGAAGAACTTCTCCGCCTTCTCATCTTCTATTAGAATTAGAGTAGGGGCGAAGCGACTCAGTCGAATGAACTCCACATTGTACTCTTCCACCGTCATATTGCCTTGAATAAGGCGGTTGAACTTGTCTCGAAGTTTCGACCAAGCAATAACTGGAATATACATCTCCTGGAAGAGTTTAGAGAACTCTTCCAAGTGACTCGGTCATGTCCGAGCCTCCTCTCTTCAGATAGCCACCAATGGTGCACATTGCCCGTCAGCTACATCCTGACGGTAGTCATCCATCGCTCCCTCGAAAGTTTAGCCGCTTCCAACTGGTATTGTGTGTTTGTGAGCCACTCGTGAACTTTAGTGGGATCCTTCTTGCCAGAAAAGGTACGAGGCTTCAGCTGGCGGAAATCAGTGATAGATCCCGCGGATGGTCGCCTAGCTGGTGGGTTTGCCTGCTACAGTGCGGTTACTACGTTGTTCCTCAAATTCTCCGCCTCGTGACGCTGAGCCTCTTGTTGAACCTGCTGTTGGGATTGCATCATTGCATAAAACATTTGAAATTTTTGCTTCCCATCCATGGCTTGCCTTGGTGGAAAAATATGCATTGGTGGAGTGAACTGCGGCGGTGGTGGAATGTCATCACGCCGAAACCTTGAGGTATGCTGGCCTGCCTGATTGCTTTAAGTTGATTGTCCTCTGTCTTCTGGTGTCACTCCATCATCATAGGTGACCACATCACCTTGTGGTATACCTAAGGGATTCTCGTCACCGGTTCTTGGATCCATTACTCTGCATAAAAATAAATTATGAGAACGCACAGAGGAATCAAGATAGGTGGCCAATCAAGCAATTAATTTGAATCCGATATAGTGATCAAAACATGATTCAATTCAAATGGATGAGATCCTATAACTTATCATATCCTTATTGCAGGTTTGCTCGGTCCCTTAGTTAAAATCGAACAATTTAGTCGTAGACCTGCATGGGCCACCACAAAAATTATGTCATGCCCCAGTCCCAAAATACCGAGAGACTAGACACGTGGCAATGGCCAGCAGCACACTCTAATGGGCAAATCCAATTTAATGGACCCATCAAGGTGTACTTAAGCTGTAAAACAACAATAAAGGTCTACTAAATATGTCACAATCTAATCTCATCCATAGAAGATAAATATGATCAATATCAGCATAATAAAATATAACCAACATCAAGTCTCAATAAAGTATATCGGAGAACAACTCAAAAATAAGTCTGATACAATGGTTTATTAAACACGAAATAAAATAGTCTAACAATAGCAAATACTAAGTATAGATTAAGCAGATACTCAGGAGAAATCCTCGGCCATCACCTCATCCTCAGGTATTGGTTCAGCTTCAGTATCTGCTCCTGCTTCTGCTCCTGTCCCGTATACCTCGGGATAGATCTCCTCTGCTATACCTGGGGACATAATCCGGATCCAGGTCCTCAGGGGACATAGCAAGGTACAAGAATAACTCAAGCCAAAGTAAATGCAGTGCAATAATAAATGAATCAATAGGGTAAAGTATGTAACCAGCTATATGATATGCAAGTGAGAGCATCACTAGTACTCAGGCTGAGACTACTACAAGCTCTGTGTTGGGGAGCCGGTAGCAGTAATATCACGTAATGTGCCTAGCTCTGATGTAGAGTCTACGATCTCACAATAATAAATATATATATAAAATCAGCCTGTAGCCTGTGTGTCTTTTCCCATCCAATGTAATCACACGTCTCATGTCCACGACGTCTCATGTCCATAACACGCAAGATCATATCTAATACAGCAAGTCATATGATAGCTATGAATATAAAGTCTATATCACAAATCCTGTAGCCTATACAGAATCACTATGAATGACTCAGAAAAATTCCGTCTCATGAATAGTGTCAGGTGTCCTGTGGTATGACGTACTTGATAATGCAAGCACGAAAATGTATAAGGTCTCGATATCCATCTCTAGGTGACGTTACACAACTCCACATACGGTGTTGACACCCGAATATTATTCGGACGTTAAGTAATGTCATACAGTCCTAGGTTGATTACTATAACTCAGAATAGATCAAGAGAATAATAATAAGCAATTTACTACAAGTATGGCAAGGTACACTTGCCTGGGATTTGGTTTCCAACTGCTGCTCTGGTATCAGCGGGATCTGCCGGTACTCCTCCGGTTGCTGAAATAATTATTACCGTAATGTTCAGAAGATATCAAATAGCTAGAATTGTCTTTCCATAAGTCCAATTTGGACACAGGGGCAAAATTGACAGTTTCTGGTCAAAGCGGAGTCCACATGTGGCCCACTTCGCACCGAAAAATGTGTTAGAGACAATGTTCTCCAAATTTGTTAAACTTAGTGTCTACAAGTCCAGAACGACGATACGAACCCAACGAAATGTCCAAAACTGGATTCCAATGAGCCGATCACAAAATCGCCCGTCAAGTGGAGCCGTGGGGCCCACGATACAGAATTTTGTCAACGTTCTCAGAATCGAACCAAACTTGGGTCACAAGACCAGCGTATCGCTACGAGTTCGATGGCGGAAGTTTCGTTTCGAAATGACAAGTACACACAAAGTTACAACGAGTTTCAGTACAAGGCCGATATGGGGTGTTGTCGATGGATACGCGTTGATTTCGGTGTGCACGCACATCCAAATCAACTTTCGCAAAATCCCACACGTCCGTATATATGGTGCGCACCTTTCGGTAAAGTTCGTATATGACCAAGTCACCTCGTTTAGCGGGGCACACCCAGTTCCGGGAAAATCATGATTTTTAAATAACCAATATTTTGGTCATTTTCATCCTCGAATTAATTACAAACTACAACATAATAAAATAAACTAAAAATAGGGTTTAAAACTTGGTTAGGTGGTCTAAATAACTGTTCAGGTGGATCTTAGAATTAGTTAACAGGTTGTGCGTAAAATGGCCGTGAACCGGGGTGTTCGGAACAAATTCTAAATTTTCAGAAATTGGAATTTATATTCCTGATTTTGTGTTGCAGTTTGCGATCGACACAGGACACGATACCCCGACCAAGTTGCACGGGTTTCGAAAGGGTCACGCGGGGCATAGGTTGCAACAGACCGTTCGAAAAACGAGGTGACGAGGAGAGAGAAATGCTTACTAGAACAGGACGTCAGAATCAACTGTTCAATGTGTACGCAAGGTGGCACGGCGACGCTCGGTTGGTCGTCGACAGCTACTGTGTTGCTGAGGTCGTCGGGGTTCTTCGCCGGTGGTCGCCGGAGGTCTGGAGAGACTGATGACCGGGGAGATCAAGTGGCGGCGGATTGCTACTCGGGGTGCTGGGTCGACGGATTACTGTGGAGGTCGTCGATGGTGGTGATCGGTGGGTCTAGTGGAGAGGTCGGCCGGGAGATTGTAGCAGCGGTGGCCGGGTGGTTGATGGTGAGGGCGGTGATGGTGGTGGTGGTTGGTTGGAGATGGTGAAGGGTTCGTCGGGTTTAAATAGGGAGGACGGGGAGGTCGAAGGTCGGGCGGTGGGGAGGAGAAAAGGTAAGGGCGGCCGCGGTTATGGAAGGTGGGAAGATGCAGCGACCGGGGAACGGCCGGCGGCGAAAGCCGATCAGTCGGGGAAAAATCGGGAAATTAGGTTAGTTACTGTAGCAGGGGTAGTGGGTTCGGGTCAGGTCGGGTTAGCGGGTACGGGTCGAGTTCAAATCCGACCCGTTAGGGTTGGTTTGGGTTGGGTTGGTTTATTAATAAACCGGTTTGGGTTGGTTTGTTTTGGTTTATTTAAGTTTATTTATAAACTTAGTTTTTAGTATTTAAAAATAGTTCTGGGGTCCAATAAATTCTAAAAAAATTACAGTATGTTTAATTCTTCATTTTACACTCAAAAATATTATTTTTACAATATTTTAATATTTAATAAAATCACACAATTTATTTAATACCAGAAAATATTTATTTTAATTAGCTAAAAATTACAGAAAATTCCCAAAATTTTATTTTTATTTTCTGAAAAATCCGATTGTTTACAATTGAGGTAAATAACAAATATTTTTTTTATAAGCAATTCCCAAGTTCTTAGGGTTTTCCTTGCCACTTGGATTTTTTTTCCATTATATAAAATCTCCATACAGTTACATATAGTATGGATACACTACTAAATTTTGTCCAATTAGTGACGTCGTTAGCGACGTCAGAGTAAAACGTCGCCATTTCCTAAGAATTTAGCGACTCCATTTAAAAAAGTTGCAAAATGTCGTTAATGGCGACGTTCAGCGTCATTCGACGACTATCATTATTATTATGGAAATAGACGTCGGTAATACTAGCTGAACGTCGCTAATATTTTAATTATAGTGACATATTTAGCGACATTGTAACAATTATGTCATAATATATTAAAAAACAACGACATTAGCGACTCTAACTTTATACGTCGCTAAATGGTTTAATATATGGTTCTGATTTTTTATTTTCCCCGTTCTTTTTCATTCACAAAAATTTGAAACCACGCACCCCCTCCGGCTCCGTGACTCCATCCGGCGCTTCAGCCCCCCTCCCCAACGTCGTGCGCCCCCGGGCTCCCCCTCCGGCTCTGCCCCTCTTTGCTCCCACCCCCCCTTCGATTCCCCCCGTGCTCCGTCTCTCTCCCCTCTGTGCTCCGTGTACCCCTCCGGCTCCCCCCCTCTGTGCTCCAACTCTCCCTCCTTCTTCGACTCTCCGATCAGTCAGCCCCCCTCCTCGGTCTGGTAAACCTTAACCCTAATTCTCCTAACACCGATACGGACACTCACGGACATTTTGACACAGACACACACCATAATTATTCTGACATTGGCACAGACACACTAACACTGACATGGAGAGTGTGTGTGTGTGTGTGTGTGTGTGTGTGTGTATGTGTGTGAAGTGACTGGTGCCTTATAGCCTATTCAAAATGACACTATCATGGATACACTGACACTAACACCGACACAGACACGGACTTACTACAATGGGAGGTGAAGTCCTACGGGTGATATGCTTGTGCTACAAATTAGGGTTTGTGAACTTAAGAATCATTTATTGAGATTGCTTGCTAGTTTTCTCCCACCACATATTTGTTGAAATGACAAGTTGGTCATTCTTGGCTTGATTCTTAGTTTTACCCTTGATTATATATTTATTTACTCATTAGAATAGGCATATATATAAGTTTTAAGTGTGTGTGTGTGTGTGTGTGTGTGTGTGTGTGTGTGTGTGTGTGTTTTAGCTTTGTGGTGTTGATGTTGTCACATGGTGATGACAAAAAGGGGATGTGGTGCTCGGGTTTCAGAGCAGTCCAGTACTTGTCGAGAGTGTTATTACCAGTAAAGGTAAGTGTTCTCAGATATTAGGGGTGATCAGACAAGTTATAAGTGACAACAGCTGCTGTAGTACAAATAATTAGACGAGTAGCATCAACAACAAGCATTAATAGCAGCAGTAGCACGAAAGCATAGTAGCAGCAACAATATTTAGTTGCAACAACAGCAGTAATTTACAATTAGAGCAGCAACAGACAATAAGGAGGCAAGACAGCAGCTGTTTATAATGCCTACAAATGCCATCAGCCTAGGCAGCACCTGATGGGGGTAGCAGCATCTAATGCATGAGAGGAAGGGTGGGCATGGTATGGGGTAGAAGCAATTATATGTGAGTTATGTGAGGAATATTGAGTAGTACAGCGGTAGCAACTCATGGCTCACGGTAGCAACTCATGGCTAAGGAGCAGTTAATTGTATTGTCTTTATACTTCACATCCGTTGATTTGGGGGATTCTTTTGATATGATATATATATATATATAGGATATGGTCGGGATGTTAGATTATACGAGAAGTGTTGAAGGTAGTGTGGGAGAGTAGTAATTTGGTTATGATATGACACAGGATATGACACAGATCCTAACCCAAAGCTGAGACATGACACAGACCCTAACCCTATCTGAGTTAATTTGACGCATTCTTGGGTAGAATGTATAGGGTCGCGATATCCATCTCTAGGTGACGTTACACAACTCTGCGAACGACGTTGACACCTGAATATTATTCGGATGTTAAGTAATGTCACACGGCCCTAGGTTGAACATATATATCATAGGAATAGATCAAGAGAATAATAATAATCAATTTACTGCAAGTATGGCAAGGTACACTTGTCTGGGATTCAGACTCCAACTGTTGCTCTGGTATCAACGGGATCTACAGGTACTCCTCCAATTTCTGAAATAAATGTTACCATCAGGTTCAGAAGATATCAATTAGCTAGAATTATCTGTCCATAAGTCCAATTTGGACACAGGGGCAAAAGTGACAGTTTTTGGTCAAAGCGAGATCCACACGTGGCCCACTTCGCACTGGAAAAAATGCCAGAGACAATGTTATCCAAATTCGTCAAACTTAGTGTCTACAAGTCCAGAACGACGATACGAACCCAACGGAATGTCCAGAACTGGATTTCGATGAGCCGATCACAAAATTGCCCGTCAAGTAGAGCCATGGGGACCACGATACGGGATTTTGTCAACGTTCTCAGAATTGAACCAAACATGGGTCACAGGACCAGCGTATTGCTACGAGTCCGATGGCATAAGTTTCATTTCGATACGATGAGCTTACCAGAAGTTACAACAAGTTTTAGAACAGGGCCGATACGGGGTGTTGTCGACGGATACGCGTTGATTTCGGTGTGCACGCACATCCAAATCAACTTCCGTAAAATCTCACACGTCCGTATTGACGGCGTGCACCTTTCGGTGAAGTTCGTACATGACCAAGTTATCCCGTTTAGCAGGGCGCACCCAGTTCCGAGAAAATTAGGGTTTTTAAATAACCTATATTTTGGTCATTTTCACCATCGAATAACATACAATCTATATCTCGATAATTTGAACTAAAAATCGGGTTTAAAACTTGGTCATATAGTCTAAATAATTGTTCAAGCCAATTTTGAAAACATTTAACAGGTTGTTCAGAAAACGGTCACGAACTGGAGAGTTCAGGCCAGTTTTTGAATTTTCAGAAATAGGGTGATTTTTCCTGATTTTGCGGCATGGTTTACGATCGCCACAGGACGCAATACCCCTGGCTAATGGCACGGGGTTCGAGAGGGTCATGCAGGGAATGGGTTGTAACAGACTGCTCGAAAAACGGTACGACGAGGTGAGAGAATTGCTCACCTGAATAAGGCGTCGGAGATGAATGTGCTTGGCATACGCGAGGCGGCACGTCGCTGCGACTGCAGGGTGTCGAAGCTCATTGGCGGCGGTGCTGTGCTTGTCGGCGGTGCTGTGCTTGTCGGCGGCGAGTGTTCGGGGTCCGTCAGCTGCTGACGGCGGAGCTGGAGAGGAGACGCCGGAGTGGCGGTGGCAGCGGGGAGATCAGGTTGGCCGGGGTGCTCGGGGAGAGTGGTGGTAGAGGAATTGGGAGACAATGGGGCGGCCAGGTCGGAGGTTGCGTAAGGCGGTGGTGGTTGATGGTGGAGGGGAGGCTGGTGTCAGGGGATCGTCGATGGGAAACGGAGGGTGGTGGCAGTGGTGGATGAAGGTGGCGGTGGCTTTGGTGGATGGAAGCGGCCGGAGTTCGAGGGGATTTATTGGGGCGGGTTGGCCGTTGGGGGAGGCGACTGGCGGGGAGGTGAGGGGTCGGGGAGGGGAGTGGTCGGCATCGGCTGGTGGGGGATCTGAACGGAGGCGACGACGGTTACAGGAGATGGAGCGGCGCGGGCGGCTGTCGGAGAAGTCAGGGGTCGGGCGGTTAGGGATTTAGGATTAGCGGGTAAGCGGGCGGCAGGTCAGGTCGGGTTTTGGATCCATATCTGACCCGATCCGATAGGGTATGGGTCGGGTTCGGGTTAGTGGGTTAGTTTATTTTGGTTTGGTTTGGTTTGGTTCAGAATTAAACCAGTTGGTTTAAATTGGTTTATTTAGAAACTTAGTTTTTAGGTCTTTAAAAATAGTTTTGGGGTCCAATAAATTCCAGAAAAATTGCTGTAAGTCTAATATTTTATTTTACATAAAAAATATTATTTTTATAATATTTTAATATTTAATAAAATTATAAAAATTATTTATTAGCAGAAAATATTGATTTTAATTAGTTAAAAATTACAAAAAATTCCTGAAAATTTATTTTTAAATTCTGAAAAAATCTGGGAGTTTACAATCTACCCTCCTTAAGAGGATTGCGTCCTCGCAATCAATAAATAACAAAACATAATCGGTCAGAAGAAATGACACGGTTGCAAAATATGTTCGTAGTACGATATTATCAAAGAATCAGGACTAGAGAGAAATCGAAGGACGAGGGTTAAGCAAAACACATAGGGAAGGACTAAAAGCACTTCTCTAAGCAATAAAATTTAGGTAATTCAAGAGTGAAGGAAATCTGGTTAGAGCAAAGAAAACTACAGCTTAGAAAAACTAGGTTATCAATTATTAACAAGTTCAAAAACCAGGTTTAAGGCTAAGGTCATGAACTAACAGGCACGTGCTAAAGTATTAATAGATATATACATCTATGAATAACTTAAATCTTACTCGCATTTGCTAATCCACGAGTCTATAAGTCCTCTATTGTCAACGCAAAAGCTTGTCCGCGTCCTTGTGCTGATGCCCTCTGCTGTTGCTGGGCCTGCTAGAAGAGTGCTGCCTGGGGTGCCAAAAGTGGCCTCGTTTGATATTGTCACTACCCGATTCTAGAAAAAAAGATTTTATTTTTATTTTTATTTGGTAAATTATGTATTATTTATAATTATTTATATTTATATTTAATTGATGGTTGTATTATTTTTTATTAATTGTTTTAGGGGTTTTGGCTAGTCTAGACCCATGTCAGACCCTAGTGGACCCATGTCCGACCCAACCCACATTCTTGTGAGGCTTATTTTTGGTTTTAGAATATTTATTATATTTTATTTTAGTTAGTTGGAGAGATTGGGAGTTAGTTTGAGTGCTTTTGGAACCCCAAACCCAAAACCCAAGTGAAGGGAGGACATTTTGGTCTTTTTGAATTATTGTAACCCTTTAATGCACATGGCCGGTTCTCCTAACCCCTTTCCTAGCCGAACACAGCAGCCCCCTTCCCCATTCTCTTCATTCATTCACTTCTTCTTCTTTTTCTTCTCCATTCTTCACTCTTTCTTCATCTTTCCTTCTTCCAACTTCAAGTAAGTTCTCCATTTCTCCTCTTTCTTCTTCTATTCTCCATGGATGTGAACCCTAACCTTTTGATTTTTCCTAACCTAGGTGGGTAGAGCCTAGACTTAGTGTAGAGGCTTGGGTTGGAGGCTTGGAAGCTTGAGGGAGGTGATTTCAAGAGGTTTGGAGACTTTGGCCTTTTCAACTCCCAAGAGGTAAACCCTAGCTTTTCTCTTACAAATTGCTCTAATATAGTGTAATTAGTGGTTTAGAACCTTTTTAGACCCTAAGGCTACCCGTGGGAGGAAGTTGGAACCAGTTTGGTTGTGTTTGGAGACTTTAACATTAGGTTTGGTGTCAATTTCGGGTAAAATCCGAGATTGGCCTAATTTTGGGTGATGTCCTAGGTTAGACGGACCTAGGTAGACGTTGTCGGGTGTCTTGAGGGTTAGTGCGTGTCTCCGTTCGGACACGTGAGGTCGTGTCACGGAGAAATGGACGTTTCGGGCGTTTTCAGGATTTTCGTCGTCGCCGGTTCTATGTGCGTGCGTATTTTTGCCACGGACCGAGAATCGACGAGTTAGCATTTTTTTCTAGGATCTAGACATCGTTTAGAAACCGTGGGTAAATTTTAGGCCGATTCCGAGTAGGTTTGGTGTGCGTTTCAGGAGGTTTTGTGAACCGTACACCACGTGTTCGTCGAAATGACCGAACGGCCATTTTGACTTGGTTTCTTAGTTTTGGGCTTGTACGCGCGTTGGGTTAGCTTCGAGGAGTGTATGCTAGAGTTCTCGGGTTATAATTTATATATATATATATATATATATATATATATATATATATATATATATATGTGTGTGTGTGTTCGCGCGTGTAGGGGGTGGTTGGACGTGCGTTGGGGAGTGTTGTATTGTGTTGTGTTGTGTTTTGTGTATATGTGTATATGTGTCTATATATATATATTTATATGTATGTGTGTCTATATATGTATATATATTTATATATATATATATATATGTGTGTGTTGTATATCTATATGAGTGTGTGTGTGTGTGTGTGTATATATATATATATATATATATATATATATATATATATATATATACAGACACAAACACTTTTATATATATATATATATATATATATATATATATATATATATATATATATATATATAAGTGTTTGTGTGTGTGTGTGTATATATATATATATATATATATGTATGTATGAGTGTCTGTGTGTATGTGTATATATTTACGCGTGCTAGCATAGGTTTTAGCGGGTTTAGGCGGGGTGCGTAGCCTAGGTCGAGGTATCGGATACCGAGGGTATCCCGGTATCTCGAGGGAGCGAGTTTTTTGGTTTACTAGCTTAATGAGCTAGTTTTGACCTAAAATTTTAGGGGCACCCTAGTTTGACCTAGCATTGACCATAATTGTCTTCGTTGACCGTAAAAGTCAATGTTTGACC
Source organism: Iris macrosiphon (assembly GCA_036927795.1). Classification (NCBI taxonomy): domain Eukaryota; kingdom Viridiplantae; phylum Streptophyta; class Magnoliopsida; order Asparagales; family Iridaceae; genus Iris; species Iris macrosiphon. The sequence goes on from JAYESA010000010.1 coordinate 176,833,021, forward strand.
TAGTTTTGACCCAGAGTTGATTTTTTGACCCAAATTTTATCGGTTTGACCCGTTCGACCTAGAATACCCCTAGAAGCCTGTTTTTAGTTATTTTATATCAGTTTAAATCCATAGAACCCTATTTAATCTTGGTTTTCGTAATAGGTTCTTACGACGCCAGTCCGGATCTCGATCCTCATCAATTGCTCAGGACATCAGGCGAGTACCTACCTCTGATAGTTTCCATTTCATGATAGCATTTATATCACCTGTTCTAGAACTGTAATACTTGATTCTGACACATTATTACACGAGCTGGTACTAGTGGATCCCGTTATGAGATGCTATCCCCCTTACCGTGTTCAGTGGGTACTATATCACGTGTATTTCATCATATGCTTCGGGTATTGATTCTCATGTGCTTCTTGTGTTCTCGCCTTCATGTGCACGAGCTATTTATCATGTACGTAGCATGCCGTGGTTGGATCCAAGAGTATTAGTGGGGGAGGGGAGTAGGACTTGGTTATGTGATCAAAGCCAAACAGTATTCATGTATATGTCGGTTATACAACTCATGCATAACGGAGTTATCGTAGATTATTCATGTGCAACCTAAGTCAATAACATAACAAACTTGTTCTCGAGGCACTTAGCTAGTATTCCTATTTTCTCACATGCAGTTACTTGTCTACTACTTGTATTGTTCTCCAGTTTTATATTGCAGCTACTTTATATGCTCCACCATGTATTTATTTTCCTGTGCATCTTGTATATTTTTCTATTGCTAGTCATATACACCTTACCATGTATTTGGAGTTTCTTTCAGAGTTATGTATTTCGCTCCAGTCCTGACTGGGCATATTTTTTCCAGAGGATCTTGAGGATTTTTGGCCGATATTCTACGGGCCGGGCGTCGAGGAGTGTTGTGACCCCGAGACTGAGGAGGAGCCCTTCGAGGGGACGTCGTTAGCACCCTAGTTAGCTAGGTAGATTTTTCTGGGTTGTTTCCAGTTGATATTTTGGATGACTGTATTATTATTTTGTTGCTTCTGTGATGTTGTAGACTTGGAGTGTATATTTTGGATATTGTACTTGCTCTTCGTTTCTTTGTTTCTTGTGATATCTTATCGTGCTTTTATTCTTTCCTAGTTATTGTGATTGAGTCATGTATATATTGCGTGGTTGCCCTCCTTTTGGAGAGGATATATTGACAAGTTTTGTGAGATATAGATTGTGACCTAGAATAAACCTTTATAGCGTTCTACCGCCGATTCTGCGGCGTAGGCTGGACGTACCCACGACTCATGCCCAATTTTTTGGGTGCGGGTCGTGACACGTTTTTACTTCTAGGCAATTACGTCCTCATAAGAAGAACTACCCTACCCACAATTTAGAGTTGGCAGCGGTCATCTTTGCTCTGAAGTTGTGGAAATACTATATATACGGAGAGCGTGTGGAGATCTTCACTGACCACAAGAGCTTGAAGTATGTGTTTACCCAAAAAGAGCTGAATATGAGGCAGAGGAGATGGTTGGAGTTGATGAAAGACTTTGACATATTGTTGCAGTACCAACCAGGGAAGGCGAACGTAGTTGCGGATGCACTGAGCAGGTATCCGGTAGCTATGTGCCTGACTACAGATCGTTATCTTCTGGCAGATCTAGAAAGCTTGGGCATTGAGGTGATAGTGCCTGGAGTTGAGATGCAGATGTGGGGATTGCAGATTCAGTCAGAGTTGGTAGACCAGATCAGGGCTACACAGTTTGAGGATGAGTCCCTGAGGAGCATCAGGGCGCAGGTTCAGATTAGATTATCAGATGACCTCACCATTACTGATGATGGTTCTTTGTGGCACGGTACCAGGTTGTGTGTGCCGAGTGGGTCATTACGCGAGGAGGTTCTTCAAGAGGCGCATCGATCCCAGTATTCTATGCATCCAGGTGCCAACAAGATGTATAGAGATCTGAGAGAGCATGTATGGTGGTACGGGATGAAGCAGGAGGTAGCACACTTCGTATCCCGATGCTTAGTGTACCAGCAGGTGAAGGCGGAGAGGCAGAGGCCAGAAGTTTTGCTCCAACCGTTACCCATTCCGTAGTGAAAATGGGAGCATGTGACCATGGATTTTGTTTCTGGACTTTCCCGTTCTCTAGGCGAGAATGATGCGATTTGGGTCATCGTGGACAGGTTGACCAAAGTGGCCCACTTTTTACCATTCAAAGTGGGTACGTCTACAGAGAGACAAGCAGAGATGTATGTGTGCCAGATAGTCAAACTGTATGGAGTTCCTGTGAGCATAGTATCAGACCGGGATAGTCTCTTAACTTCGCATTTCTGGAGGAGTTTGCAGGCTAGCTTGGGCACCCAGCTCAAGTTTAGTAGTGCATATCACCCACAGACAGATGGTCAGTCAGAGAGGACCATTCAAACACTTGAGGACATGCTTCGCACTTATGTTTTGGATTTCAGAGGCTCTTGGGAAGATCACTTGCACTTGGTAGAGCTTGCTTACAACAACAACTACCAAGATAGTATCGAGATGTCACCATTTGAGGCATTGTATGGACGAAGGTGTCGCACTCCATTATCATGGGATGATGTAGGCGAGAGAGCATTGCTTGGCCCGGAGATGGTGGTTGATGCGACAGAGAAGGTCAAGATCATTAGAGATAGACTTCGGGTGGCGCAGGACAGGCAACGGCATTGGGCCGATAGCCATCGGAGACCTTTGGAGTTCGAGGTATAGCTTAGAATTTAGATTTTTGTTCTTGTGTTTACTTGTGATTGCTTGTTTTAGATTAAGTGCTGAGACCATGTTTGTGCTAGGTTGGAGATCTGGTGTTCCTGAGGATTTCTCCGACGCGGGGCAATATTTGCTTCGGTGGAGGCGGGAAGCTTAGCCCACGTTTCGTCGGACCCTTCAGCATCCTTGAGAGGGTTGGCGTCGTGGCATATAGGCTAGATTTGTCGCCTACGCTAGAGGGAGTTCATGATGTGTTCTACGTGTCACAGTTGAGACGGTACGTGACGAATCCCAGTCACGTATTGGATCACTCAGAGATCGTGGTGGGCCCTACTCTTAGCTATCCAGAGCAGCCGGTGGAGATTCAGGATCGGAGGGAGAAGGCGTTGAGGAACCAGACTATTCCCTTGGTTCGCGTCGCGTGGAGGCATCACTCTCCAGGGGAGTCGACCTGGGAGAGGGAGGATGAAATGCGCTAGCGATACCCCTATCTTTTCGAGCCCTGAAGTATGGTTCTTTTCTTGCATTCCTGTCCTAGTTTTGTCTTTATAATTTCGAGGACGAAATTATTTTAAGGAGGGTAGGCTTGTCACTACCCGATTCTAGAAAATAGGATTTTTTTTTTTAATAAATTGTGTATTATTTATAATTAATTATATTTATATTTAATTGATGGTTGGATTATTTTTTATTGATTATTTTAGGGTTTTGGCTAGTCTGGACCCATGTCAGACCCTAGTGGACCCATGTTCGACCCAACTCACACCCTTGTGAGGCTTATTTTTGGGTTTAGAATATTTATTATATTTTATTTTAGTTAGTTGGAGAGATTGGGAGTTAGTTTGAGTGCTTTTGGAACCCCAAACCCAAAACCCAAGTGAGGGGAGGGCATTTTGGTCTTTTTGAATTATTGTAACCCTTTAATGCACATGGCCGGTTCCCCCAACCCCTTTCCTAGCCGAACACAGTAGTCCCCTTCCCTATTCTCTTCATTCATTCACTTCTTCTTCTTCTTCTTCTTCTTCTTCTTCTCCATTCTCCACTCTTTCTTCTTCTTTCCTTCTTCCAACTTCAAGTAAGTTCTCCATTTCTCCTCTTTCTTCTTCTATTCTCCATGGATGTGAACCCTAACCTTTTGATTTTCCCTAACCTAGGTGGGTAGAGCCTAGACTTAGTGTGGAGGCTTGGGTTGGAGGCTTAGAAGCTTGGGGGAGGTGATTTCAAGAGGTTTGGAGACTTTGGCCTTGGGATTCCAACTCCCAAAAGATAAACCCTAGCTTTTCTCTTACTAATTGCACTAATATAGTGTAATTAGTGGTTTAGAACCTTCCTAGACTCTAAGGCTACCCGTGGGAGAAAGTTGGAACTAGTTTGGTTGTGTTTAGAGACTTTAACATTAGGTTTTGTGTCAATTTCGGGTAAAATCCGAGATTGGCCCAATTTTGGGTGATGTCCTAGGTTAGACGGACCTAGGTAGACGTTGTTGGGTGTCTTGAGGGTTAGTGCGTGTCTCCGTTCGGACACGTGAAGTCGTGTTACGAAGAAATGGGCATTTTCAGGGTTTTTGACGTCGTCTGTTCTATGTGCGTGCGTGTTTTTGCCACGAACCTAGAATCGACGAGTTAGCATTTTTTCTAGGATCTAGATATCGTTTAGAACCCGTGGGTAAATTTTAGGCCGATTCCGAGTAGGTTTGGTGTGCGTTTCAGGAGGTTTTGTGAACCGCACACCACGTGTTCGTCGAAATGACCGAACGGCCATTTCGACTTGGTTTCTTTGTTTCGGGCTTGTGCGCGCGTTGGGATAGCTTCGGGGAGTGTGTGCTAGAGTTTTTGGGTTATAATTTATATATATATGTGTTCGCGCGTGTAGGGGGTGGTTGGGCATGCGTTGGGGAGTGTTGTGTTGTGTTGTGTTATATTGTGTTGTGTTTTATGTATATGTGTATATGTGTCTATATATATATATATATATATATGTATATGTATGTGTGTCTATATATGTATATATATTTATATATATATGTGTGTTGTATATCTATATGAGTGTGTGTATATATATATATATATATATATATATATATATATATACATGCTTGTGTATATATATCTATAAGTGTTTGTGTATATATATATATATATATATGTATGAGTGTCTGTGTGTATGTGTATATATTTACGCGTGCTAGCATAGGTTTTAGCGGTTTTAGGCAGGGTGCGTATCCTAGGTCGAGGTATCGGATACCGAGGGTATCCCGGTATCTCGAGGGGACGAGTTTGTTGGTTTACTAGCTTAAAGAGCTAGATTTGACCTAAAATTTTAGGGGCACCCTAGTTTGACCTAGCATTGACCATAATTGTCCTCGTTCAACGTTTGACCTAGTTTTGATCCAGAGTTGACTTTTTGACCAAAATTTTACCAGTTTGACCCGTTCGACCTAGAATACCCCTAGAAGCCTGTTTTTAGTTATTTTATATCAGTTTAAATCCATAGAACCCTGTTTAATCTTGATTTTCGTAATAGGTTCTTGCGACGCCAATCCGGATCTCGATCCTCATCAGTTGCTCAGGATATCAGGCGAGTACATACCTCTGATAGTTTCTATTTCATGATAGCGTTTATATCACCTGTTCTAGAACTGTAATACTTGATTCTGACATATTGTTACATGAGCTGGTACTAGTGGATCCCGTCATGAGATGCTATCCCCCTTACCATGTTCAGCGGGTACTCTATCACATGTATTTCATCATGTGCTTCGGGTATTGATTCTCATGTGCTATCATGTGCTTCTTGTGCTCTCGCATTCATGTGCGCGAGCTATTTATCATGTACATAGCGTGTCGTGGTTGGATCCAAGAGTATTAGTGGGGGAGAGGAGTAGGAGTTGGTTATGTGATCAAAGCCAAACAGTATTCATGTGTATGTCGGTTATGCAACTCACGCATAACGGAGTTATCGTAGATTATTCATGTGGAACCTAAGCCGATCACATAACGAACTTGTGCTCAAGGCACTTAGCTAGTATTCTTATTTTCTCACATGTAGTTACTTCTCTACTACTTGTATTATTCTCCAATTTTATATTGTAGCTACTTTATCTGCTCCACCATGTATTTATTTTCCTGTGCATCTTGTATACTTTTCTATTGCTAGTCATATACACCTTACCATGTATTTGGAGTTGCTTTCAGAGTTATGTACTTCGCTCCAGTCCTGACTAGGCATATTTTTTTCAGAGGATCTTGAGGATTTTTTGCCCGATATTCTACGGGCCGGGCGTCGAGGAGTGTTGTGACCCGGAGACTGAGGAGGAGCCCGTCGAGGAGACGCCGTTAGCACCCTAGTTAGCTAGTTGGCTTTTCCTGGGTTGTTCCCACTTAATATTTTGGATGAGTGTCTTATTATTTTGTTGCTTCTGTGATGTTGTAGACTTTGACTGTATATTTTGGATATTGTACTTGCTCTTCGTTTCTTTGTTTCTTGTGATATCTTATCGTGCTTTTACTCTTCCCCTAGTTATTGTGATTGAGTCATGTATATATTGCGTGGTTGCCCTTCTTTTGGAGAGAATATATTGACATATTTTGTGAGATATAGATTGTGACCTAGAACGAACCTTTACAGCATTCTACCGCCGATTCTGCGGTGTAGGCTGGACGTACCCACGACTCATGCCCAATTTTTCGGGTGCGGGCCATGACAGATATTCTCCTGGAGTTGGTGGTCTGACTCCCGTCTGTGGTGCTCCCAATGCTGGATAAACTAGCCTCAGTGCTGGTAAAGCTTGTCGGTTTAACATTAGTGCTCCCTCTCGATGCTCAGGACAATCCTTGGCTAAATGTTGGTTGGATCCGCAAATCAAGCATAATCCCAACTTGTGTCTGCATTTCCTCTCAATATGGCCTACCTTGCCACAGTATTGACATGTTGGTAGTATCTGCAGAGATGCTCTGGGTGGCTGGTGCATGTGAGATCTCTTTGCAGCTTCTCCCTGTGGTACTCTGGCTGGTGCTGATGTGAAAGGCCGCTTCAGGCTGGACTCTCTCTTAGTGACGCGCTCCATGCGTCATGCTGCAGCAAGTACGTCCGAGTAAAAAGTAGGTGCAACAAAGCCAATTTGTCTCTGTAGCACAAAGTTTAGTCTGTCGAAAAACTTCTCAGCCTTCTCTTCTTCTGTCGGAATCAAGGTAGGTTCAAAATGACTCAGACGAATAAACTTTGCGTTATATTCTTCCACTGTCATACTGTCTTGAGTGAGGTGATTGAACTTGTCCCGAAGTTCTGACCGAGCAATAGCTGAAATGTACATATCCTGAAAGAATCTGGAGAACTCTTCCCAAGTGACTCGGTCTGGTCCGAGCCGTATCTCCTCAGATAGCCACCAGTGATGTACATTGCCCATCAACTGCATCCGGACAGCAGTCATCCAACGTTCCCTTGGAAGCTCAGCTGCTTCTAATTAATGTTGAGTGTTTGTGAGCCACTCATGAACTTCAGTGGGCTCCTCCTTGCCTGAAAAGGTACGGGGCTTCAGCTGGCAAAAATCGGTGATAGAGCCCATCGTTGGCCGTCGTGCTGGTAGATTCGCCTGCTCCAGTGCGGTTACTATACTGTTTCACAGAGCCTCTTGTTGAATCAGCTGTTGAGGTTGCATCATTGCGTAGATCATTTGAAACATCTGCTGCCCGTCCATAGCCTGCCCTTGTGGAAATACGGGCATTGGTGGAAAAAACTACGGTGGTGGTGGAATGTTATTTTGATGGATTCTCGAGGCATGCTGATTTGCTTGACTACTTTGGTGAGTGGAGGGATCTCCACTCAATGGCGTGACTCCATCTTCTTCGTAGGTGACTACAGCATCTTGTGGTGTTCCTGTAGGAGTCTCGTCGCTTGCTGGTGGTTCCATTACTCTACATTCAAAATAAACTATGAGAGGCACAGAGGAATCAAGGCATGATGCAAGTAAAGTAATTAATTCGAATCCAATATAGAGATCAAGAACGATTCAATCAAGTGGATGAGATCCTATAACTTATCCTATCTTTATCGCAGGCTTGCTCAGTTCCTAAGTTGAAACCGAATAATTTAGTCGTTGACATGCATGGGCCACCACAAAAACTATGTCACGTCCCAGTCCCAAAATATCGAGGGACTAGACACGTGGCAATGGCCAGCAGCACACACCGATGGGCAAACCCAATTTAATGGACCCATCAGGGTATACTTAAGCTGTAAAACAACAGTATGGCAATGGTACTAATCTTATCCACAGAAATAAATACAATCAATATCAGAAATATAAATCAACAACAAGTCTCAATAAAATATATCTCGGGGAACAACCCGATGATAAGTCTGATACAATAGTCAAGAGACAAGAATAAAGAGTATAACAATAGCAAATACTGAGTATAGGTAAAGCAGATACTCAGAAGAAATCATCGGCGATCACCTCGTCCTCGGGTTCTGGTACTGCTCCTATGTATGCTCCTGTCCCGTACACCTCGGGGTAGATCTCCTCTGCTAAACCTGGGGACATAATCCGGATCCAGGTCCTCAGGGGACATAGCAAGGTACAAGATTAACTCATGCCAAAAATAAATATAGTGCAATAATAAATGAATCAATAAGGTAAACTATGTAACCAGCTATTTGAAATGCAAGTGAGAGTATCACTAGACTTAGGCTGAGACTACTACAAGCTCTGTGTCGGGGAGCCTGTAGCAGATATACTATGTAATTTACTATGTAGTGGGCCTACGGCACCATAATAAATTTATATATAAAATTAGCATGTAGCATGTGTGTCTCTCTCCACCCAATGTAATCACAAGTCTCATGTCCACGATGTCTCATGTCCATGCCATGCAAGATCATGACCTCTAACTGTTGCAGCCAGTCATAATGATATCTAAACATATATAATATATATGTCATGAATCATGCAGCCGATACAGAATCACCATGAATATCTCAGGAAGATTTTGTCTCATGAACAGTGTCAGGTGTCCTATGGTATGACGTACTTGAAAATGAAAGCACGAGAATGTATAGGGTCGCGATATCCATCTCTAGGTGACGTTACACAACTCCGCGTACGGTGCTGACACCCGAATATTATTCGGACATTAAGTAATGTCACACGATCCAAGGTTGAACATATATATCACAGGAATAGATCATGAGAATAATAATAATCAATTTACTGTAAGTATGGCAAGGTACACTTGCCTGGGATTCGGACTCCAACTGCTGCTCTGGTATCAACGGGATCTACAGGTACTCCTTCGGTTGTTGAAATAAACGTTACCATCAGGTTCAGAAGATATCAAATAGCTAGAATTGCCTGTCCATAAGTCCAATTTGGACACAGGGGCAAAAGTGACATTTCTGGTCAAAGCGGGGTCCACATGTGGCCTACTTCGCACCGAAAAATATGTCAGAGACAATATTCTCCAAATTCGTTAAACTTAGTGTTTACAAGTCCAAAACGACGATACGAACCCAACGGAATGTCCAGAACTGGATTCTGATGAGCCGATCACAAAATCGCCCATCAAGTAGAGCCGTGGGGCCCACGATACGGGATTTTGTCAACGTTCTCAGAATCGAACCCAACTTGGGTCACAGGACTAGCATATTGCTACGAGTTCGATGGCGCAAGTTTTATTTCGATATGACAAGTGTACACAAAGTTACAACGAGTTTCAGAATAGGGCCGATACGGGGTGTTGTCGACGGATACGCATTGATTTCGGTGTGCACGCACATCCAAATCAACTTTGGCAAAATCTTACATGTCCGTATTGACGGTGCACAACTTTCGATAAAGTTTGCACATGACCAAGTTGTCCCGTTTAGCGGGGTACACCCAGTTCCGAGAAAATTAGGGTTTTTAAATAACCAATATTTTGGTCATTTTCACCCTCGAATAACATGCAATCTACAGCTCGAAAAATTGAACTAAAAATAGGGTTTAAAACTTGGTCATACAGTCTAAATAATTGTTCAAGCTAATTTTGAAAACATTTAACAGGTTATTCGTAAAATGGTCGCGAACTGCGGAGTTCGGGCCAGTTTCTGAATTTTCAGAAATAGGGTAATTTTTCCTGATTTTGCGTCGCGGTTTACGATCGCCACAGGATGCGATACCCCTGGCTAATGCCACGGGGTTCGAGATGGTCACACAGGGAATGGGTTGCAACAGAGTGCTTGGAAAACGACACGACGAGGTGAGAGAATTGCTCACCTGGACAAGGCGTCGGAGATGACTGTGCTTGGCATACGCGAGGCGGCGCGTCGCTGCGGCTGCAGGGTGTCGAAGCTCACTGGCGGCGGAGCTGGAGAGGAGACGCTGGAGTGGCGGTGGCAGCGGGGAGATCAGGTTGGCCGGGGTGCTTGGGGAGTGTGGTGGTGGAGGAATTTGGAGACGACGGGGCGGCCAGGTCGGCGGTTGCGGAAGGCGATGGTGGTTGATAGTGGAGGGGAGGCTTGTGTCAGGGGATCGTCGGTGGGAGACGGAGGGTGGTGGCAGTGGTGGATGAAGGTGGTTGTGGTGAATGGAAGCGACCGGAGTTCGAGGGATTTTATAGGGGCGGGTTGGTCGTTGGGGGAGGCGACACGGCGGGGAGGTGAGAGGTTGGGGAGGGGAGTGGTCGGCGTCGGCTAGTGGGGGATCTGAACGGAGGCGGCGGCGGTTAAAGGAGATGGAGCGGCGCGGGCGGCTGCCGGAGAAGTCGGGGGTCGGGCGGTTAGGGATTTAGGATTAGCGGGCGGCGGGTCGGGTCGGGTTTTGGATCCGGATTCGACCCGATCCGATAGGGTATGGGTCAGGTTCGGGTTAGCGGGTTGGTTTATTTTGGTTTGGTTTGGTTCAGAATTAAATCGGTTGGTTTAAATTAGTTTATTTAGAAACTTAGTTTTTAGGTCTTTAAAAATAGTTTCGGGGTCCAATAAATTCTAAAAAAATTGCTGTAAGTCTAATATTTTATTTTATATCCAAAAATATTATTTTATTAATATTTTAATATTTAATAAAATCATAAAAATTATTTAATACCAGAAAATATTGATTTTAATTAGATAAAAATTACAGAAATTTCCCGAAAATTTATTTTTTAAATTCTGAAAAATTATGGGGGTTTACATCACTCGAGATCCAAATTTCCTCACTTCGAGTGGCTCCTTCCAACCGATTGATTGTTGACGAAAATCACCATCGACGGCTACAAGAATTGGAAGCACTCGACGAGAAACGTCTCTTAGCTCAACAGCGTATTGAGCTATACCAAGCGCGCCTCTCAGGAGACTTTAACAAACAGGTCAAGGAGAGAATTTACCAAGTGGGTGACCTTGTCTTGACAGTAATAAGGCCGATGGTTATGACCCACAAGACGGCCTGTAATTTCTAACCTAAATGGGAGGACACGTTCATCGTAGAGGCCATGTTCTCAAACGGCGCATACCGGCTCACAAAATCCAATGGTGACTTGCTCATGATGCCTATCAACGACAAGTTCCTCAAAAATTACTATGTCTAAGCGAGACTTGTACTCCCCTTATTATCAGCAGGACAATCAAGATATATGTTGTTTTCCCCAACAGGTGCCTACACACAGCACGTACCATCTTTTCACAAAATTTTGTATTCAGAAATCCTGAATACGCAACAGATAGTGGATCCTCAAAAGCTCTCCAGCGGAGCCACCTTCAGGTATATCAACTTTCGGGTAGACCACTCATAATCAGTTCCCTTGGGCATTAGTTCACGTCCACATCACCTCTAAACTACAGTCCTAACCGTTCTTCCCAGTTGGGTTTTCCATGTCCATATTACGTTTGAACAAACCTCTATATATGACTATCGATTATCACGTCCATAATACCTCTGATGTCGGTTGTCATCTAAAATTATTACCCATACTTAACTCTAAAGTACGCTAGCGGTGTTAAGTCCACAAAATCTACCACATCCATAACACCACTGGTAGGGCTTATTTTAAATCTATTACTTGCACCCAAATGCGCAACAAATAATAGATTCACCAAAGATTTTCCAGTGGGATGTCCTTGACCACTGCGGTGTTGTACTATGTCCATATTACCTCTAGTACAATATTCAAGGTTCTCAAACATAATCTCAATAAAAGGGAAGCTTTTTATTTTTTTGGCATAAGGAAAAAAAAGCAAACTACATTCAAGGGACTACTAATGCTCCAAACCACAAAATTAAGACAAAAAATGTAGTTTTGAAAAACAAAAAGAACTACATGTACTACTGATCCGAGCACAACTCATCTATTCACCTATAGAGCCGGGCGATATGGTTATCCAAGCGCGTCTTGGCCCGACGTTCAACTTATAAAGAAAAGGATTCGGGATCATCATAACGGGCATAGCCCTCATGCTTATCCTCTAGTTTTTGCATCATGACCTCAACACCAGCCGTATTCTTGGCCACTTTGCTCACTTCAGCTCAGATGGCCTCTTCCTCCTGCTGGGCCTCCCGGAGACTATTTCCCAACATGTCAAGCATGACATGGAGTTTTCTGATCTCTTCAGTCACTTCACCCACTTCCTGGGTCAAGTCCTTCTGCTTGGTAAGGCAATCTTCTCGGAGGTCGCTCAGCTTGTCGTGCCTCTTCTGCAAGTCATGGAGGTCATGCTGCAAGCCTTCCTTAGATGAAGCGTAAAAGTCCCTCTCTGTCTTAATATCCTTCGAGAACTCACCATATTCTTGGGATATCAGTATTCCAATGTTAGCCTGTTGTTACTGCTTTAACTCTGTCATGCACTGCTCCACTTCAGTCAACTTCTGGCCTTGTAAGTCGGCCATTTGTTCAAAACCAGGGAGGGCCCTCAAAGATTTGACCGGGAAAAGGACTTGTTTTGCTCCTGCATACTCTGAACCCCTATTTACAAAAATCCAAAGAAACAAGAAAAGGACATCCGTACAGTCTTTTCAATCTTCTCCAAGGTAGCCGGAGTCAGAGGCGGTACGACAGAAGGAGTAGCCGCAGGCACAACGGGTTCCACGAAGACCCCCGGCTGCCTGAGAGGCGAAGGAGTCACGGAAGAGCGACCGACAGTCTTGCTCGTTCCAAAGTCTTTCAGGGTCGTGTGGAGTATCTGCACACCCCGCAACTTGGCAGCAGACAATTGGATAGCACTTCGACCAGGAAGAGGGGTTCTCAAGCGTCCCCCAGCTCCTACATTTGCGTGTGCACCAACATTCAATTATATCACGATAACCTCGAAGGATGACCCAGTAGCCGCAGTTCCAGGAACATCAGAGGCGGCCTCCTTAGAACAGCTCTCTCCAGCTTCCAAAGAGGCTGCAATGGCAGAATGCCTAGCAGAAACCATGGATGGAGCGGCCACTACACCAGAGGGATTCATTGCAGGCCTCGCAGGGCGTTCTCCACCCCAGAGGAGCATGGGAAAGACTCTGACCTCTTCTGAACGAGCCCACCATACCCTTCTTCCTCTATACCTTCCTCAGCAGCCACGTCCACCGTTCCCAAGAGAGAGGTAGGGTATGTAAAACCAGAACAACCAGTAATTAACTTCATCCGGAGAATTGAGAGCTAAAGCAAGAAAATCTCATCCCTTATGAAGTTACAAAATGATATACTAGAGGGAGGCAACGAAGATTGTGGCTCACCTAGCGTTGTCATAGCCTTCCCCAAGGCATCCAGGTCATCCACAGATATGTGCTCCAAAGGGGTATAAGGCTCCACTAAGGCCGCATCCAAACCCGGAGCTCCCGAAGCCTCAGGTACAGTTTCAGCATCAGACTTGGGAGAGGTGGTCTCCTGTAAATACCCAATTTTTTTAGAAATTAAAATATAAATTTTTGGGATTTTTTTATGATTTTTAAATAATTAAAATAAATGTTCTTCTGGGATAAATATTTTTGTGAATTAAATTAATTATTAAAATATTATGATAATTATATTTTTGAGTGTAAAATAAATAATTAATCATAGTGTAATTTTTTTGGAATTTATTGGGCCCAAAAACTATTTTTAAACAGCTAAAAAAAGTATTTCTAATTAAACCAGAATAAACCGGATTGAACCAACCTGAACCGAACCGAACCAATATAAACCCAATTAAACCAAACCAACCCTAATGAATTCGGATCTGTACCCGACCCGACCCGTACCCGCTAACCCGACCCATTACCCACGCTACAGTAACCGAAAACCCCGATAGCTTAGCCTCCGCCGCGACCGTCCACCTCCGTGCCGACCCTTCAATTCCCTCTCCACAGTTCACCCGCCGCTGCCAACTCTCCGCCTCCCCGCCGCCATCCGAACCTCCGACTCTACGTCTCCCCCACCGGCCGACGGTCCACCTCCCTGCAACCATTGACCATCCCCTATTTAAACCGACGATCACCACCACCACTTCACCCCGAGCCACCGCCGCTTTTCCCATCCGTCGTACCCCGAGCTCTCATCGGGCGAACCCCGAGCCTCCGGCGACGCCGACGCCGACCCCAGCGCTGACGAGCAGCACGCCGATGACCCGCCACCACAGCAATCCGCAGTCTAGGAGCCCCGCCACCCCGTAGTCGCCGTATCGCGCCGCCCCGTGTACACACTGTATAGACGTTTCCGACCCTTGTTCCGGTGAGCTTTTCTCTCTCCTCGTCGCATCATTTTTTGAACGGACTATTGTGACACGTTCGCTGTGTAACCCCCTCGAACCCCGTGCCATTAGACTGGGGTATCGTGTCCAATGTCGATCGTAAACTGCGATGCAAATTAGGAAAATATATCCCAATTTTTTGATTTCGGAAACTATCCCGAACTCACAAGTTCACGACCGTTTTACGTCCAACCTGTTTAATAATTCTAAATTTAACTTGAACAGTTAATTAGACAATATAACCAAGGTTGAAATCCTATAATTAGTTTATTTTATTGTGTTATAGATTGTGTTTTATTCGAGGGTAAAATTGATCAAAAACTTAGTTTTCAGAACCCGAATTTTTCCTGAAACTAGGTGCGTCCCGCTAAACGAGGCAACTTAGTCGTGTGCGAATTTTATCAAAAGGTCCACATCGTCAATGTGGATGTGTGAGATTTCATGAAAGTTGATTTGGATGTGCATGCACACCGAAATCAACACGTATCCGTCGAAATTACCCCGTATCGGGCCTGTCCTAGAACTCGTTGTAAGTTTGTGTGTGCTTGTTGCTTTGTAACGAAACTTGCGCCATCGGATTCTTAGCGTTATGCTGGTCCTGTGACCCAAGTTTGGTTCGATTCTGAGAACGTTGACGAAATTCTGTATCGTGGGTCCTACGGCTCTACTAGACAGCTATTTTATGACCGGCTCACCGAAATCCAGTTTTGGACATTCTGTTGGATTTGTATCATTTTTCTGGACTTGTAGACACTAAGTTTGATAAATTTAGAGAACTTTGTCTCTGGCACATTTTTCGGTGCGAAGTGGACCACATGTGGATCCCGCTTTGACCAGAAACTGTCATTTTTGCCCCTGTGTCCAAATTGGACTTATGGGTAGGCAATACTAGCTATTTCATATCTTCTGAGAATGATGTTAATGTTTATTTCAGCATCCGAAGGAGTACCTGAAGATCTCAGTGTTACCGGAGCAATTGGAGGAACTCAAACCCCAGGCAAGTGTACCTTACCAAACTTGCAGTAATTGCTTCATATTATTCTCTTGATTTATTTATGTGATATATCTGTTCAACCTAAGACCGTGAGACATTGTTTAGCGTCTGAATAAGATTCGGGTGTCGACGCCGTACGCGGAGTCGTGTAACGTCACTAAGAGAATTAATATTGGGATCCTATACAGTTTTCGTGCTTGCTTTATCAAGTACGTCATACCATAGGACACCTAATACTATTCATGAGACAGAATCTTTCCTGAGTCATTCATGGTGATTCTGTATAGGATTACAGGATTCGTGACATAGATATTACATATACATAGCTATCATTATGACTCGCTGCATTAGTTAGAGGTCAAGATCTTGCGTGTTATGGACATGAGATATCGTGGACATGAGACGTGTGATTACATTGGGTGGGGAGAGACACACAGGCTACAGGCTGATTATATATATATATTTATTATTGCGGTGTCGTAGCATTTATATCAAAGCTAGGCCCACTACGTGATATCACTGCTACCGGCTCCCCGACACAGAGCTTGTAGTAGTCTCAGCCTGAGTTCTAGTGATTCTCTTACTTGTATATCACATTGCTGGTTACATAGTTTGCCCTATTGATATATTTTATATACTGCATTTATTTGGCTTGAGTTATTCTTGTACCTTTCTATGTCCCCTGAGGACCTGGATCCGGATTATCTCCCCAGGTTTAGCAGAGAAGATCTACCCCGAGGTATACGGGACAGAAGCAGACGCTGGAGAAGTACCAGTAGAAGAGGATGAGGTGATGCCAAAAGACTTCTCCTGAGTATTTTCTTTATATACTCAGTCATTTCTGTTCTTGATACTCTATTTTATGTCTCCTGGATTTTTGTATTAAACTCATTATCGGGTTGTTCCCCGAGATATTTTATTGAGACTGGTTGTTGAATTATATTTTATCTTCATTATTTTGATATTTGAACTATGATTATCTTATGTGGATGAGATTAGATTTAGACTGTGACATGTACCAAAGACCATTATATTGTTGTTTTAAAGCTTAAGTACACTCTAACGGATCTATTAAATTAGGTTTGCCTAAGGGAGTGTGCTGCTGGCCATTGCCACGTGTCTAGTCCCTCGGTATTTTGGGACTGGGGTGTGACATAGTTTTTGTGGTGGCCCATGCAGGTCAGAGCATTAAGGTCTACGACTAAGGTCTTCGACTAAGGTCAACGACTATGTTTCTTTGGTTTCAACTAAGGAACTGAGCAAGCCTGCGATTATGATTAGGATAAGTTATATGATCTCATTCACTTGATTGAATCGTTCTTGATCTCTATCGGATTTAAATTTCTTGACTTGCATCCTGCCTTGATTCTGTTGTGCGCCTTTTATAGTTTATTTTGGATGCAGAGTAATGGAACCACAAGCAAGCGACAAAACTCCTGCAAGAACACCACAAGTTGCAGTTCTCACCTACGACGATGAAGTGACACCAGTAGGTGGAGGGCAATCAACTCAACAAAGCAATCAAGCAGATCAGCACGTCTCAAGATTACAGCGAGACGATATTCCACCTCCGCCGCTGTTTACTCCACCGATGGCTGTTTTTCCACCAGGACAGCCTATGGTTGGTCAGCATATGTTCCAAATATTCTATGCAATAATGTAAGTCCAACAGCAGGTTCATCAAGAAGCCCAGCAAAAGAGAAGACACCACCACCGGGACGTGGAAAGGCTTTTACGATAACAGTGAAGGACGCACAAACTCGTAGAGTATCGAATACGAGTAAGATTTAAGTTTTATCATAGCTATATATTCCTAGTAATGCCTTAGCATGTGCCTGTTAGTTCCATTCCTTAGCCTAAGCCTAGTATTATGCTAGCATGAACTTGTTAGTAATCGATACCCAAGTTTTCATATGTTGTAGTTGATCCTTGCTCTAACCATATTCCTTTACTCTTGAATTATTTATCTCTCATTGCTTAGGAAAATATTTTTATTCGTTCCCTACGTGTTCTGCTTAACCCTCACCCTTCCTCTCGATTTCTCTTTGTTCATAATTCTTTATCCTTTGTGTCGTGCTTCCAACATGTCTTGCAACCGTGTTATCTCTTCTGACCGGTTATATTTTTTTTTCTTAATTGCGAGGACAAAATTCTTTTAAGGAGGGTAGATTGTAAACACCCAAATTTTTCAGAAATTAAAATATAAATTTTTTAGGATTTTTTTGTGATTTTTCTGTGATATTTAAATAATTAAAATAAATGTTCTTCTGGGATAAATATTTTGTGAATTAAATTAAATATTAAAATATTATGATAATTATATTTTTGAGTGTAAAATAAATAATTAGTCATAGTATAATTTTTCTGGAATTTATTGGGCCCAAAAACTATTTTTAAACAACTAAAAATATTATTTCTAATTAAACCAGAATAAACCGGATTGAACCAACCTGAACCAAACCAAACCAATATAATCCCAATTAAACCAAACCAACCCTAATGAATTCGGATCTGAACCTGACCCGTACCCGTTAACCCGACCCATTACCCATGCTATAGTAACCGAAAACCCCGATCGCTTAGCCTCCGCCGCGGCCGTCCACCTTCCCGCCGACCCTTCAATTCCCTCTCCACGGTTCATCCGCCGCCATCAACTCTCCGCCTCCCCGCCGCCGTCCGAACCGCCGACTCTAAGCCTCCCCCACCGGCCGACGGTCCACTTCCCTGCAACCGTCGGCCATCCCCTATTTAAACCGACGATCACCACTACCACTTCACTCCGAGCCACCACCGCTTCTCCTATACGCCATGACCCCGAGCTCCCCTCGGGCGAACCCCGAGCCTCCGGCGACGCCAACGCCGACCCCAGCACTGACGAGCAGCACGCCGACGACCCGCCACCGCAGCAACCCGTCGTCAAGGAGCACCGCCACCCCACAGTCGCCGTGTCGCGCCGCCCCGTGTACGCACTGTACAGACATTTCCGACCCTTGTTCCGGTGAGCTTTTCTTTCTCCTTGTCATATTATTTTTTGAACGGACTATTGCGACACGTTCGCTGTGTAACCCTCTCGAACCCTGTGCCATTAGACTGGGGTATCGTGTCCTGTGTCGATCGCAAACTACGACGCAAAAATAGATAAATATATCCCAATTTTCGGATTTCGGAAACTATCCCGAACTCACAAGTTCACGGCCATTTTACGTCCAACCTGTTTAATAATTCTAAAATTAACTTTAACAGTTAATTAGAAAATATAACCAAGTTTGAAACCCTGTAATTAGTTTATTTTATTGTGATGTAGATTGTGTTTTATTCGCGGGTAAAGTTGATCAAAAACTTGGTTTTTAGAACCCAAATTTCTCCCGAAACTGGGTGCGTCCTGCTAAACGAGGCGACTTCGTCGTGTGCGAATTTCACCAAAAGGTACGCATCGTCAATGCAGACCTGTAGGATTTCTCGAAAGTTGATTTGGATGTGCATGCACACCGGAATCAACGAGTATCCGTCAAAATTACCCCGTATCGGGCCTGTTCTGGAACTCGCTGTAACTTCGTGTGTGCTTATCATTTCGCAATGAAACTTGTGCCATCGGATTCGTAGCATTATACTGGTCATGTGACCCAAGTTTGGTTCGATTCTGAGAACGTTGATGAAACCCCATATCGTGGGCCCCACGGCTCCACTTGACGGTTAATTTTGTGACTGGCTCATCGGAATCCAGTTTTGGACATTCTGTTGGGTTCGTATCATTGTTCTGGACTTTTAGACACTATGTTTGACGAATTTGAAGAACTTTTTCTTTGGCACATTTTTTGGTGCGAAGTAGGCCACATGTGGACCCCGCTTTGACCAGAAACTATCAATTTTGCCCATGTGTCCAAATTGAACTTATGGATAGGCAATCCTAGCTATATCATATCTTTTGAGAATAATGGTAATTAGTGGTTCAACAGCGGTGTGACATTTATGATGAAAGCTTTCTTTTTCTCATTAAGTCTCAGTTCTTAAAGATCCCTCCCGCTCCCAACTCCGCTTCTCCCTCCGATGTCGGTAGATTAATTCCAAGACCAAAGCCATTGATTCCATTGGTAAAAAAATAGCTGATGCGAACTCGGTAGTGCTACTGAAAGCACTGGTCTTGCTTGTACATCT
This sequence comes from Iris macrosiphon, assembly GCA_036927795.1. Lineage (NCBI taxonomy): Eukaryota > Viridiplantae > Streptophyta > Magnoliopsida > Asparagales > Iridaceae > Iris > Iris macrosiphon. Next base: position 176,852,550 of record JAYESA010000010.1, read on the forward strand.
TCTATTGCCGGAAAAGGACGACGTCTTGGGTCAGTCTGGAACAAAGAAGGAAGCTCAAGCAAGTGCGTTTATTTCAGCATCTGGAGGAGTACCTGAAGATCTCAGTATTACCGGAGCAATTGGAGGAACTCAAACCCCATGCAAGTGTACCTTGCCAAACTTGCAGTAATTGCTTCATATTATTTCCTTGATTTATTTATGTGATGTATCTGTTCAACCTAGGACCGTGAGATATTGTTTAGCGTCCGAATAAGATTCTGGTGTCGACGCCGTACGCGGAGTCGTGTAACGTTACTTAGAGAATTGATATTGCAATCCTATATATTTTTTATGCTTGCTTTATCAAGTACGTCATACCATAGGACACCTGACACTATTCATGAGACCGAATCTTTTCTGAGTCATTCATGGTGATTCTTTATAGGATTACAGGATTCATGACATAGATATTACATATGCATAGCTATCATTATGACTCGCTGCATTAGTTAGAGGTCATGATCTTGCGTGTTATGGATATGAGACATCGTGGACATGAGACGTGTGATTACATTGGGTAGGGAGAGACACACAAGCTACAGGCTGATTATATATATATATATATATATATATATATATATATATATATATATATATATATATATATTATTGTGGTATCGAAGCCTCTACATCAAAGCTAGGCCCACTACGTGATATCACTGCTACCGGCTCCCGGATACAGAGCTTGTAGTGGTCTCAGCCTGAGTTCTAGTGATGCTCTCACTTGTATATCACATAGCTGGTTACATAGTTTGCCATATTGATACATTTATATATTGCATTTATTTGGCTTGATTTATTCTTGTACCTTGCTATGTCCCCTAAGGACCTGGATCCAGATTATATTCCCAGGTTTAGCAGAGGAGATCTACCATGAGGTATACGGGACAGGAGCAGACACTGGAGCAGTACCAGTACCAGAGGACGAGGTGATGCCAGAAGACTTGTCTTGAGTATTTGCTTTATATACTCAGTCATTTATGTTCTTGATACTCTATTTCATGTCTCGTGGATTTTTGTATTAAACTCATTATCGGGTTGTTCCCCGAGACATTTTATTGAGACTTGTTGTTAAATTATATTTTATCTTGATTATTTTGATATTTGAACTATGATTATCTTCTGTGGATGAGATTAGATTTAGACTGACATGTATCGTAGACCATTATATTGTTGTTTTACAGCTTAAGTACACTCTAATGGGTCCATTAAATTAGGTTTGCCCATTGGAGTGTACGTTGGCCATTGCCACGTGTCTAGTCCCTTGGTATTTTGGGACTGGGGCGTGATATCTCCTCTTCCTTCTCGGCGTAAGAGACCACCTAAGCAGCTGCCCGTGAGGGACGGTACCTCTTCGATGGTGTCTGCACATTGTCAAATAGACCAGAAAAAAGGTATTTATAGAGAGGACCAGGAAGAATCAAACTGAGAGGTTCTTCGGGTACCGCCATCGCATCTAGAGGGGGGTCGAGTTCATAAGCCGCGAATGCAAGGGGTCCTACCACTTCGCTCACAATTCCCTTCGTAAATAACTTTGAATTTGCCACATGTCCCATCCCTGGGGCCACCTCAGTCCTCGCCTTCTTGAAATACAGAGCATGATGTGTCCCGACCTTTGAATTAAGCTTAGCAGGCGGAGGATCTTCGGAAGGAGACGTTCCATCTTTCCCAGTTGATGGGTCCAGCTCCACGATCAGAGGTCTAGAAACTCCCTTACCTTTCTTGGGTGTCATATGCGCCCTTGCTTCCGGAGGCATCAGCATAGTGCCTTCGATATAACTCCTCTCCGAGTCAAATTTAATCGGCGGGACATTGGCCGTGCAATAATACTTGATCGTTGTGTACAATATTTTGGGCATGACTTCGGCCGACATTAACTAAAACCAAGCTTGAGTGCCAGTGGAATGATTGCAACTTCATGCTCGAGCCCTATCGAGTAAGTTGTCGTTGTATTCGATGGAAGTACTCGGGTGACCCAGCAAAAACTGAGTGTAGCCAAACTAACGAGCTAACTGGATGGGCAGATAAGGCTCCACTAAAATAGCAGCTCTATTCTGGTATACTAAGTTAGAGGGATGGATGGTTTGGAGCCAGCGAAAGAGCCTCTCAGACAAATTTTGAGGCACCCCCCCCCCTCCGCCATCCTGATGAACAATATTCCTCTCCTCATCCGTGTACTTTGGCTCTAATGTAAAGAAACTCTAGCCAGTCATAAAGGATAGCTCTCTCCTACAACCGGGGACTGTCGCATTTCCACTTAATGTCTCGATACCTGCGGATCAGGGTATCGACAACCACCATGTTCTCATCAGTCCTAGGGCTCATGAGGGACCTATGATACATGAGAAGCCAATCCATCAGATAATGGTAAGGGAGCTCGACCCTGTTGAAATGCTCCTTGCCAAGATGGTCCCTCACCTTCTCAGCAAAGTTGCGGAGACCCTGATGGATGCGGCATACCATGGCCGTTAGAAGGGCCAGCTTATGGCGAAAGCCAACTCATGGCCGGAAGGATGAGGGTACGGCTGATTCTTATCCTAGACCTGCTTGGGACTATGCATTTGCGCAACCAGAGCATCAGGTATACCGCCAACACGGCCTTAGCGGATACCTGTTGGTGTCCATATAGAAATAGCTAAGTTTCTCTTCGAGGTAACCCATCTCGTAAACAGGTTTGTCTCGTTCCTCCGAGGAATCCTCAACTCCTTCATCCTCAGCTACATCAAGTTCCTTCAGCATCTGAATTGAATCAGCCACTTCCTGTTCGGATCGCGATGCCCGAAAATGAACTCTGGTGGACTCCTTCGACTCCGGAAAGAGGTGATGGTTCTAAGTTATGATATGAGGTGAAGATTACTTAGAGGAATTCATCTTCTTCTTTGACATCCGCTGATAAATGTCATGGTGGCATAGTAATTCCTGGTACACCGCCAGGATCTTCGGGTTCTCGGCTTCTAATTCTTCGAGTTTTTTTATTGCTCGGGGTATACTCTTCGTAGGGTTCTTCGTTCCAAGGACGTTTGGAGATGGTATGCATCTCATGCAAGACAAGTCTCATCTCGTCGCCAGGTGTAAAGAAGGTCCCCGTGCGAAGGTTGTACAATTCCATCAGTGCTACGAAGAGGGGGCAGTTTATCTCTGAACCATGGCACGTACCCCTTACAGTGAAAAACAAGTCGGCGGCTTTGAGCTTCTGCTCGTACTTCTTCAGAATCCATAGGGTCTAACGATACCAGGAGTGGCTAAATGTGCCCAACTAAGAGCCCCAATTGTCCTGTGGGATAGGTCCCCTTCTTGGCAACTTGATGAAGGAAGGTTCCCGTCGCATATATGCTAAGTTTTGGTCCCAGTTCACTTCCGACAAGACAAGGCATCAATCCAAGCAAGGAGTACGAGGGTTACTCCTTCATGCTATAAGACTCCCCTTTGTTCTTACCGGTCCCACACCGAAACATTGCCAAGGAGGCCCCCTGTGGCTTAGGGGTTAAGTTCCATTACATCCATCGTAGTCCCATCATCACCTTTATGTCCGACAAAGGAATGTGACGTTCAAAAGAAGGAAATGGCATCTCCGTCTCACAAAAGGTAAAAGACCAGCTCTCCCTAGTCGTCCCTATCTCGGACTGAGAAGACTCCAGTGCATCCCCAAATAAGAAGTATGGCTTCTTATAGAAGTAATTTCCATCTTTAGCGGGGATCTCCTTCAAGTTTATCTAGCTCAACAAGAAGGAAGGCGTCTGCTCAGCAATCTTCTGTTGAAGTTCAGGTGGAAGATCTTTATCAATCTAGGTCTTAATAGCCGCAATCAGGTCCCCGAGGTTCATGTTCAACGAAAATATACCATGACTGAGGACCAGGTCGCCAGAGGGTGCGGTGGGCAAAGCTACTGCAAAAACCACCAAGGAGCTTGGTTAGAATCATTGAGATGAGTATTAATATACCAAAGTGATATACTCATGCGGCTTGCGGCAGAGCCAAACCATGCGGCATGTTGTTTATGCGGCATGGTCACTCATGCGACCGAGTCAACCCATGCGGTCGAGTCACCCATGCTGCCGAGTCACTCATGTGGCCGAGTCACCCATGCAGTTGAGCTACCCATGCGACAGTGAGAAGTTGGCGCATAGACTAATCCATGCGTCCAACTGCGCATATATGTCTCTGCGTTCAGAATTCCACTTTGTCTTCCCCAAATGACCTACCCTTAATCAATGGCTGAATGTCGTCGAGAAACAGAGGAGGGTCAGCCTCGGCAGCACGACCCTTCCCCTTGGTCATGCACTTGCCCTTCGGGGCCTTCTTGGCAACAACGACGGAGGAGGAAGCTTTGGGAGCCATGGTAGCAAAGAAGAAGAAGAGAAGAAAGTTTGAGAGACTTAAGAGTTTTTTAAATACTTCTCTCTCTCCTTAGACCCCCTTATATAGGACAGGATATGCGGCTTGGGATAATGATGGCGGCTATTCAAATCCCGATCCGCCTCGATTAACATAGCTACAAAAGATGACGGTGACTCCTCGTTTGTTGTGCCGCTTTATCCCCTCTGAACTGTCGCCTTGGAGTCTGGACCCAAAAGACGGTACAAAATCCTAAAAAATCTCCTCGGAGATGGAGCTAAATATACTCATTAATGATCTGACAGCCTAGCAGAACCAACTATACGACAATATGTCTCTACGACATGTCACTCATATTCGGCCAAAAGTGCCCGAACATGCTTCTAGTTCAAAGTATTTCAAACTTGTCATTTTGGAAACTTTGAAGGAGATCTTGTAGAAGCATAAAAATGATGCAGGCCGCATAGATCTCATGTCCCTTTAAAATAAAAGCATGCCACATAGGAGCACATAGAGCCCATGCGGCCCGAACAACCAAGGAGTTAGAAGCCGCATAAGAAGAATCCATGTGGCCTAAACAACCACGAATTAAGGGGCCACATGAGATCCCCTTGATACGATATTCAATGCCCTTCAAAGTTCTAACACACCACTCGTCACCTAGAGCGCTTCGAGAATTGTGAGAGAGGCGACGGCTCATAAAAAGACGAAAAGTCATATCAGTGCATTAATAACTTCGTCAGATGTGTCATGCCACACGTTCCCTCATATGCGACTATGGCCCTATGCGGCCTTGTTATTATGCGGCCAAAGTGTCCAATCGACCAAGGCCATACGAGAGCTTGCATACTGCCACAACGCCATACGACCGAAGTGTCCATAAGACGAAGGCCAAAGGAGAGCACATATACGGCCAAGATGCTATATGGCATTGTTATTATGCGGCTGAAGTATCCAATCGACCAAGGCCAGACGAGAGCTTGCATGCCACCATAATGCCATGCGGCCGAAGTGTCCATAAGACCAAGGCCAAAGGAGAGCACGTATACGGCCACTACTCTATGCGTCCACGACACCATGCGTCTCTCAGCTCGCAAGATATTCCCGTTACAACCAAAAGAATCTTCACACGGTTAGTGCTAATTACGTATCCAGCTGACAGAGTCACGTATACAACAGAGTTAAAAACAACCCCGAGATTTTATTAACAACATATCCCAACCGAGGCCGCGTGGCAACCTGTATGTGGCTACTGTTGCAACCGTATTCTGTTGAAGGAGCCACCTACGGCCAGTAAACAGAGGCATATGCGGCACCTATAGCCTATCAACATGATGGCTATAAATTGGAGGAACTTGGACGTTCCCAAGGTCCTCTTTTCAGAGACCATACCCCCCCCCCCCCCCCGGCGAGCTACGTACATGCACACAAGCTCAAGAGAGAGAAAAGAAAAGAGAGCACACACATTCCCTCGTCGGACCGTCAACGGAGTAAAGGAGTCACTGTAGTACTCGATCTCCATCGTCACATTCCCCAGATCAAAAATATTGTACTTAGATTTTTATGTCTAGAATTTCTTTTTACTTTTTTGTTTATTGTTAAACAGAAGTTTTTCAAACTTACACTTATGACAAACACCATCATAACACATATCAATATCATATAAATATAATCCACCAATAAGACCATATAACTTGTAATATATAATATAAATCATTTATAATATCTTTAAGAAAAAAAATAACTCAATATAAGTCCACATTCTCATATTTAATTAATGTCCATATGGCTCAAATGGAACCATAGTCCCAATCTATGAAAAATAACAATAATATATAACCTCTAAAAGTCCAAGTTCATGAATAAAACTCTCAAGAACAAACTCTCTAAATGAAATAAACTATTAAGCTATTGTGTTCCAATTTTTGGACGGGTTCCACATCCTCTACAAACGCACATATTATACCCTCTAAGGGCCCATAATGTGTAGGGTACAGGTCCTTATCTAAAACTGTTAATGTAAATGTCTCTAGTCATGAGTGAGCAAAATAAACATGAAATAAAACATGAAAACACTAAGAGTGAGTGGTACAATGGTAAGTAGTGACAAAAGTGCATAGCAATGGATAGTAATAACTATGATGAAAAAAATCATATAATAACTAGAGTAACGAAAATAAGTTACAATTGTAACTAGTGTCATTTAGAACCCATTGTTCGGTATATGGACTGCGAGGGGCTAATCCGGTATGTCAGTATGTGAGCACACCAGACGGCTATAATAAGAATAGGATAGGCTAGTTTCTATACGAGTAATAGTCCATAACCTAACAGTGCATTCCCCTGATCCTAGTTACTAAACAGTTCTAATAAAATAGTCATGCAAATAAACAAATAATGAGTAACGAGTAAAAATGAGTAAGCGAGCAGGTCATGCATAATTGGTTGCACAGAATTATAAAGCAACTATATGTGTACTTGTGTGAGATCATTTAGAATATTTAATCATAAAGGACAATGGAAATAGAACATGCATCCTAGTAGTAATCTAGGGTGTAAACGTTCTTGTAAACTTGCCAGCTCATTTGGTTTGATGTATACTGCCAACCGCTAGACATTTGTGAGACACTTCCCTTATACCCATACCATATAACACACAAACAAGGCAACAATCAATACATAACAACTTACTAGTTGACATTCCTAATAATTTTTAAGGTTTGGACATTTTTTTGGATTTCTAGGTTATCTTTTCGGCCATATAAAACTCTTACACGCTATCGAACAATTCTTAGAAAATATATATAAAAAATAGGATTATATCTGCACATAACCCTTTAATATAACCAATTTTTACCAATACCATATTCTCATAAAATATAGGTCATTACAATATCTTAAGAATCAATTCATCCAAATAGGAGAAGAAGTGAAGGAAGGGTGTTTACTCCCAAACCGTTCCGTTGAACCCAATATTTTGGTTAGAGTTAAACCATATATTCATTCGAGGGATAGCAAAATTTCATGTAAAGGTCGATACCAATTTCAAGTTATGATCATTTAAATTTACCTATTTTTATACATATCAAAACAGTAAAACTGGTACAAAACTCAGAAGTAATTTTGCAAATTTAAATTTGGGGTATCACTTTTAGATTTTATCAATCATATATGTTATGATTACTATTAAATTGGTTTTTATTAAAAAATAATAAACGAACTATGAGTTATAGCAGAAAAAATAAAGGTGTATAGTACCAAAAGTGCAAATTATTAGATGAATTCAGGAAATAAACGGGGTCGATTTTTGACTTAGTAAAATATTTTAAAAATTTAAGAGGGAGGTATTTTATTGTTTTCACCTTTAAAATTGCCTCGAAAGTTGAAATTCCCCCTTCTAGGCTCGGCATAATTTCCCACTCTCAAAATTCAAAAAATACAAAATATAAAACCTAATATATATATATATATATATATATATATATATATATATATATATATATATATATATATATATATATATATATAACCTTAAAATTTGGACGGCCAGAATCTCTCAGAGATCAACTTAATGGATTGGGAGGGTGCAAGAAGGTTGCACCACCGACAAGTTGGCTACCCCCTTGTTGGTCTGTGAGAGGCTTGCGCTAACAGGTGGGCCAGGGTTCCCCCCATGTTCGGTTATGTGGGGACGTGTCCCGCTAGCGTGTAGGATCCACCTGTTTGGGGAGGTCAACGGCTGTCAGGGGTTCCCCACCCCTAGGTGGGTGCGGGTAGGGGGTAGGTTTGGAGTTTTTTTTTTTCTTCTAAACATATTTTATTAATAGTTTTTAGTATAGATAAATGCCAATAATTACGTAATAATTTTAGAAAAATTATGACTTTTTGTAAGAAAATCTAAAATGTTGATATAAGCTCTTTATAAAATTTTGAGACCAACTTACTACCCAATATTAAATAGTTTTAAGCCTTAAATTTTCCTAATTAATTCTAGAAAGTTTTGAAAATACTAAGTCTTCTCATAAGCTATTCAACAATATTCTTACAACTTTTAATCTCACTTTAATCAATGTTATATATTGTTGTACTTCTAAAGTCCTAAATTGATATTTGGAGATTTTTGGCAGTGAATGCTACACTAGTGGCGTACTTGAGAAATACTTCAATATCCACCTTAAAATCTTCACTCAAAAACAATCTTGCTCTCTGCTAGCATTTGTAAGATCAACCAAGTTGTGATTCATTGCTTGTTGGGTGTAGATGATTCTGCACAACGGATATACAAACAAAATGAGATAAGGTGGTTAACTTCAACTATATTCTAAAGGAATCATAATTGTAACTTAACCTATACATGTATGATACATGCAGCACCATGCTACTGGCGGTGGCATCGTGTTGGCTTGTGGCTGGTATAACTCAGTCGAAACAGGGTTAAGTGGGAAAATCTTGGGGCATTAAATCGATCGGGACAAATGTAGTGAGATCATATCATGTCCATGGATTGGTTTCTGTTAAAATAAGTTCAAAATTCAGTGAATCATATGCATTGGAGAATGAACTCTATATAAGAGTCTCTTCCCATCTATTATTATTATTATTATTATTATTGCTGGATATTTTTGCTCATTTGTTTTGATGAATGCATTTTTGTTGTTGTATTTTATGAATAATTTTTTGTTATTCACTTTCATCGATTTTTGTATTTACTTTGGGATTCTGAGAGAAAGAAAAAGAAGAGATAAAAGAAATGTACTGAATCGTTGTTGGTATCATTGCAGAATGACGCATTATTATTTGCTCGACAAATCTCTAGTCGATGATTGACGTCGATCATTCTTTCTTTCACCTTAATGACCTAATAAAAGAACTCTCTCTTAATGAATTCTTTACAATGTCCTTAATTACTTATAGTCCTTAATTACAATGTCCTTAATTACTTATAGTCCTTTACAATGTCCTTCATTTTTCATTACCATGCATAATATATTTTATAGCTAATTTGCACACATTTGCATGATCATGGACAACTTGTGCACAAGGTTTGGCTTTTCTGGAACTATATCCGGGACACCGGGATCGTATCGACCTAGAAAAAAAAAATTATGTGGAAACATACTTCAAGCACGAGTTATTGCAGAACCTTCAGTGGAAATATCTATCAGCTCCGGAAGGACGCATCGTAATACTCTATATAGTCCTTCTTGGAATCCAAATCAACAATGACTGCCATGTAGATAGGTTGCATTTGCTAAGTAGTTATTGACATGAGTTCTTCATCTATTTTTATGCAGCCATGGTTTCTTTCTTTGTGGAAAGCACGCACACAGTCTTTAGCTTTGGCACTTATGCTAATGACTTCTTCCACATCTCATCACTATCATCAATTATCCCTTGTAATTGAAGGAATAACCTCTCTCTCTCGCGCTCTCTCTCTCTCTCTCTCTCTCTCTCTCTCGCTACATAGTGCTCTTCTTTCGTTGTTGATAGTGATGGGCCCCCCTTTTTCACTGAAACCAAGGATGATCTTCCAAATGCTTCCCAATTGTAGAGAATGTAGCTATCAGCAAAATGCTCCTGTCAGCTTATTTATGGTACACCTTAACCTTAAATTTCAATGATTGGTTAGAAACATATATAGCTTCCTATATATGTAGTAGAGATATTAGACAATAACCTTAATTAATCCACAGTGAACATCCCTAGTCGTATCCAAAAGAGAGAGAGAGAGAGAGAGAGAGAGAGAGAGAGAGAGAGATCCTATGAAGAAACCATTTTAAGATCATAACTAGATATTGACTACACACCTCCTTCCAAAAGCAATATGGATCAAGGACAAGATTGGGGTCAGTGACTCAGTCTTGCTGGTGCAGAGATTTCAAGGGTGCAATTGATTGCATTTGATCTCAAGATTGCTTTCCATCAATTTTCCTGGTGTCAATAAAGGGGCAGTATAAATATGTTTCTGAAAGAGAAGAGCATGTATAATTAATATCTGAAGAATAATGTGGCTGTGCGGCTACGGCTGCGTGAGACTTTCGGACCGGATGGAGTCTTCGAACGTGGTGCCTTCAGATCGGAATGTAGCCTTCGGACTGGGTGGGACGTTCGGACTAGAGATTGTATATATAGGCCTTCGCGCTGGATTTGTTGTAAGTTTTCGGGCTGAGTAGTAGCCTCTCGAAGGGGCCTGAATAAAATTTACCTTCTTCGAAAAAAATAAAGTGCCCGACTTTATAGCTTGAATTAGTGAACAATTTTTTATTTTTTTTATTCCACTGATCGCTACAATCGTGAAGGTACAATTGTAGAGATTCATGTTTCATAACAACAATATCATTAATGGAGTCGGATATGGAGCACACGGTACCTAAATCCTTAAAAGCTGTTTCAAATGGCAGATTAAAGTTAGTGAATAATGTACTCTGCAAATTTACTATCAAACACAATCCACATATTTCAACAACCCTACATGTAGTTTTCTCATTCCATATAAACTGGGGTTTGGAAAACAATTAATAAGAGGTAAAAGAGAGCATGAGGTTCATCGCAAAAGTATGAAATTGACAAGGAAACTAAACAAGGGCGAAGCCAGAATTTTAGTTTATGCTGGATTGAATTTAAAACGTTCTGAAATTTTTTTTTAACAAAATAAATGTTATGTCAATATCATTATGTCCATATTTCATCGTGGTTGTCCGTACCGTTGCTTGTAATCTAGAACAGTGTCCAACATACTAAAAGAATTAAAAATCTTACAAATATATATATATATATATATATATATATATATATATATATATATATTAGTTTGAGAGAGGTTATTTCTTCAAAGTTGACCATGCTTTCTCTACACGAGGAATTAATAGATTTATAGGTCAAAAATATTTTTAGTAGTTTGATGTGCATCAAGAATAATATCAAGTACCCCCACCCTGCAATGTACATTATATGGGCAGAGGAGGTGGAAGGAGCGTGACAGTGATGACACCAAATTGCTTTGGAATCTGATTCTTTCTCCATCAATCCATCCATCACTGCTACCAAAAGAACAAGGACTTGCGAGCTCGGGTCAGCCCTTTGTGATTGCATATTTGCCACCACACACATGTCGATCCATGAACAGTGAGGACCATGTAGGGAGCAAACCCTAGTGCGACGAAAGCAGCCCTCTCCTCTCCTTTAATTTGGGTCCTTGTTAGAGACATTGGTCTCGTATAAGCTCAATCAATGTCCCTTTGCAAGGGACACGCGTGTGCCTTTACACAATGATGTGCTAAACAAGGCCTTTCCATCTCGCAAAAGAGTACGTTACCATTCTAGTCACACTGACACTAACGGTCGTCGCAAAAGCTTACGACAGCAAGGACGGAACCAGGATTTTAGTTTGAATAATGCTGCATATATAAGACGATCCCGCAATCATACCCCCCCCCCCCTATTTGTTTCGTCTCCCCAGGCCCACCTCAAACAATTCCGACCAATCAGCCGCTGCCACGTGGCAGGCGGGATGAATGTGGGACCGCTTTTGGCGGTGTATATAGCACTGTCCTTTTAGTTTGCCCCGAGCTGAATTTAAAACGTCTTAAAAGAAATTTCTAACAAAATGAATGTTGTGTCAGTATCTCATGTCCATATTCGCCGTATCCATACCGTATCGTGTCTGGCCAATATAGAACAATGTCCAATATACTAGAAAAATTGGAACCTAATAAAAAATATTTAGTTTACCAGGTAGATTCTTTTAGGTATAAATTCGAACACTAAGAGCATTTTGTATCAGCTTTCACCATCAACAGAGGATCTGCGATGTAACAGAACTCGTCAACGGTGTCGGACGGCAAGGAAAGTGTTGGCGACGGGCTTAACACTGCTGTTGTAGCTCCTCCTTCGGCTGCAGTTGCAGTCCAACGACGATGGCGCGGTCTCGATTATGATTGAAGTTCTCATTTGAAGATTAAGTAGAGCAGAGGAGAGGAGAGGAGAGAAGGTGAGTTATAGAAAAAGAGTTTGAATGAGGGAGGAGAGTTCGTACGGAAAGAGAGGATGAGATGGGGAGGGGACGCTCGATAGCGGGGTTCTGGGAAGGAGATAATTTACAATGTACATTATTTTGCACTGTACGGTGTACACGGGATAATAAGAGAGGGGAGCTAGGAATTTAAAAAAAGAGTTTGGTTACTAGAGTGTGGACTGCTGTGGGCTTGTATGAGCTGAAATTTGGGATAAAAAACTTGATGTGGGCTGACATGTATAAAAAAAAACATTGGGTCATTCTAGCCCACCGGTAGCTCCGCCCTTGTACGACAGTCAAGGAGATGGATATACTTGTGAGTTACATACGTACGTGCGTGCGTACGTACGTATAAGTCTGTCTGTCTGTTTGTCTGTCTGTCTGTCTGTCTGTCTGTCTGTCAGTCATCGGCTTTCCTACTAAGTTTTCACTTGATCAATTCTAATGGTGTTCCCAGTAGGTGGGGTTGAGTAGATGCTGGCTCTCCACCTCACCATTCTGTGGCAAAGGTGACATCTGCTTCCACTGTTCCTCTTTAGTATAAACTCCTGCAAAAATTCTCTTTCGGGCCTCATCGATAGCCACCGCGCAACACGTATGGCTCCTTTGCCATCTGATACACATCCACTGCCTCTTCTTAATTGCACTCGAAAAATGGAAAAAGGTCCAGAGATATGATCGGATGAGAATGAGATTGGCCACCTTTAATTAGGTCTAGAGAAAGGCCTCGCATAATAAACAATTAGAATGTTGTGACATTAATGTCAATCTCACTCCTACTCTTTCTAGTTTCCAAGAAAAGCCCTAGTCTCAATGGCGTTTTACGTCGCGAAATTTAACACAACTTCCTTTTGAGTTGATAATTCCGAGAAAACGTTGGGGTGGGGGTGGCGTGGGGTGGGGTGGGGTGGGCTGCATTCCAGTCGCAATCACGAGAGACAAATGTGACAATCATAACAGAATTCAGCATACAAGTCACGCCTTTCACCAAGTGTGTACTTTCACATGTCGATCAAATGTTGTCTTGATCATTATTTTATGATAAATTTTCTTAACACTACACCAAAAACTCTAGAGTTAAGGAGGATCGGTGATTAAATATCTATATTATTATTTTGGAGAATGTCGATGTCCATTGTTCGGAACGAAAGTGCGGAAATCGTTTTCCAAACCAGACAGTACCTGCGAGAGAACCGAGCAAAACGTACAAACCAAAAAACGTCAAACACAAATAGTAGACACAGAGATTTTTGACGTGAAAAATTCTTGCGAAAAAAATCACAGGACGATCGGAGTCCAACCCTGAAAAGCCTCAACTAATGGAATAAGAAATACACCGACTCCTTACAAACTTCTCACCGATCCAAACGGATCACCACAACTCTTTTGAACAGAAAATATATTATAACCACGAAGAAGAAAAACAACTGAAATACCCGAAACTGATATATTTCGAAACTGCCCCCAATCCTTCTTTCTCCTCTCCAATGTTGCAATGGCACTCTTGCCTCATTTTCTCTCCTTGTTGCTGTAATTTTTTTTAGAGAGAGAAATATTTTAGGGTAAGGAGACACCTATATATAGCCTCAAACCCACAAATAGTATTCATATTATAGATAGGAATATTCAATCCAAATCCAAATTTATTGACATATTACTATTATATGTAGGAATATCCAATCCAAATAAATTGAGGTATTCCTATTATATGTAGAAATACTCAATCCTATTCCGGGGTATTTTTCACATAGGTTGGGAACCCCACCTACTCCAACAAATCTCCCCCTTCACAACTATGTGGAGGGGGTCGTCATCCCGACGATCCGCCTGCAGTACCCAAACCTTTTTTCTTGGTAGAACCTTTGTGAACATATATGCTCCGTTATCATCTGTATGAACCTTCTCAAGCGCCGCTTCCTTCTTGTCAACCACATCCCGTATCCAATGATACCGGGTATCAACGTACTTGGATCGGCTATAAAATATCTGGTTCTTCACAAGGTGAATAGCACTCTGACTAACGCAAAGCAAAGGATACTGCTCCTGCTTTAGCCCAATTTTTTGCAGCAGCTTCTTCATCCACAGCAACTCCTTGCAAGCCTCCGTCGCCGCAATGTATTCTGCCTCTATCGTCGATAAGGCAACACACTTCTGTAAACGCGACTGCCACGATAGTGCTCCACCAACAAACATCATCACATAGCCCGAAGTCGATCGCCTCGTCTCTACATATCTCCAGCTATATCAGCGTCGGTATATCCAACCAGCTTCGGCTCGTCATCACCAAATGAAAGTCTCCAATCGGCAGTACCCTGAAGATATCGTAGAATCCACTTGACCCCACTCCAATATACCATTCCAGGATTGGAAGTATACCTGCTAACTGTGCTAACTGCGTGAGCAATGTCTGGCCCCGGACATACCATAGCATACATAAGACTCCCCACAGTTGAGGCATATGGAACTCGCTCCGTATCTTCATTCTCTTCCTCGGTAGATGGACACTGCTCCTCAATGAACTTAAGTGAGCCGCAAGGGGGTTACTCACTTTCTTCGACCCGTCCATCCCGAAATACTGAAGTACCCAGTGAATGTACTTCTTTTGGGACAAGTGTAGTAGCTTGGACTCTCTCTCTCTCGGCTGATCTCTATCCCAAGAATAGTCTTTGCTGCGCCCAAATCCTTTATAGAGAAGGTCGCGCCCAGTTGGCGCTTCAACTCTGCTATCCTAGTGGCATTCCGACCTACCAATAACATGTCATCAACATAAAGCAACAAAATGATGAAATCATCCTCGGCGAAGTACCTCACAAAAATACAATGATCCAACGTCGTCCGTGCATAGCCATGCTCCCCCATAAATGACTCGAACTTCCTGTACCACTGCCTCAGATCCTATTTTAGACCATACAAGCTCTTCCTCAATCGGCAGATCAAATATGACTTGCCCTTCTCACAGAATCTCTCTGGCTGCTCCATGTACAACTCCTCCTTAAGATCATCATGGAGCAATACCGTCTTTACGTCCATTTGCTCGACCTCCAAGTCAAAACTGGCTGCCAATGCTAGCACCACCCGTATAGACGACTGCTTGACGACTGGCGAAAAGATCTCATCATAATCTATGCCTTTCCGTTGACCGTAGCCTTTAACTACCATCTTCGCTTTGTATCGAGGGCGAGTAGCATCATCTGTCTGCTTCACTCTGAACACCCATCGATCCTTCAAAGCCTTCTTGTCCTTTGGCAACCGCACCAGATCATAAGTAGAGTTGACCTCCAAGGAACTCATCTCCTCCTTCATGGCCTCCATCCACTCCTGTCTGTGTTCATCTTCCATAGCCTCTGCGAAACTTTTGGGTTCTCCCCCGTCAGTCAGTAGCACATACTCATCCGGTAAGTATCTTGTAGATGGTCGACGCTCTCTATCGCACCTCCTCAACGAAACCACTATTGCTGGTTGTATATCTACAGCCTCCTCCCCTCCAGGAACTCCCTCCTCGGCATGCTCATCCGCCTGAGGGTCACCCTGACCACCATCAGTGTAAATTCTCTCGATTTATTCTGTAGATAGTCAGGTTGGATTTGGAAAATTTTGGATTTTTGCAGCAGATGTTGAGGTTTAGGGTGGAGTTAAGTTTGCCTGGTATTTTAATTCATTTAATTTAAACCCTTGGCGTGCCCTATCATTGCTTGATTATTCGGAGCCCAATATCAGCCCATAAATTTCATCTGATTATTGTACTTCTGACTTGACCCGCCAAATTAGGCACTGGACTTTTTCGTCTTCAAAAAATCAGATTTCGTTGTGCTCTAAATTAATTGCACAATTTTTCGAAATCGTAATCCATATTTAATTTCGTGTCGGACACCTGTGTCGTTACCCTAAATTTTGAGATATCAACTTAACCCGTTGAGCCGGACCAACTAAAGGGTCCAAGACTGACTCCAAGCCCCCACCATTTTTGACCTTTGCGTCATTTCCAGATTTTGACCCCAAGTGCCCCCATTTAATTTAAAAGCGCGGGACACTTTAATTCTATTTTTAATCGAGGATACCAATTTTGCCTAATCCTATTTTAATCCCCAATTAATTCCGATGGCCATTAAATTAAACCCGTGCCTCACGCACAACACCCCCACACCATGCAAATCATCAAACCCATTTTTTCTCCACAAATTTTGCATCATTTTATGTGTTCGTACAATTTCTCGAATTTAAGGGGCTAAGTTGCAATTTATTGATTTTGGGTGTCCTCACCCCATTGGCCATAACCAAATGGAGAGCCTACCATCCTTTGACCAAGTCAATCCTCCCCCTCCCTCTCTTTTGGATGAAGAATAAATTTCTTCATATGTTATCTACACCACACGTTTGAAAGGGGTAAATCCTCACCATCCAATCTCCACAAAAATCCCCTATTTAATGTCTCATCAAGCCCACATCCCAAGCAAGCCCTAATCCCCCTAACCCCCCTCTCTCCCTCCTCCCTCTTCCTAATACTACCAGCCTAACTTCCTCTTCCTTTCTTCTTCTTCCTTTCTTCTTCTTCATTGCTATACTTCTTCTTTATTGCTACTTCTTCTTCTCCATTTTCAGTTGGCCGCCGGAGCCCCTCCAAGCAGCCACCTCCTCCGGCCGAGATCACGACTCCCTCCCCGGCCTACTGTATTCCCGCGGCACCGCCACTGCGCCGGCCATTTCCCCGCGGTCTCCCCTGCTGCACTGCTCCGGCCGAGCTGCTGCGCCGACCACTTCCCTGCGGCCTCCATTGCTCCGACGAGCCCGCACCACCATTCTCCGACGTCCCGGTTCACCCCCACGGCCAGTCTCTTCCACCAACACTGTCTGCCATAGCCATCACCACCTCCACGAATCTTCAGGCAACCGCAGCAGTTCCTCCGACGAAGCACGTCGACCCCCCCCCCCCCCCCCCGCGTCTTCTCCGGTGAGAACCCGGCATCGCCAGCCTCCCACCATTCTCAGCGAGCATTACGACTCCCCAACCCTTCCTCCTCTTCCTCCAGTGATCTCTGTTCTCCTCCAACCGAGCCGACATCCTTCCCCGGCCACACTGCCTGTTGTACAACCGCACCACCACCATCTCCGGTCTGCCATAGCCACCACCACCAACTGACCATTCTCCGGCAGCTACTGAACCACCACGAGCTCCTCCACCTTCATATTTATCACTCTCCGGCACGACCAACCACTGTGCAACCTCCCTCCTCTCGACCACTCAACCACCGCACATCCCCGAGCTTCGACGAGTATCTCCACGAACCACCCTGCTGCCACCACCACCTCCAGCCGCTCTCCGGCTACCCCTGCACCACCTCGCTCCGGCCAACAACCCCCTCGCCGACGAGGTATACCATTTCTTCCCCTACTCTCTATTTTTATATATATAGTGTCTTGTGTAAATAGTTAGGATTATAGGTTGTATATTTTTGTTGTGTAATTTTAAGTGTAGTTCATGTAACTTGGTATTTAATGAGGTGTGACTAGGTTTTATGGTAGTGTTTAGAGTCTACTTATCTAAGTTTCTAAAAATAAGAATTTTTGGACATGCATTGACTTTGGGGTTTGAGAATGAAACGGTTCTAGTTAAAGATTACTTATATGCATTGAGAATTATGGGATTTTATATGCAGGAGAGATTTTAGGATAATGCATATTATAATACACAATTGATGAAAGTGCTAATTGATTAATTTTGGTTTAAATTTACATTGGTGATTGTGTGTGTGGACATGAAATATATAAATGAGACTGTTGGAAATATGATAATGCTGAGGGTGGGTTTTAAGAGCATGAAGCAATTAGGGTGTTCATTTTAATATATGCATTTTTATCATTGACGATGGGCAGAGTTAAATTGTGGACGAATAATACTAGGATAGTGGAATATTGATGGACATGGTGGAGCCGGTGATGGATTGGGAAAAGGGTATAATATTAAACCATTAGCCAGTGATTGGAGACTGAGAAATAATAATGAAATTAATCGAGGAGTAGTTTTAAGGTAAAATATTGATGGTTGTATATTGAGGGTTTAAATAATTAATGATTAATTTATTCGAGGAGGATATCTGAATATGCATGTTAACGTCTGTAAAGACCCGGGGTGAAACCGAGGATTGGATCATGTGGTGGACCACGGAATATCATGATGAACATAGTAAGATTGAGGTTTGGATTGATGATGTGGTACAGATGTTTAATATGTATAGACGTGACGTACTCCGAGTCAACCTTGGTCAACCCCCTAGTGTCTTGTCCCTGTGAGTCGTAGCTGAGACTGAGTTTAGGTGTAGATGTGTGTCGCATCCCTGCCTGTCGTATGTTAGATTATTGATTTTTAGTTTATATCTCATCTCTAGTTACTGCGGGACCTGAGGACTTGGACGCGGTACCGGATCTCCGTCATCAGCAGCCGCACGCAGGCAAGTGTACCTTGTCATCTTGTATTTCAGTTTACAGATATTTATTGTTTCGTTATGTACATTGTGCACGTATCTATGTTGACGTTCGATACCTCGCGTCCGGATCATAACCGGGTGCTGACGTTCGTCGTAACATCTTAGAATAATTGTTAGATGCTTTGTAGTACCTCGATGCACGTACCTGAGTACATCGATACCCTAGGACACACTCATACACTGTGATCGTGCCAGATTCCTGTATCCTGATACTGACATCATGACTAGAGACTAGGACGACCTTAGGGTCGCGTCTGTTGAGTTACTTCCGTGAGTCGAGACTGTATAGTTAGAGGTTCAGGTCCAACGCACAATCGTTGACCGCTTGGGATGGGGAAGACAGTTACTAGACGTTTGGGCTACTCTGCTTCTGTTGTGATCCTGTATCTAGTGTAGTTGTATCACCCGTGTGACTCTTTGCCCGGAGCTGCGGTACGTGCAGTGTGTTTCCATGTCCGGAGCTACGGTTTTATTTTGGACAGTCCACGCGTCGAACATTGTCTTTAAACTGTATTTACGGAGTACCCTATCGTGCACTTGTACTTTCTGTTACTTAGCTTGTTGTATTTTGTACCTTGTTACGTCCCTCTGAGGACCTGGTTCCCTGCCAGTTTTGCAGCATAGGTGATTACGGAGCGTTTGGAGTTGCTGTTTGGAGTTGCATGTTTTGCGAGCATGGTACCAGGTACTCATATCTTATCTAACGGCATTATGGTTATTTTATATTGATTATTCATCTGCTGTTGTAGCCTAGTTTTTATAGACTCATACTTCTTCTCGAGTCTATTCGAGTTAGTGTATTATTGGGCGGCCGATTTTAGTACATATAGCTCATTCTTGTATACTGTTGTACATTGTGGATTGAGACATAGAGGTTTACATTTATGGGATATCTAGATAGCGCCTTATATATTTACAGCTTATACGTATTCGAGTCAGACCAGAGTCTGGTCGAATGCGTAGCTGGCGTGTCACGTATTCCTTGTCCTACGTATTTTGGGACTGGGGAGTGACATATTTTTGTGGTGGCCCATGCAGGTCTGATTTAAATCGTCTTGGTCACCTGACTGTGCCAAGCGAGCCTGCAAATTAGGAAAAGATATTATGATTGTTGAATAGGATCTCAATCCATAATCGATTTTAAAATCTCTTTGTATGTGATTATCGCCCTTGGACTTCCTATTTGCATTCGTTCAATCTTCGTCAATATCACTATCCTTGTTTCTCGTCCCCTATTATTCGGGGAGACGAATGCTTGTGACGGATGATTTTCCTCCAGAAGAAGATCGAAGACCAGACGACGGAAGAAAGAATTCGTATACCTTTCTCTGAGAAGATTGTTACCTTATCAGGATAGATTGATGGGTTCTTTGGATTCTAGATCTAGTAGGGAAGGTTGGCAAGAGAGTTGGACCCACTAGTACCCTACCCGTGCTTGAGGTAACAGTAATCTTGGAAGCACTGAGAGCTAGAAGGATTGTTGATCATGACCTAGAATAATTTATGGGAATGCATAGCCCGATGATGGAAACTAGTGGTTGGATATGATAGCAATATCAGGAATGATATTATGGACTAGAGGAGATAAAATTTTAAGCTCTCACTTGGAAGATGACGATCTAATACCAAAAATTTAAAATTTTAAGCTCTCACTTGGAAGATGACGATCTAATACCAAAAATTTTAGTATGTGCTTGGACGACATCATTATTATAATTGCACTATGTGACTTGGACAGATAAATAACGAAAAGAAAGAATTGAAGGAATAAAATTTTAGGGAAAACTTTGAGGAGAAGAGAATTATACATTAGGCAAGGAAAAATTTTCTTTTGAGGATTGATGTTGGAAACAGAACGGGAGAAATTATTTTAAGGTTTAGTCTAGACTACGACCTTATCCTAGACATGGATTGGTTGAGCCAATACCACGCAACGCTTGATTGCCGTCGTGGTTGTGTTACCTTTAGACCACCGAATTACCCTGAGTTTGAGTTTTTAGAGAGCCTGGAAGCATGGTGCACACCTACCTTTGAGGCACACATTGCAGAAGGGGAACTAGTGTACCCCGCATTATACCAGAGTTTGAGGATGTGGTCTAGAGAATCTTTTCGGCCTGCCACCTGACAGAGAGATAGAATTTTCTATAGAGTTGAGTCCAAGAGCCGAGCCAATTATTTTTTCATCTTCAGACTAGCACCGAAAGAGTTGGCTGAGTTGAAGGTCCATAGTAGAGGATCTCTTAGACAAAGGTTTCAGTCGGACTAGTGTTTCTCCATAGGAAATACCCATCTTAATTGTGCCAAAGAAAGACGGGACGGTACATTTGAATCAGCTAAGTGGCGCATATGTATTCCCGAAGATCGATCTCAGAACAAGCTATCATCAGATCAAGGTACGGAGAGAGGACATCCCGAAGACGACTTTTCGGACGAAGTATGGCCACTATGAGTTTTTAGTCATGCCGTTTGGTTTAACCAACGCGCCAGCGGTATTTATGTGTTTGATGAACAATGTCTTCCACCAGTACTTAGATAAGTTCGTGGTGGTATTTATCGATAATATCGTGGTATATTCTGAGAGCCAGGAGGAGCACGAGAGACATCTCAGGATCGTGTTGGAGACGCTAAGGCAGGAGAGGCTGTACGCCAAGCTCCATAAATGTGAGTTATGTTTGGATGGGGTACCCTTCCTGGGACACAAAATCATCGGAGATGGACTAACAGTTGACCCAAAGAAGATAGTTGCAGTTGAGAGTTCATGAGAAGAACTACCCGACGCACGATTTGGAACTAGCTGCAGTGATATTCGCACTAAAGCTATGGAGACATTACCCTTATGGAGAACGTGTTAAGATTTATACAGAGCACAAAAGTCTGAGGTATGTCTACACGCAGAAAGAGCTCAATATGGGACAGAGGAGCTGACTGGAATTTATGACAGATTATAATATCGAGTTGCAGTATCACCCTGGCAAGGCGAATGTCGTAGCAGATGCCTTAAGCAGGAAGCCCATGGCATACTTTTTGACGACTCAGCGGCAATTGCTAAAGGATCTCCAGGAGCTTAGATTTGAGATTATATTGCCTGGCATGGATGGACAGATGGCCAGCCTCGAGGTTCAGTCCACACTGATTGAGAGGATCAAGGCAGCCTTGCCTACAGATACGAGATTTAGACGACTGCGAGAAAGGACAGAGGCCGACATGCAGATGAGACTCAGGATTCATGAAGACGGAGCGTTGAGGTGTGGAGATCGTCTATATGTTCCGAGGGGCGAGCTACGCCAAGAGTTGATGACCGAGGCACATAGCTCAATTTATTCCATTTATCTCGGGGGTACGAAGATATACCGAGACTTGAGGCAGCATTTCTGGTGGCATGGGATGAAGAGAGAAATTGCAAGATTCATGGCAAAATGTTTAGTTTTTCAGCAAGTCAAGGCTGAACATCAAAGGACTGCAGGATTATTGCAGCCGCTTCCTATTCCCGAGTGGAAGTGGGAACACATTACCATGGACTTCATCACAGGATTCTCACGGAGCCCTAGCGGGAAGGATGCAGTTTGGATTGTCATAGACAGACTCACCAAGTCTACACATTTCTTGCCCTTCAGAGTTGGGCAATCCACAGAGATACTAGCTGACATGTATATGAGGCAGATAGTACGATTACATGGAGTGCCTGTCAGCATCGTATCGGATCGTGATTCCAGATTCACGTCACATTTTTGGCAGAGTATGCAGGAGAGCCTAGGAACTCGTCTCAAGTTCAGCACTGCATATCATCCACAGACTGATGGTCAGTCAGAGCGCACGATACAGATATTAGAGGATATGTTGAGAGCGTGCATGATTGATTTTGGAGGATCTTGGGAGAACCACCTACACTTGGTGGAATTCTCCTATAATAACAGTTACCAGGCCAGCATACAGATGGCACCTTATGAGGCACTGTACGGCAGGAAATATAGGTCGCCAGTTTGTTGGAGTGACGTGGGAGAGCGTCAGATCCTTGGTCCAGAGTTGGTGACACAGACAGTGGAGAAGATCAAGCAGATTCAGAGCCACCTGCGTGCAGCTCAGGGCAGACAAAAATACTGGGCAGATACGCACCGTAGACCATTGGAATTCAAGGAGGGTGACCACGTATTTTTGCGGATATTGCCTACTCGTGGTACCATCAGATTCGGAGGCAGAGGCAAGCTGAGTCCGAGGTACATCGGACCTTTTGACATCTTGGAACGAGTTGGCGAAGTGGCTTACCGTCTTGCATTGCCTCCATCATTAGAAGGAGTACATGACGTATTTTACGTATCGCAGCTGAAGAGATATGTCGCAGACCCTAGCCACGTGCTTGATCATTCGGAGATTACAGTCGGGCCCAGTTTGTCTTATGTAGAACAGCCGGTTGAGATTCTCGATCACAGCGAGAAGACTTTGAGAGGGCAGACTATTCGACTGGTCAGAGTGGCATGGAAACACCATTCACCAGGCAAGTCTACTTGGGAGCGCGAGGATTATATTCGGCAGTGGTTTCCGTACTTATTTGAGGAGCAAGGTACGAATTTATGTACGGAATTTGATTACTAGTTGTTTTAAAAAAATTAGATATTATCGTGCTTTACTTTTAATTTCGGGAACAAAAATTTTCTAAGTTGGGAAGAATGTAAACCCCCTCGATTTATTCTGTAGATAGTCAGGTTGGATTTGGAAAATTTTAGATTTTTGCAGCAGATGTTGAGGTTTAGAGTGGAGTTAAGTTTGCCTGGTATTTTAATTCATTTAATTTAAACCCTTGGCGCGCCCTATCATTGCTTGATTATTCGGAGCCCAATATCAGCACATAAATTCCATCTGATTATTGTACTTCTGACTTGACCCGCCAAATTAGGCACTGGACTTTTCCGTCTTCAAAAAATTAGATTTCGTTGTGCTCTAAATTAATTGCATAATTTTCTGAAACCGTAATCCATATTTAATTTCGTGTCGGACACCTGTGTCGTTACTCTAAATTTTGAGATACCAACTTAACCCGTTGAGCCGGACCAACTAAAGGGTCCAAGACTGACTCCAAGCTCCCACCATTTTTGACATTTGCGTCATTTCCGAATTTTGACCCCAAGTGCCCCCATTTAATTTAAAAACGCGGGATACTTTAATTCTATTTTTAATTTAGGATACCGATTTTGCCTAATCCTATTTTAATCCCCAATTAATCCCGATGGCCATTAAATTAAACCCGTGCCTCACGCATAACACCTCCACACCATACAAATCATCAAACGTATTTTTTCTCCACAAATTTTGCATCATTTTATGTGTTCGTGCAATTTCCCGAATTTAAGGGGCTAAGTTGCAATTTATTGATTTTGGGTGTCCTCACCCCATTGGCCATGACCAAATGGAGAGCCTACCATCCTTTGACCAAGTCAAGCCTCCCCCTCCCTCTCTTTTGGATGAAGAATAAATTTCTTCATATGTTATCTACACTACACGTTTGAAAGGGGTAAATCCTCACCATCCAATCTCCACAAAAATCTCCTATTTAATGTCTCATCAAGCCCACATCCCAAGCAAGCCCTAATCCCCCTACATTTGGGAAACCCCCCTCCCTCTCTCCTCCCTCTTCCTAATACTACCAGCCTAACTTCATCTTCCTTTCTTCTTCTTCCTTTCTTCTTCTTCTTCATTGTTATACTTCTTCTTCATTGCTACTTCTTCTTCTCCATTTTCAGTTGGCCGCCGGAGCCCCTCCAAGCAGCCACCTCCTCCGGCCGAGATCACGACTCCCTCCCCGGCCTACTGTATTCCCGCCGCACCGCCACTGCGTCGGCCATTTCCCCGCGGTCTCCCCTGCTGCACCACTCCAGCCGAGCTGCTGTTCCGACCACTTCCCTGCGGCCTCCATTGCTCCGACGAGCCCGCACCACCATTCTCCGGCGTCCCGGTTCACCCCCACGGCCAGTCTCTTCCACCACCACCGTCTGCCATAGCCATCACCACCTCCACGAATCTTCAGGCAACCGTAGCAGTTCCTCCGGCGAAGCACGTCGACCCCCCCCCCCCGTGTCTTCTCCGGTGAGAACCCGGCATCGCCACCCTCCCACCATTCTCAGCGAGCATTACGACTCCCCAACCCTTCCTCCTCTTCCTCCGGTGATCCCTGTTCTCCTCCAACCGAGCCAACATCCTTCCCCGGCCACACTGCCTGATGTGCAACCACACCACCACCATCTCCGGTCTGCCATAGCCACCACCACCAACTGACCATTCTCCGGCAGCTACTGAACCACCACGAGCTCCTCCACCTTCTTCTTCATCACTCTCCGGCACGACCAACCACTGTGCAACCTCCCTCCTCTCGACCACTCAACCACCGCACATCCCCGAGCTCCGGCGAGTATCTCCACGAACCACCCTGCTGCCACCACCACCTCCAGCCGCTCTCCGGCCACCCCCTGCACCACCTCGCTCCGGCCAACAACCCCATCGCCGACGAGGTATACCATTTCTCCCCCCACTCTCTATTTTTATATATATAGTGTCTTGTGTAAATAGTTAGGATTATAGGTTGTATATTTTTGTTGTGTAATTTTAAGTGTAGTTCATCTAACTTGGTGTTTAATGAGGTGTGACTAGGGTTTATGGTAGTGTTTAGAGTCTACTTATCTAAGTTTCTAAAAATAAGAATTTTTGGACATGCATTGAGTTTGGGGTTTGAGAATGAAACGGTTCTAGTTAAAGATTACTTATATGCATTGGGAATTATGGGATTTTATATGCAGGAGAGATTTTAGGATAATACATATTATAATACATAACTGATGAAAGTGCTAATTGATTAATTTTGGTTTAAATTTATATTGGTGATCGTGTGTGTGGACATGAAATAAATAAATGCGACTGTTGGAAATATGATAATGCTGAGGGTGGGTTTTAAGAGCATGAAGCAATTAGGGTGTTCGTTTTAATATATGCATTTTTATCATTGATGATGGGCAGAGTTAAATTGTGGACGAATAATACTAGGATAGTGGAATATTGATGGACATGGTGGAGCCGGTGATGGATTGGGAAAAGGGTGTAATATTAAACCGTTAGCCAGTGATTGGAGACTGAGAAATAATAATGAAATTAATCGAGGAGTAGTTTTAAGGTAAAATGTTGATGGTTGTATATTGAGGGTTTAAATAATTAATGATTAATTTGTTCGAGGAGGATATCTGAATATGCATGTTAACGTCTGTGAAGACCCAGGGTGAAACCGAGGATTGGATCATGTGGTGGACCACGGAATATCATGATGAACATAGTAAGATTGAGGTTTGGATTGATGATGTGGTACAGATGTTTAATATGTATAAACGTGACGTACTCCGAGTCAACCTTGGTCAACCCCCTAGTATCTTATCCCTGTGAGTCGTAGCTGAGACTGAGTTTAGGTGTAGATGTGTGTCGCATCCTTGCCTGTCGTATGTTAGATTATTGATTTTTAGTTTGTATCTCATCTCTAGGTACTGCGGGACCTGAGGACTTGGACGCAGTACCGGATCCCCGTCATCAGCAGCCGCACGCAGGCAAGTGTACCTTGCCATCCTGTATTTCAGTTTACAGATATTTATTATTTCGTTATGTACATTGTGCACGTATCTATGTTGACGTTCGATACCTCACGTCCGGATCATAATCGGGTGCTGACGTTCGTCGTAACATCTTAGAATAATTGTTAGATGCTTTGTAGTACCTCGATGCACGTACCTGAGTACATCGACACCCTAGGACACACTCATACACTGTGATCATGCCAGATTCCTGTATCCTGATACTGACATCATGACCAGAGACTGGGACGACCTTAGGGTCACGTCTGTTGAGTTACTTCCGTTAATCGAGACTGTATAGTTAGAGGTTCAGGTCCAACGCACAATCGTTGACCGCTTGGGATGGGAAAGACAGTTACTAGACGTTTGGGCTACTCTGCACGCGCTTATATATATATATATATATATATATATATATATATATATGTATTGTTTCTGTAGTAATCCTGTATCTAGTGTAGTTGTATCACCCGTGTGACTCTTTGACCGGAGCTGCGGTATGTGCCGTGTGTTTCCGTGTCCGGAGCTACGGTTTTATTTTGGACAGCCCACGCGTCGAACATTGTCTTTAAATTGTGTCACACTAGTTGGTTATGATAGAGTACCCTGTCGTGCACTTGTACTTTCTGTTACTTGGCTTGTTGTATTTTTGTACCTTGTTACGTCCCTTTGAGGACCTGGTTCCCTGCCAGTTTTGCAACATAGGTGATTACGGAGCGTTTGGAGTTGCTGTTTGGAGTTGCATATTTTGCGAGCATGGTAGCAGGTACTCATATCTTATCTTTCGGTATTATGGTTATTTTATATTGATTATTCATCTGTTGTTGTAGCCTAGTTTTTATAGACTCATACTTCTTCTCGAGTCTATTCGAGTTAGTGTGTTATTGGGCGGTCGACTTTAGCACATATAGCTCATTCTTGTATACTGCTGTACATTGTGGATTGAGACATAGAGGTTTACATTTATGGGATATCTAGATAGAGCCTTGTATATTTACAGCTTATACGTATTCGAGTCAAACCAGAGTCTGGTCGAATGCGTAGCTGGCGTGTCACGTATTCCTTGTCCTACGTATTTTGGGACTGGGGCGTGACAATCAGCAGGTTGATGATCAAGGTTGGGAGCAACTCCATGTACTGGCCCCCCCATAACTGGATCATCTGCGATGTCCTCTAAAAAAAGTCTCGAAGCAAAATGACTCTAACTCAGGCAATTCCTCAGCCTCAGAAGGCATCTCGAAATCCTGAGTGTTGGTCATGGTCTGATCCTCGACGAATACCACATCCCTGCTTCTGTATAGCTTTTTTTCCACTGGATCCTAGAGTCTATAGCCAACTCATCCTAACCATAGCCGACAAAGATGCACCGCCTCATCTTTGGCTCAAGTTTGGATCTCTCGTCCTTTGGTATATGCATGAAGGCCTTACAACCAAACACTCGCAGGTGATTGTATGACGGCTCTTTGCCGTACCATACTTTGTCAGGCACATCACCCTGTATGTCACGACTCATGCCCAATTTTTCGGGTACGGGTCGTGACACATTTTTGGGGCTCTTGGGAGGATCACTTGCACTGTAAAGGAGCACTAGGAGATAAATTAATAATATAAGCTGCTGTGTAAAGTGCCTCACCCCAATAGCTGTCTGGCAAGTTTGCTTCTGACAGCAAACATTGTACCCTCTCCATTAGCATCATGTTCATCCGCTCCACTACACCGTTGAGCTGCGGTGTCTTTGGTGGAGTCTTCTGGTGTCGTATCCCTTGCTCTCTATAATAAGCATCAAAGGGACTGATATACTCGTCGCTATTGTTCGACCGAACACAAATAAGCTTCTTGCCCGTCTCCCTTTCAACAGAGGCCTAAAATTTCTTGAAAGTGGGCAGCACCTGATCCTTGGTCTTTAAGGTATAGCCCCAAACCTTCCTGGAACAGTCATCAATAAATATTATAAAATAAGAAGCACCACCAATGGATTTTATCTTTATAGGACCGTAGACATCCGAGTGAATCTACTCGAGCAACGTCGGCTTCCTTGAACTTTGGTGACTTTAGAAAGATACCATATTTTGATTTTTTTTTCCAAACAGTGCGTGCACTTCTCCAACTTTGTAGACTTTAGCCCCTGAATCACCTTCATGTTCACCAAGTAGCTCATCCCCTTCTCGCTGATATGGCTAAGCCGCTTGTGCCACAACTCAGTAGACGCGTCAGTAGCTGCGTTAACCTCATGTGCCCCCTGTGCGCTCCCTTCTATATAGTAAAGTCCGGATCTCTTTCTTCCTCTGGCAATCACCATCGAACCTCTGGAAAGTTTTCACTGATTATTCCCGAAGAGACTGAAGAAACCCTCATCATCCAACCTTTCAACCGACACCAGGTTGAAACGAATATCAGGTACATGACAAAAATCTTTGAGAATAAGAACTGCACATATCTTTGTTCTTAAATACACATCTCTAATGGCAACCGCCTTCGGCACATCTCCATTGCCCATCTTCAACACTCCATAGTCGCCTATTGTATATGTAGCAAATAGTGCCCTGTTGTGAGATACGTGCGCTGAAGCACCTGAGTCCACCAGCCAAGAGTTTTTATCGCATGCGAGGTTCATAACTACCTCATCACCTATAATGATCATGTCGCCTCCATGTGTCGAGGCTGCCGCTGTAGTATTCTTACTTTGCTTCCCCTTATCGCCCTTCTTCTCTCTCTTCTATGCAAAATAGTTCCGCTTGATGTGGCCCTTCTTGCCATAATGGTAACACTCTTGTTTGATAATAAACGAAAGAAATTGAAACTAGTTTTATACGAAACCATTTCTTTGTTTACAAACAAGAAAAAGAAGTACAATTAATCCTATACGAGGATGTTAAGTACAAAAATTTAATTTTGGGAAAATATTGCTATAGGAGTCTGATCCGTGGTCGATCACTTTGTCTCTTGGACCACACGATGACGAAGAAGTATTGTAGAAGAAGAAAAAGAAGCTTCAAAGACTGCAGGAAAAGTTGAACTCTCGTTGCCAGAGCTTTCTATAGGTGCTTTCTTGACCTTGCCCTCTGTCTGTGACTCCTAAATTCTCTCCACCTTGAATTTGACCTCATTTTTCTCTCTCTCTAGACCTTCATGGCCGGAGGTCTCTATTTATAGAGTTCAGCTACAGTCGGCGTAGAAACCGAACAGTGGAGAGAGCTGCACCTTTTACGCGGCGGTTATAATAACTGCTACCCACGTATGAATGATCTTCTGAATCGGCGTGTGACGTGTGTCCCATTATGAGGTAATGTGTATAATCTCTTATCGAAGGGCATACAAGCCACGTAGATAACTGCCCCTTGCGTAGAGATGGATGGCATAAAATCTAAATAACTGTCTCGTTGGCGTAAAAGCCAAATAGCTGTTCAGATGGCATAAAAAGCCGAGTAGACATAAAAGCAAAATAGTTGTCAAGTTGGCGTAGAAGCCAAATAGTTGTCATGTTTGGCGTAGAAGCCAAATAGCTGTCATGTTTGGCGTGGAAGCCAAGTAGCTGTCATGTTGGCGTAGAAGCCAAGTAGCTGTCATGTTGGCATAGAAGCCAAGTAGCTGTCATATTGGCGTAGAAACCAAATTCTGCGTAAAGCTTAATGCTGTATGGATAGGTAACCAGCGTAAAGATAGCCAGTTATCCTTCTTTGACTAAGGTTTTGAGCGTGTTCTGGGCCAGATAGCCTTATCACGCACCTTTGCAAATATAGCCTGAGTTGGCATATTTCGAGGAGATAGCATTCGACGTACTCCTATAGCTGAAAATAGCCTGGTTGGCGTAATATGCGGGGATGATGATGTAGACGTATTAACCCTAATTATGGCTTGCCCAGTCAAAAAAGTAGAACCAAATCTCGTGCATTAAATTCAGAGATCTGACCCCATCTCGCGCATTAATTGCAGAGACGTGCCTCGAGTTCTGTACGAAAAAATAGCTTTTGATATGGCGGTTGGTTTTGTCTCATCCTGAGCGTAAAAGCTCATCTCTGCCTATGTAAAATAGGCAGCGTATTTCTTGAATGCGTAAACGACGTCTTATATCAAGGATTATGTCACTAAACGACAGTCTGGGGCTCTGTGCAAAGTCATCATAACAGCCGTCCTCTCAATCGTCGTGCAGTACTCTTTGTCAGGAGTCAGGTTCACTGCTTTATCTGACAGGTTCATTCGAGAAATACGAAGGGTTCCTCGTACAACTTCATGCTGCATTAAAAGCAGACAGGTTTTACGCCGAAGTGGCGATGTAGCAACCTTTTTACGCCGAAGCAGTCTGGAAGTACTGCTTTACGCGGGTTGTTCTGGAGCTATGTTTTACGTCGAATAGCGTTGAAGCTCTGTTCTACGCCGATGGCTCTGAAGTCATATTTTATGCCACCCAGTGCTGGAGCTCTGTTTTATGCGAGCTTTCTGCATGTTGAGGTTTTACGCGCATAATTCCCCAGCGTATTTTTTATGCTTCTACAAGACCCCCTTCAAAGTTTTCAAATTCCTCATAATTTGAAACACTTTGAATGAAGCATGAAACGGTCAAGTTTTACTCTACGCGAGGCTGATTTCTCGACAAATTTTTAGGAATTTATTGGGATTCGGTGTGTTCTTCTTTGCCTATATAAAGGCGAATGGGTTAACCTATTTTTCCCACACTTCCTTCACCACAAAGAGATGGTTGCCGATCTTCGTCGGGTTGACTTGAGAAAGAAGAAGATCATGTTCTTCCAGCATGTAAGGAGCCATAAAAAGAGGCATCTTCGAGCAAATGTCCTCTGTAACGATGGATCATGGAAGGATATCATAGCTTTCTTTGCTCGGGATGATCAGCAATTTCATATGGCGATTCGTCCAGGAGAGAGGAAGGGTTGTATTGGACTACACAACTTGCAAGCTGTATTTTCTCCCATTATGGCGCTGGACGAAGGCAGACAGCTTGTCCCTGTCTTCCAGTATTGAGTTGGGTCTGAACCCCTAATATAATTTATAGGGCATGCCTGACATGTCGTACGGAGGGTGGGCTTGCAAAATTGATACATGCCCAGTTCTGTATCCTCCCGCCATTAATCATTTTCTTGTTAATCGGTTGTAGAAGCCGATTAACTGCTGTAGAAGACGAACAAGATCTACACTAATACGAGAACCTGGCAAAACAGATTTTTGGTGTGATCTTAAATGAAAATGAGAAACCCTTTGTAGAAAAAGGATTTCCATCGTATGTAATCATGAAGATGAAAAACCCTTTGTAAACTGGATTTCTATCATATATAATCATGATTAGTAGAATTGTCTTCTTTTACGCATCTGATGATTTGCCATATTTGCTATGAGAAAGTCTGAATGTATGCAGCTTCGGCACGTCTGAATAATTTTACGCCGACTCTGATAAAAGAGTATCTGATCACGTCCCGTCATTTACGCATAGCAGAAGACTTCTCTGATACGAAAAATTCTTGTTCAGATCATCATCTTCATGAATGGTTTTCCCAAAAATCCCTTGAAAAAAGGGCGAGAAATGTCTGTCGACTAAGCCATCCTTGAACTTTTGTAAAATATTCTGACTGGACTTTGGATGAACTTCCTATCGACCCAAGAAGAAGAGTCATCTTCAATGTTAAACTCTGTGTGTTTCAGGCACTTGGAATATTTTGTAGCCAAAAAGGAGCATCTTCTGCGTAAACCCTTGTAATTGGCCGTCTGTAGCTTTCGAGCGTTGAATCCTAAATTTGTAGCCTCTGAGCGTAACAGCTCCTTAGCATGAAATTATAGATTTGTAGCCTCTGAGCGTAAAATCGTAGGTTTATAGCCTCTCGAGCATAAAAGCTCCTGAGCGTAAAAGCATCTGAGCGTAAAACCATAGACTTAAAGCTTTTGAGCGTAAAACCGTAGATTGGTAGCCTCTGAGCGTAAAATCGTAGATCTGCTCTGCGCATAAATACTGGATACATTGACTGTTCGTCTTCTTTTTTTCAAGTGATAGGCTGACGTAGTCCCAAATCATAACCGAATATTAAATATCGAATTTGGTTAGGAATTCGAAGAGTTATCCGAACTCTATAAATAGCCCAAGGTCTTTAGAGAGAAAACTTTTATCTATCTTCCCAAAACCCTTGCTTTCCAAGAACTCTTCTTCTTCATCTCTTTCTTGAGAACTCAGAATCGCCATGGCACCTAAACAGACTTCCACTGCTAAGGGAAAGAAGATCGCTTCCTCTTCTCGCTCCACTGCTTAAGCACGAGCAACTCCCATTAGGCTGAACAAGCCTCGATTGGAACGCAGCGCTCTGCCGTTGAGCTGTGCTCCGGACGTCACAGGTAGAGATTTGCAAAAAGAACACCCTCCGCACATGTTGTACGTGTATGCGAACTAATATGTCCATATTTCTAATGTTTCAGCGTAAAAACTCCATCTTTTCACAATCTGGCGTAAAAACTCAGACTGTCAAAATTTGGTGTATACTTTCAACTTTGGGTTTTACGCGCTGAATGAAAATTCTGGCGTAAAAACTCAGATTTTGGCAGTCTGGCGTAAAAACTCAGACTTTGGCAGTCTGGCGTAAAAACTCAGACTGTTAGATTTTGGGCGTATAGTGCCAACCTTGAATTTTACGCCTAGGAAATAGGTTCCAGCGTAAGAGCTCAAGTTTTTACAGTCTTGGCGAAAAAGCTCAGACTGATAATCTTTTGGCGTAAACTGCAAGAGTGTATCGTCTAGTGTAAAAAATGACTTATTTTCTTGTATTTTTGTAGTGGACTTGCAGATCCCTATTTTGGCTGAGGTGATGGGCTCTGCTGTCGGGATGCTGAACTTGAACTATTTGGAGGACTTGTCCCATGTGACATTCCCCATTTCTGGAGCCAATTATCCTGAAGAAAGGGGAACCTTAATCTCGTCCCAAGGAGAACGCATGCTGTTGAGTATGATCAATGGGGAGCCTCTGACATACATAGACGGGACGGAGTATAAGAAACCCGATTTCTTGTTTGGGGATGTTATCGATAAACAGTCCCAAACCAAACCCAAGAAGGAGGATTGGGTGTTTACTGCTGAGGGCACAGTCATGTATCTGCCCCGGATGCTCAGGGATTACCCTGTCTCTGCGTTCTTCCACGCCACAGATCCTAGGAAGATGGTATGGACCCTGACTTCCGATCTTCACGGCCGACCGGGGAAGATCTTATACAACAAGGAATACGACCGGGGGGCTATATGAGCCGTCCTTCGGGCCCTGTTATGCCCTTTGGGGGATTGCTGCCGGGTAGTGTCCCAAGTGAGAACACTTCGCTGATCCAGCCGGTCCAAATATTGACCTTTTGTAATAACTTTATGGGACAGGGAGGAATGTACCCCAGGGTCAACCCTCGGACCAGTGGATGGCTTAGCCCGGAGAATCTTCGATGGGCCAGTTTGACTAGCTGGGCCCTGAAACACTTCCAGACGGAGCTGGAAAGTATTGGTTTGTTCGCGGCCGTGAGTGCCACAAGTGTTGGGCTGCCTATCAACCCTAACTTGTTCTTAGCCTTGATGGAGCGATACAACTCGCTCACTGGGACTTTTTCCACTCCGCTAGGTGAGTTAGGCTTAGCCCTTCATGAGATGGCAGAGATTTCAAAGCTGCCGATGGGGGACGTTCCTTATGAAGAGTACGTCCCTACAAACAGGGAGCTAAGGGATACAAACCCTCGGACAGTAGCAGTATATCAGGAGCTGATGTGTCACTATCTTGCCTGCACCACTTTCTACAAGGAGCCCTCTGATTTGGCTCAAATCAACAAGTGGACAACATATCTCTTCTTCCACCAGGCCATAAATATTAAGCCGGACAAGGTGGTAGATAGCCGAGATAGGCCCTTGAACCTCCTGAGCATGCTCAATGCTAACACGGTCGATGACCTTATTGAAGACGCAAGGGCTCCAGATCATATTTTTGACGAGGAGATAGAGGGTTACCCTGTAGGCACAAAAGCCTTCAGTTATATGAGGCATTGTCGTAAGCCTCTGTCAAGGGAAGCTCAATTGGCTGGCTTCCTCTCTATTTGGCTTCGTCGCTGGGTAGTGCCTGGCATCACATCTGTGGATCGCATCCATCGCAACACATTATGGCCTGCAGTGCGTTTGGTGTTCGGAGCAAGACTGGGCCTGCTTTCTGCCATGGTATGTAGAATACAAGCAGGCCTGAGGGCCCTTACTGATGGGCTGCTAGCTGATGATACGCAGCACGAAAGCTTTCCCCGAGTGGAATTACCATTCCTATACCTGATGGGGTGGTTAATTCTTCACAATACCAGGGTAATGTCTCCCGGTCCTGCCAGCAGTCCGGGAAATAACTTCTTGTTAAATTACAAGAATTCCTCTTGGAACGTGGCGACCGTCATAGATTGCTGGCGGGCGTTAAATGTTTCCCACAGCTGGAAACTCTTATGTATCGTCCCCCCTGTACATATCAATCAATAGGGGAAGAAGCTTAAGGATGGGGGTCAAGGGAGGACCATTCTTTCTTCTGAAGCCTTCTACTGGTTGGTCTGCATTAGACCTTCCTATTTGTTGTACAAAAGTGAGGACCACTGCTATTTGGAGCCTTATCTGCCTAGTCAGTTCGTCAGGCAGTTTGGGTACGACCAGTTGCATGTGGAGAATGCCATTACCAGCTTCAAGTCCAAAGGTGGACATATTGATGGAGCTAGAGGATGGCGGTACTTTATCACGGGCTGTACTGGTACAACCTTTGCTGTGCCCGCTACTTCTCTCTCTATGGAGTTGCGCATCCTGCACTTGTACGCACAGTTCTATGCGTCCATCAATACCTTCCATCGCAATTTTAATGTGCATGGAAGTTTTAGGATGCCCTCCCATAGGTCTACTGGAAGTGAGGAGATTCTGTCTATTTTCTCGGATGAGAATGAAGACACCACCGGGGCAGACGAGTTTTTATTAACAATACCGAGAGGCATAATAGCTCCGTCGGCAGAGCCTCTCGTTATCCCCCATAAACGGAAGGCCTCCACTCTGAAAGAGCCTTCCCCTCGCAAGAAGAAGATTACTAGAGGTCCGAAAAGGGCTTCCACAAGGGGGGCTTCCAGGAGCGAGCCTATCGTTTCCCCTGTTGGGGATGATTCT
Organism: Iris macrosiphon; assembly: GCA_036927795.1. Taxonomy (NCBI): domain Eukaryota; kingdom Viridiplantae; phylum Streptophyta; class Magnoliopsida; order Asparagales; family Iridaceae; genus Iris; species Iris macrosiphon. Next base: position 176,888,157 of record JAYESA010000010.1, read on the forward strand.
TTGATCAGAGGTCCTTCGCCTTTTAAAGAGGGAACCTCAATAGTTTCGGCTGGCAGTGTCGGAGATTCTTTGCTCGAGATTGCTGCTGCTACTACTGCTTCTGGTAGTTCTATGCGATCGCCTTCGAGGTCGAGCATATTAAGGATACCTTTATCTAGACAAATAATGGGAGTAACCCCTACTTCGTCTGTAAGTATATCCAGTGAGATTTCGCCCGATAAGCCTCGAGTGGATCTTGGTGAAGACTGGGAAGACTACCCGCCAGTGTCAGTTGGTGCACCCTCTTCTCCAGGTATGATAGCTTGTCTAGCATCATTAAGAGATGATTTAGCTATTCAGGCTGCGGACGCGACATATATACCATCGGCCGTGGGTAAATGTTGTCTTTACGCCTTTTTTAGGAAAATTAACATCAATTTGATATTAACTTTCTTTTATCTTCTTCAGGTGAAGATATCTCAAGGGAGGGCGGAGTTGATGCAACCTTTGACTTTGTTGCAGATACTGCCGATAAAACGGCGGTATTTGATACCGAAGGGGCATGCTTTGACCCTGTCGATCCTTCGTCTGCAATGTTTTTGAGTGTCGTCTCGCCAACAGCAGTTCAGATATCTTCAGAGGAGGATGAGCACATCATTGCGACTGTGCCTCCTTCGTTGAGTATGCCAACAACTTCTACCGTTGCTGGTGTCCATTCTTTTGTAGCGCCATCTTTAGAGGCAACGGCAGTGGCAACATCCTCCGCGGTCATTCCTGGAAGGAGATTTCCTGGTATCGCAGCCACTCCTAGCGTGCATCCGGTCTTCGATATGCTGATTGAACAATATACCAGCCTATTCTACCTCAGTTTGAAGGAGTTGATATCCATGGTACTGGAGAAGAACATGAGCTTTGATAATCTGCTGATGTCCTTCCAGCTTGCGATAGCGCCGATCAAAAACTTCAACAACGCTGGGCGAGCTGATACGCTGGAGCAAATAGTTAATGGTTTAGAATAACCCATTAACGAATATTTGCAACTATCTTTGGCAACGTCGATGATATGATTCAGGCCGAGTACGACTCCTTGACTGCGAAGCTTGCTGAACAGATGGAATGCTTAAATAAATCCATCCAGACACAACAGCAGGAGATGGATGCAGAGCAGGCCGTCTTGGAGGAGGTTATTACTCATCTAACGAGGTGCGAGGCCGAACATGAGGGAAATGAAGCGAGAGTCCGCAAATTGGAAGCTAAACTCACTCAGGCAAATGAGTGGGCTCTCCAGTCATCGACAGCTCGAGATACGTTGAAGGGCCGAGCGGCTACAGCTCAGCAGAACTTGGTTCATACGGGCGTCATCCGTGCTAATTTTATACAGGCTCGGTCCGAACTATCCCTCCTGAGCGATGATGAGGTACGACTGGAGTGAGCTCGCGCTAATATCTTGAACTCCAGGAATGAGAGGATGGCCGCTTTAGCGCAACAGATTCGGGATTTAACTGCTCCTCCCAAATGATGTACCTTTTTTGTTTCTCCTGTAATTTCTCAGAGATAATAAAGATACATTTTCTGACTTTATAGACCCATCACTTTAGAATATGATAGGATAAGATAAAAGTGATATCAGAGGTATCATTAACCTGACATACTTTCGTTAAGGTTTTGCTGAATGTAAATCTATTCAGAGGTAATATGAACTTGATAGAATATAATCCAATTAAATTTGTATACTAAACACTATCAGAGGTAATATGAACATGATAGGTTTATAAATTAATTAAGGATATCTATTCAGAGGTCACATGAATCTGATAGAATATGATCCAGCTAACCTTTGTGCATGGAATCGTCAGAATAAGATCCTCATCATACTCCGTTAAGCAAAGGAGATCAAGTATAGTACTTCTTAAGGAATTTGCAGTTGATAGTAGCCATTATCAAAAAAAAATTATTAGACTTGGCTAATCTATAAGCGCCATTTGCAATCATATTAGGACCCTCTATTTCTTTATGATTGTTTGTGCGAATTTTGGACATCGTACCAGAGGTAATATGGACGTGATACGATACCGTGTTTGTTGAGGACATCCCACTGGGGGATCTTTGGTGGACCTATTATTTATTGTGCACGTTGAGTGCAAATAATAAGTTTGAAACAAGCCCTGTGATAGGTTTTGTGGTTTGGTAAAGATATCCTGCTGGGAGATTTTTGTAGACCCATTACTTTTTGCGCACGGGAGTGCAAGTAATAGGTTTGAAACAAGTCTCGCCAGAGATAATACAGTCGCGGTAAAATATGACTCTGTGGGGATAGGGGAGAGATATAGTTCAGAGGTAATATGAACATGAACTGACTTTTTCTCCGTCGAGAAAAATAAGGATAGTTCAGAGGTAATGTGAACATGAACAATTAGTTTCCATTGCGGGCATTCCACAGAATGTTTTTTTTTGGTGGACCTATTACTTCTTGTGCACGTTGAGTGCAAGAAATAAGTTTTTAGGACAACCCTGCCAGAGGTAATATGGACATAGCAGTTTTTGTGGACCTAACACCACTGGCATACTTAGAGTTAAGTACGGGTGTTAAGTTGAGATGACAAACGATATCAAGGGTAATATGGACATGATAATCGATAGCCGGACCATAAAGGTTTGTTCAGAGGTAATATAAATATGACAAACTCAGCCTGAGAGAAATATTATGACAGCAGTTCAGAGGTAATATAGACGTGAACTCATGTCTGAAAAACCCTTTGAAAGAGTGATTCGTTGAGTGTGGTCTATCCAAATATAAAAATAGACCCAGGATCGCTCCGCTGGGGAGATTGATGGGACGATAGCTCAGAGGTAATATGAATATGGCTAACGTCAAACTAACTGGTTTAAATAGTCATTGTGCGAATGTACCTAAGGGTTTCTCCTCTGGGGGAATTTTGAGGATCCATCATCCATTGCGTATTCGAGACTCTTGGACACGGATGATGGCTTTTTACATAAATTTGTAACGAAGGAGAAAATGTTGCACATAGGCACTTGCTGGGGATGAAAAACCAAGAGTCAATTTGTACATCCGGGTTGTGGACTTATTACCCCTGGCGTCTCTTAAGTACAGGTAATAAGCTGAAACGACTAGCACTATCAGGGGTTATGCAAACGTGATAGTAGGGAGTCGAAGAGAAGAACTTCACTTAGAGGTAATGTGGATATGGAAAAGTTCTAAAAATATCTTACTCAGAGGTAATAAGGACGTGGTAAGATATGACTCAGTGGAGATAAAGAAAAACAGGGCAGAGAAAATATGACCATTTTTGTGGTGAAAGATTTACTCTGCTGGAGAAAGTGGAAAGATGTAGTTCAGAGGTAGTATGGACGTGAACTGATCTATAGCCACAAACTAGGAGGTTTGTTCAGAGGTTATTTGGACATGGCAAATTCAGCTAGGGAAACAAATATTTGGACAATAGTTTAGAGGTAATATGGACGTGAACTCATGTCCGAAAAATTTACTGTAGAGTGATTTGCTGAGTAGGGTAGACCTGAAGAATCCGCTGGAGAAACTTTAGGGACTCGTCATCCGGTAGTTCTTGAGGGAGCAAATTGTCACGTTAGAGTGAAATCAATTTACAGTTATCGTCCTCTCGTTTATAAATGCAAAGTGAAGACTTTGGCGTCGATCAACTCCTGGATTCTCCTTTTTAGTACATAGCATACCCTTGTGGGGTGATGAATGTACCGATGAAAGAGGCAATAATATGGGTCATCGACTTTGCCAGCCTTTTCAGGATATCTGATGTTGGGTAGTCGAAGCTTGTTTTCCTTCATCAATATATTAAAGATTTCAATGATATCATCTTCATTGAAGGAGAAAGTGCCCTTTGGCCTTTGGGCTCCCGATGCCTGAGTTTTACTATCTTTCGGGAAGATGGTCATTGTTGCATCATCTTCGGACTCAGATGGACTTCTACCCCCAGCTTTAGATGTTGTCCTGTTTTATCGAGGGAGATTACCCCTAGACATGTCGTTGTCTGGTTCTTCTTTGTCCACAGAAGTTGATTTAGCAGGACCTGCCTCTGGTATTGCAGGATCAGACTCTGGAGGTTTGGAGTTTGCATGAGATGCAGTATACCCTAACCCGAAACGAGTTCGTTGACAGTAGGGATCACCATGCACCAGTATTCGTCTGCCTTTTCCATAGTTGAGGCCTTGTTTCAACTTCAAATCATAACCCATGCTTTGTATAATCTTTAAAGCCTGTGGGCTATATTTGTGGATTTGGATTTTTCTAACATCTGACTCGCGAGATTCTTTTTGTACAATTGGTCTATTCCGTATTCGATCGAAGATTATTTGATGTTGATCATCGCGAGTAGGTGAAACAATAAAGATGGAATCTTCATGTGGCCCATATGTCATGACGACATTAGATCTTGACGCGTCTTCCCACATGATCTCTCCATGCCTGGAAGTTAGGGGCGCTAAATCTTGATTTTGACCCCTGTCTTTGCATTTCTGGATCAAAAAATCACGCAAATCAGCGCTATTAGCAGAAGAAGAAGAAGGCTTATTCTGTCTTTTTACATCGGTGGGCCTACGGAGGTTAGGAACCAGAACACTTTCTCTACCATATGAGTAGAGCAGTTCGGTCATGTGAGTAGCACATGATCCATGAAGAGCGTATCTTCCCGTAAAATGGGTCTTCTTTACGCTGAGGGGCTTATCTTGGCGTAATCTGGAGCTTTGCACAGGTTGGCATAAAACTGAGAAAGTCCTCAATCGGTTGTCAGCATTCTGCGTAATCTAAAGAATGGGAAAATTCTTCTTTTAATGGCGTAAAAGCCGAGAGATCGCCACTTGTTCTCCCTTGCGGTGATTGCAGGGACCATCTGCCTCCTTATTGGCAGGAGATGTATTTTTACGCACGGGGCGCGGTATAAACTTCTGGATTGGCGCTAAGGCATTGCCAGAAGCTTTGTCTGCCACGTCACTGAACGGAGACAAAGTTTTACGCGCAGGGCGCGGAGTAGACTTCTGAATTGGTACTGAGGCATTGCTAGAAGCTTTGTCTGCCATGTCATAGATGGAAGACAAAGTTTTACACGCAGGGCACGGAGTAGACTTCTGGATTGGCACTGAGGCATTGCCAGAAGCTTTGTCTGCCATGTCACAGATAGGAGACAAATTTTTACGCGCAGGGCACGGAGTAGACTTCTGGATTGGCACTGAGGCATTGCCAGAAGCTTTGTCTGCCATGTCACAGACGGGAGACAAAGTTTTACGCGTGGGGCGCACAGGTTGCGATGTCACAACCTTGTTGGTCAGAGAGAGAGAGTCTGCAAGAATGGTAGAGGATGTCTGGGGCATCCATACTTTACGCAACTTCCTGTTGTCTTGGACAGAGAGGGAATGAGAGCTATCCCTTGCTCGAAGCATGTCTTCGTTAGCCGATTGGTCGAATTGGACGACCAGAGTCTTCTTCGTTAATCCGACGGATACAGCATCGTGTTGAGCAATGGCTTTCTTGTCAGATGAGAAAGTAGTCCCCAGCAGAGTCGTCATCTTGTGTTTGATAATAAACAAAAGAAATTGAAACTAGGTATATACGAAATCCTTTCTTTGTTTACAAACAAGAAAAAGAAGTACAATTAATCATATACGAGGATGTTAAGTACAAAAATTTAATTCTGGGGAAATATTGCTATAGGAGTCTGATCTGCAGTCGATCACTTTGTCCCTTGGACCACACGATGACGAAGAAGTGATATAGAAGTAGAAAAAGAAGCTTCAAAGACTGCAGAAAAAGTTGAACTCTCGTTGCCAGAGCTTCCTATAGGTGCTTTCTTGACCTTGCCCTCTGTCTGTGACTCTTGAATTCTCTCCACCTGGGATTCGACCTCATTTTTCTCTCTCTCTCTGGACCTTCGTGGCCGGAGGTCTCTATTTATAGAGTTCAGCTACAGTCGGCATCGAAACCGAACAGTGGAGAGAGCTGCACCTTTTACGCGACGGTTATAATAACTGCTACCCACGTATGAATGATCTTCTGAATTTGCGTGTGACGCATGTCCTATTATGAGGTAATACGTATAATCGCTTATCGAAGATCACGGCATGTAAGCAACGTAGATAACTGCCCCTTGCGTAGAGATAGTTGGCATAAAAGCCAAATAACTGTCTCGTTGGCGTAAAAGCCAAATAGCTGTTCAGATGGCGTAAAAAGCCAAGTTAGCGTAGAAGCCAAATAGTTATCAAGTTAGCGTAGAAGCCAAATAGCTTCATGTTTGGCGTAGAAGCCAAATAGCTGTCATGTTTGGCGTAGAAGCCAAGTAGCTGTCATGTTGGCGTAGAAGCCAAGTAGCTGTCATGTTGGCGTAGAAGCCAAGTAGCTGTCATGTTGGCGTAGAAACCAAATTCTACGTAAAGCTTGATGCTGTATGGATAGGTAACCAGTGTAAAGATAGCCAGTTATCCTTCTTTGACTGAGATTTTGAGCGTGTTCTGGGCCAGATAGCCTTATCACACACCTTTGCAAATATAGCCTGAGTTGGCGTATTTCGAGGAGATAGCATTCGGCGTACTCCTATAGCTGAAAATAGCCTGGTTGGCGTAATGTGCGGGGATGATAATGTGGACGTATTAGCCCTAATTATGGCTCGCCCAGTCAAAAAAGTAGAACCAAATCTCGTGCATTAAATGCAGAGATCTGCCCCCATCTCGCACATTAATTGCAGAGACGTGCCTCGAGTTCTGTACGAAAAAAATAGCTTTTGACGTGGCGGTTGGTTTCGTCTCATCCTGAGCATAAAAGCTCATCTCTGCCTGTGTAAAATAGGCAGCATATTCCTTGAATGCATAAACGACGTCTTATATCAAGGAATATGTCACTAAACGACAGTCTGGGGCTCTGTGTAGAGTCATCATAACAGTCGTCCTCTCGATCGTCATGCAGTACTCTTTGTCAGGAGTCAGATTCACTGCTTTATCTGACAGGTTTATTCGAGGAATACGAAGGGTTCCTTGTACAAATTCACATTGTATTAAAAGCAGACAGGTTTTACGCCGAAGTGGCGATGTAGCAACCTTTTTACGCCGAAGCAGTCTGGAAGTACTGCTTTACGCAGATTGTTCTGGAGCTATGTTTTACGTCGAATAGCGTTGAAGCTCTGCTTTACGCCGATGACTCTGAAATCATATTTTACGCCACCCAGTACTGGAGCTCTGTTTTACGCGAGCTTTCTGCATGTTGAGGATTTTACGCGCATGATTCTCCAGCGTATTTTTCATGCTTCTAGAAGACCCCCTTCAAAGTTTTCAAATTCCTCGTAATTTGAAACACTTTGAATGAAGCATGAAACGGTCAAGTTTGACTCGTTCCGTGAGACTGATTTCTCGGCAAATTTTTAAGAATTTGTTAGGATTCGGTGTGTTCTCCTCTGCCTTTATAAAGGCAAATGGGTTAACCTGTTTTTCCCACACTTCTTTCACCACAAAGAGATGGTTCCCGATCTTCGTCGGGTTGACTTAAGGAAGAAGAAGATCATGTTCTTCCAGCATGTAAGGAGCCGTAAAAAGAGGCATCTTCGAGCAAATGTCCTCTACAACGATGGATCATGGAAGGATATCATAGCTTCCTTTGCTCAGGATGATCAGCAATTTTATATGGCGATTCGTCCAGGAGAGAGGAAGGGTCGTATTGGACTACACAGCTTACAAGCTATATTTTCTCCCATCATGGCGCTGGACGAAGGCAGACAGCTTGGCCCTATCTTCCAGTATTTAGTTGGGTCTGAACCCCTAACACAATTTCTAGGGCATGCCTGCCATGGCGTACGGAGGGTGGGCTTACAAAATTGATACATACCCAGTTCTGTATCCTCCCGCCATTAATTATTTTCTTATTAATCGGCCACGGAAGCCGATTAACTGCTGTAGAAGACGAAAAAGATCTACACCAATACGAGAACCTGGCAAAACAGATTCTTGGTGTGATCTTAAATGAAAATAAGAAACCCTTTGTAGAAAAAGGATTTCTATCATATGTAATCATGAAGATGAAAAATCTTTTGTAAACTGGATTTTCATCATATGTAATCATGATTAATAGAATTGTCTTCTTTTACGCATCTGATGATTTTCCATATTTGCTGTGAGAAAGTCTGAATGTGTGCAGCTTCGGCACGTCTGAATAATTTTATGCCGACTCCGATAAAAGAGTATCTGATCACGTCCCGTCTTTTACGCGTAGCAGAAGACGCGTAGAAAACTCCTTAGCATTTTAAGTTGAAGATCCAAACTGTCATGCTGTTTTGGACGAGGAGTCACGTAAAATTCTGAACTGTCACTTCTCTGATACGAAGAATTCTTGTTCAGATCATCATCTTCACGAATGGTTTTCCCAAAAATCCCTTGAAAAAGGGCGAGAAATGTCTGTCGACTAAGCCATCCTTGAACTTTTATAAAAAATTCTGACTGGACTTTGGATGAACCTCATCGTCGAACTTGACTCTCATCGAGGATAGCTGGTCAACCATGCCCTGGAACTCACTCATGTGATCCGTAATAGATGCCCCATCTTTGTACCGCAGATCCATCATCATCCGGATTAGGAACAATTTATTTACTCTGATCTTCTTCGCATACAAAGATTTTAGCTTATCCCATAGCGTCCTCGCATGCTTAATACTAGTAATGTGGTTGCATAAGTTCTTGTCAACGAACTGCCTGATGTACCCACACACCTGTATATGCTTAAAATTCCAGTCCTCTTCTGATTTATCACTGGGCCTCTCAGAAGCAAATACCGACAGATGGAGCTTTTGACAAATAGCAGATCCTTCATCTTGCCCCTCTAGTAATGATAGTTGGTACCATTCAGGTTTATCATGTGCACCAGCTTCGCATCCATCTTTCCTTCCTGGTTTGCCTGTCAACTCCAGACACCCTTCTAAAATTCTAAAACCTGACTCTGATTCCACTTTATTGGGAATGAAAGTGAGAAAACTATTTCCCAAACCAGAGAGTAGCTGCGAGAGAATTGAGCAAAACGCACAAACCAAAAAATGTCAAACACAAATCGTAGAAACAGAAATTTTTGACGTGGAAAACCCTTGCGAGAAAAAGAAATACACTGAATCCTTAAAAACTTCTCACCGATCCAAACGGATCACCACAACTCTTTTGGAACAAAAATAGATTATAACCACGAAGAAGAAAGACAACGAGAAATACCCGAAACTGATCTCTTCTTCGAAACGGTCTCCAATCCTTCTTTCTCCTCTCCAATGTTGCAATGGCACTCTTGCCTCATTTTCTCTTCTTGTTGCTATTTTTTTTTAGAGAGAGAGAGAGAGAGATATTTTAGGGCCAGGAGACACCTATAAATAGCCTCAAACACACAACTAGCATTCCTATTATAGATAGGAATATCTAATCAAAATCCAAATTCATTGACATATTCCTATTATATGTAGGAATATCCAATCCAAATAAATTAAGGTATTCCTATTATATGTAGAAATACTTAATCCTACTCTGGGATATTTTCCACAAAGGTTGGGAACCCCACCCACTCCAACACCCTTTTTAAGAGCTCAAGATAGATTCGCATAATAACATTTTTTTTTACATAAAATTTGCCTAATATTTGTTAGTTACATCAAAATTCTAGTAATATGACAAGGGAAGAGTCAAATATTCATGTGGTTCTTGTGTGTCATCCAAGAGGAGCAATTAACAATGCAATAACGCAAGACAGGTGACAAATGAACTCTCCAAGCACATCCAATCCAAGTAAAAGGAAACGTACACAAGCTATGGCTTTCTCAAAGACCAAGGAAAGAGTGAGGGAGAGTAACCAGATAGAAACTCTCACCCCTTCCTTTAAAAATTTAAAGTAAATGGAATTAAAGGGATATATTGTTTGAAGTTTCTATTTTTCTTTCTTTTGAGTTATATTGGAGTTCGGTTCAACTGTAATTTTCAATATGTCACGGTCTAGAAGATCAATCTGTAATTTTAATATCTCAAAATTTGTGTCCATTTTTGTAACACACACACACACACACACACACACACACACACACACACACATATATATATATATATATATATATATATATATATACAAATGGCGCCTAGGAGGCTCGAACCTTCAACCTCATGGGTAATATATATATATATATATATATATATATATATATATATATATATATATATATATATATATATGCTGAATAGTTTGATACTCTCAACTTTGATAGGAATCAACTTGATATCCTAAAATTTAAAAATGACCAAATTATCCCTTATCTCCCCCCCCCCCTCTACCCCATCGTATATATATATATATATATATATATATATATATATATATATATATATATATATATATATATATATATATATATGCTGAATAGTTTGATACTCTCAACTTTGATAGGAATCAACTTGATATCCTAAAATTTAAAAATGACCAAATTATCCCTTATCTCCCCCCCCTCTACCCCATCGGCTGTCACCACCCCCGTTGTACCCTCTCTGTGGCTGCACCACCTCTGTTCCCTCAACCACCTCATCCCGTCGCGCCCCCAACCTCTGTCCCGACCCGCATCCAAAAATTGGACATGAGTCATGGGTACGTCCAGCCTATGTAGCAGCATCGGTGGTAGAATGATGTAAAGGTCCATAATATTATCTAGCAAACTCACGCAAGATATATATACAATATGTCATTGGTAACTCAACTCCAAAAGGAGTACAGGATGAATATATAGCATCAATACTCAATCAATCAAACTAGAGATAGATAATGGCATGATGTCATAAATAGAAGAGAATCATAAGTTATATCAATAATAAGTCTAGAGTCTAACAATAAACAGAAATGGTCTCAATGTAATCAACATGCCATAGTCTAATGCTGGAGACATATCAAGTACAATAAATACTAGATATGGGTCTGTTATAGCTAGGTGTGTCTTCTCGACAACTGGTGCCTGATCATCCTGGGCTAAGTGTGCTACCTCAGCTAGCTCTCCGTCTTGCTGGTCGTAATAGGTAGGACACCAATCCTCTAAATATTCGTCTGAAAAAATATATTCAGTCAATTGGAGTAAAGTACAACCCAATAGCAGTTTTAATTAATTGACAAAGACTATAAAATAGTTATATAGAGGATGTTATATACGATGAGAAAATAATAAACTGATGCAATAACAAATGGTAAAGAGAGACAAGCAATGTAAGCAATAGGGTATATCTAATGCATATATGAAATAAATTAGAAGAAACTACAATATGAGAAAATATAATCTAAGAACTAAATATGAAAACTATAACATACAATATGTTTTGAAATACTAAATGGATATATGATCGGCTTGGGAGATTCAATAATTTATACTAAGGAAAAAAACTAGCTTAGCCATACGTGAGGTGTATAATTAGCTAGTATCTGATGATTTACACTACTTGCCAATAGTTTTTTATCACATATCTAGCTAGTACTTTTCCTGCCCCGACTGATACGATGGATCCAACCATGACACGTTACTAGTTAATGTATCCAATATTTAACCAATAATATCCAATGTTATCTAATACCAACAAGGAGCAGTATTCGATACCATCTCGATAAATCAAGGTAACATCTCATGACTTACGATCCAATAACAATACCAATCCGTGTACCATAGTGTCGAGAATCATATGTACCATTTCTAAATACTTAAAATATAGTAATTATCAAATAATAAAAACTATCAAAGAATGTACTCGCTTGTGGTCGAGCAAATGATGTGACTCGATGTCCAAAGTGGTGTCACACGAACCTATATACAAGATTGTATGTCATTTGGTGTAATAAAGTGATAAACAAGTTTTAAATAAGTTAAAATAGGGTTTCTAGGTCATATCTAGTCAAACTAGGTTAATCTCTTGATTTTAGGTTCATACATATCTTCTAGGTTAATACTTAACTAATACTTACTCTATCTAGTATACTTAACTAACTAACTTACTTAGGGTTTTCTACTAATATAACACTAACTTCCTACAACACTAACTGATATACTAATGACTGATACTAACTTACACTATATACTAGTCGATATCTTATGTACACAATACCAACTGACAACTCTAACTGATAACTAATTGGTAACAACTTTCTTTAACTAATTGGTAACAGATATCTAACTAACACTGATACTCTATTACCTTGGTATCAGGTACTGTGATGTACTGATACTAACTACCCAACACTTTCCTTGTACTCAAACACAACAGGCATCAACCTATACCAGACTTTACACTTACTGATGAGTTTACTCGTTCAACCAATACACCAACCCTCCTTATAAAGCTAACTGGTACATTAACTAGCCTATACTAACCAAATCAGTTATATGCTACTGATACATTAACTAACTTTTCCTCCTATAGGATACACTATAGGTAACATATGATACTTCTCATATCTAACCACTCTAACATCAATAATACTACCAACTTATAAGTAACTGATCTCATATCCTAACTTACAATAATACCTATACTAACTGCTACTACTAATGTTCCAACACTAATAATAGGTTGCCTGGACACTTACCTGTGAAGTAGTGCACTGAAATCGAGCCCATGTCCTCAACTCTCTCCCTGGCCTGCTGCATACACCTGTTACTATTTTTTTCTATTTGCAATGGTGCAAAACTGCAACTGCTGACCCTATAGTTGTACTGCATTTGCTGCTGCCACTCCTCCTAATCACCTGTTGTAGATGCACCCAGGCATGGGTGCACACAGTTGTCACACCCGTTTTCGGATATGGTATTCTTGAATTGTGATATTTAAAAAAAATTTCTATAGATATATTCATGATATATTTGCATGTTGATTTTTGTTAAATATGTTGTAATTATTTAATTATATTCCAGTTTATTATAGGAGACTATCCGAGACCAGTAGTGAACACCTTGACAATTACCATGGACTCGTATATAGGATGGATACCAGACCCGGTTCACTCTTGGAATCACTAAGCCTATTTAGGATGGTTGAGATTTGGTTGGAGAGTGTCATGGCTTAATCCTAGGGCTAACCTCATTTTTCCACTTGATATATATATAAATATATATATATATATATATATATATATATATATATATATATATATATATATATATATATATATATATATATATATATATATATATATATATATATATTGTGTGTGTGTGTGTGTGTGTGGTTTTCTTTCTCCTCTCATTTCCACTTCCCTTCTTCTTTCTTCTTTCTTCTTCCTCCTTCCCTCAAGAGCTCCCCTTGACCGAAACCCTATTCCTAGCCCTAGACTTGGTTCTAGGAAGAGGTTTGTTAGTCCACCATGGCAAGTAGATCTTACTCAATGTGGTAAAGCCAAAAAAATTTAGATTTTTACAAATATGTTGTTTTAAAAATGTGTTTGATGAAAAATTATTCCTTAAGTTGCTAATCATATTTAGTTCTTGGAGTTTTGGATTTTAATATATAGATTCTTGTAGATCTGATTTTCAAGATTTGAGTTTTTATGTGTTCTATATATTTTTCCTGGTTTGATCTATTAAAACTTAGTGTTTTCAAAAACTAGTTGTTTTTTATGTTAGAACATTTTATTACGAGCATTTTGGCTTTTGTTTCACTGGATTCGGAGTAAAAAATGAAATTTTTATGAAGAAAATTTTTTTTGGGTTTGGGAGCTTTTTCCGCCATGGTTGAACTTGCTGTCTAGAGAAGACAAAGTTTTCATACCGCTAGTGAGCATATGCGGCTGAGAGTTCCATGCGACCCGAGAGGTTTATGCGGCCTAAACTCTTGTCATATACTTAAAGCATGCGTCCATCTTGTTGGACGCATGACTGCTGATTTACACAAGTGTCCTTGAACACCTTATGCTTTCAATCGCTGAACGAATAAGAATTTTGCTAAGTCAAAGAGACCTCCATGCGGCATCGAACTCCATGCGGCATTGAACTCAATGTGGCACCGACACCCATGCGGCCTGGAGAGCATGCGGCCCCTATTTTTTGACGCATGGCTCTGCATCGTTGGCACTTATTTCTATGGTTTTGTCTTTTTTTCTTGACACACTTTATGGCATGTCACATCAGTCACTTTATGTCATATCACTGACACTCCATTAATTGCCCTTTCCTTCGGCGCTTGTTCCAAGAGAGTGGACTTTTGTCAGAAACATGCGGCCAGCTTGTCCATGCGGTCAGTTGCTCATGCGTCTGATCAGTGTATGCGGCCTGACCCATGCGAAAATCCATGCGTGCACTTCTTATGCGCTTATATGATCTTATGCAACCCTAGTAATCTATGTACACGTTCCATGATTTCTTGGGTTTAATTATTTTATTTGAAATGTTTCTTATCTTACCCAATGTGGTTGATCGTGGCTTATTGTCTATGTTATTCTAAGGATGAATGGACTTAGTAAACAGACTGTGCTAGACCTGGCTATGTGCTAGAACTAACTATGTGCATATTATGATTATATGTTGTAGTAGACCATGTGGCAACCCAGAGTAAACTCAGATTAGTAGATTAACTTATCCCTTATTCGTCGGGTAGAGTGAGGGACATAGTTCTGCTCAGGAGACGATCTGCAATCCCGGTCCTTGTCTGGTTTAAGGATTATGGATCTGCTCCAGAGTGGTTCATACTTTTTTTCTTACTCACGTTCGGCGACAAGATCATTAATTCGAGAATTTCATCATAATTTAGACTTCTAATTGATTGATAGTCGGTGTACCTGATTTATTTTGGACCAAGTATCCCCATGTGACAAGACTCATATGACAAACTATAAGTTTGATGATTGGACTCGAATATTGTATCTGTGCTGATACCATTATTGCCTGATAATTGTTTATGATTTAATGTGCACCGATGTGCGACACATCCTATCACGTGTTAAGTGATTATATTTGGGTTATGCATCGAGAATGCCTCCAAATTCCTGAACGTGTGATAATATAAATATATACATTGTTTCCCCAGCACGAGCATAATAAGTGAGTCAACTACCAAAGCGTGGCTAGAATATTTAATTGTATGAATGTTGCATACACGCTCGGGTGATTCCAAATTTGACTTCCATGGATTCGTATGTAGCGTGTCCGTACTTTGTATGACATCTTAAGAAAAATTTTGATATGTCCACGCCTTGAGATTTTAACAACATAGGGCTAATTAGGTAACTAAAAGTGGTAGTAACATTGGGAGGGAACGGTATCCCGAGATCATGCCAACGAACCTATCCACAGAGATTCATTCTAAGTGTGTTGTGAGCTGGCCACCACAGATACTGTATATCATCTGCCTTAGTGGAGTGTAGTACCTGACTATTATAATGTCGAGCTACTGTTTCACTATAGGAACACTGGAACCGCTACTACCATATTTTTAGCGAGTGGCCCTACAGGGGACTGGTGCATCCTGTAAGTGCCTATTTTATTTAATTGGTTCGGTTAGCTCATGTTCGGCAATGGCATGATCAGAGGATACTTATTATATATTATTTCTGAGATAACTCAGACTTCACATAACAAGCCGTAGGATTGATTAGCCGATCTAACAGAGTATGTGCTGGTAGTCTAGGGACCTGAACTATTGTGGTGCGACGGTTCAACCCTTGTCCTTGTTTGGTTTGAGGGTTGCGCCAATATGTCATAATATGTCATGTACCGAAGCTGCATATTATATCTATATCTTAGCTTGTATTATGGCATGTATGCTCTAGTTTATATTGATGTGTTATATATTCGTCGTGTTCATAATTAGTTAGTCGTACCCTATCTCGGAGTAGTGCAGCACCTCTTATCCTTGTTTGGTTGTAGGGGTGTCCTACTACTTCGATGAAAGGTCATACGCTTGCCATTGTGGCACAAACTTTCCTATTTTATGTACCTTATTGGTTTTGCTTCATTCATTTGTGCTCCTTTGTGGTACTTGCTATCGGGGACTGACCCCGCTGGTTTTGTTTAGCCAGGTTTAGTAGCAGAGCCCGAGGATCCTGTCATGTATCTGACCGATGGGGCACACCAGGAGGATGTTCGCCGAGGAACTTTAGTGGGTTTCCTTCTTTTCCACTATGAGTATCATTTTGTATTGCCTCTTTGGCGTTTAGCCGACGGCACTTGTTAGCCGGTTCATTTGGACGATAGATCCTCTATATGATTGAATATTATTCAGACCGTGGCTGACTTACAATCATGTACTCTTGACAATGTACTAGAGTACCATCATGTATAACTAGTTTTATGATCATTCTGATAGAGCGTCAGGGAAGCCTAACTGCTTTATCTTACATGTTCATTGTTATTGTTCTTGGTTGATGATTGAGACATAGATGTTATTGGACCTAGGTGACTTGATTGTAGTATGCACCCCCTTGTCTCTAGACAACCTTAGCACATTGGGTCTTACTTCAGTATTCTGTAAGGTGTGGTTGGCTGAGTCACTCCCCCGCTCTCTAGTATTATGGTTCGGGGGCGTGACAACGGTGTACTGTCCAGACCAACTAACCCTCTACCCTTATGAATACACATAGACCCCAAACTAAGGAATCCCATATACATATCTTAGTATCTACAATATCTTGACTGTAAATAATACCTTAGATACACCCTACCTTACACTGGTGTACTCGACTCCTACCACTACACCGCAAGCCCTTCACTCATCTTCACAGTTCACCTGCAGTGCACAAGGGTGCACTGCTACATGACCAGGTCTTGAAAAGACCTGGCATTGGCTCCCCTCCTTCATGCCTACACTCGAGCCTCCCCTTACTGTTGTTACCTTCATATTAACTTGGAACTTCCTACATAAATACACGACTGATACTCTACCCTTACTGCCTACACACCATCCTCTAACACCCTATAAACAAACCCCTAACCTTGCTGTAGTGTACCCACAGTAGGTACAGCTGCTGGAAATGTCTCATTTCCCTGCACCTGTACTCGAGCATGTTGCTGCAACTCACCACCCTTCTCGGTCACAATCTTATACACAACCCCCTACTCAGTTAAGCACAAGACAGTCCATCATCCCCTCTCTCAAACACTTACACTAAACACTATCAATACCTTAGACATTTCAACTACAACAGTCACTATAACCCGACTACATATCACTCCTACTGCTGCTGTTAATTTCTATTGAACAACCAACACACTAAGTCCCTATAGACTGAACCACACTCACATAGTCTAAGCACCGTGATGTACACATTAAAAGACACCAAAGAGTATCAAGCACCACATGCCCACAACTATCAGTACACGAGTCACACTCTCTCTGCTTGCAAAACTGAAGCCATGTTTCCCTCACCTGTGTACACTTGTGCACAGGTCTGCACACATTAGTGTAGTCCTATTGTAACTCTCACCCGCAGAACACCCGATCATCCTAACTGGTCACAACTGCACTGTACCTTAGTGCAGTACAATACAACTATTGGACTGAACATCACAGTTACCCACCTCTAACTCACTAGTGTATGCAACACACACGCACGCACACGCACACGCACACACACACACACACAAGTTCAACACAGACACTCTCACCTCCTCACTGAACACACAAGCACTATCATGTGTCTCACTGTCACAGTGACACAATCTCCCCTTACTCCTCACATTCACGCAACACATTAAGTGTGTGTGTGTGTGTGTATGTGTGTGTGTGTGTGTGTGTGTGTGTGTGTGTATATATATATATATATATATATATATATATATATATATATATATATATATATATATATATGATACTAGGCATAAATTCGAATACAATAAACCAAATATATATAACTAAAACTCAAATAGACACTCACATATACCTATATTATTCTAATAAACATTTGGTGTGCATCAAGCCATACGTGGGTATCACACATTGATACTTATATGATACTCATCCAAATCACTCCCAAACACAACCAAATTCTCAAGAAACACCTAAAATACCAATAAACAATATAAATTAGTTAGAAATGATCCATTAGGCATTTCATTAAATACTTGGTTGCCACCTTGGAGTTTTTTTTAAATTGACACAAAACCTAATGTAACTTTCTCCATAGGCCTCATATGGACCTATGTCTTCTTTCTATGGGTAGTTCTAAGCCAAGAAAGGGTTTTTAGGGGTTTATTTCACCATTAAAATCTGAAATAACAAGAGAAAATAGAATTTTTACCTATTGGAAGATGGATTCCCAATTTGGTTCCTTTAATGAGCACAAGAGTGAGGAATGAGCACCAATCTCTAGCAAAACTTCTCTTCCTCAAGCATCTTGCAACCTTCAAGCTTCTAGATCTTCTTAGGGATAAAAATAAAAGGGATTGGGATTTGGAGTAGAGAAATTAGGGTTTGCTCTCAAGTTTTGGGGATGAACTAAATGGAAATAAATGAAGGTCGTTCATGAATAAAGAGGTTTATATAGACTTTTCCTTAGGGTTAAGGTTAGGGTTAGGGTTAGGTTTTAGTAATATGTAATAAGACTTAAAAGTCCCTCTCCATTTGTCATGAATGGAATCTAATTAACTAAAAAAAAAATCTCTACAACTAAAAGGAATACTCCTTTCATGACAACCAAACATAATTAATTCTAATTGCTAAAGTCATGACTAACAATAATTAGCACTAATTAATACTAATATAATTCTAGGCAACTACTAATATAAATTAATATATAAAAATTAATCAACGTGCAAAATTACCAAAATATTCCTATGTTGGAAAGTGGTAGTTACAATACTACCCCCCTTAGAAAAATGTTGCCCTCAAAATTTAAGATACCTCGCCCTCTTTGTTCTGGCTAGTCATAACATATTCATTGTAATACTCACTATAGTCACTACTCCCATCTAATCATGGTCTCAAGAAGTCCTATCTAAATCATGCAAACATACAATTCTTGTTAAAAAGAACATCCAAGATTATCGAACATACATGTTTATGGTCTCCACTTATCATGATATTGCAGTCTCTATCAAGGGTTACTAATAACTATACTATAGTGCAATATTACTAACGCAATATATGAGGTACTAAGGAATTAATCAAATCAATAGGAAAAAGGATAGGAAGAAGAACAGAACCTTCTAACCCATCACCTACAGCATCGGTCTCCTCGACCGTCATCGCAAATGCCCCGCCCAGCTGGGGTGGTTCCCTTTGCGGGTACTGAGCAATCTGCGGTGCCAAATATGGCCTAACTCCACCTCTCTCACTGCCTTAAACACCTGCTCTCCTACTCTCCATGGTACTCCCTTATATACCCTACCTCAATATCACACTAATACACCTAGCTAATTTTATCCCCCACAATAACACTCACTGATACTATACTAACACACTCCACATATCACTCATCCTAGTCTTGATACACTTTGATCACTTGCTCACTCTAGGTACCCTTGGTACACAGGCACTAACTCCATAACTTAGTAGACACATGTACTTAATAATCTAGGATACCAGCTACTAACTATACTCTGACACTTGTCTTAGGTTTATTGCTACAAAAGGGTACTACACTATGAGTTAATTCTAGGCTTATACAGTGATATCTGATGCTCATCTACCAAACTAGGAACCACTCTCAGACTCACTAGCTACGCTACCAACAATCAACACTAATACTCAACTTGACACAACCTATCTGCAAGCAACCAAACTATAACACTATTCAAAGAAACCTCAGGAACTAATGAAGGTAAAACTCTATAAAAGCTAACTAAATAAACTAAAGATATCTCTATCCTGAGCTAATAAGGTAATGGAACAGAACTTAATGATAACATGGTTGAATGATAGAGATGATATATTAAGAACCAATTTATGATACAATCTGATAATCATACACGTCTATCTGAAATCATGTTACCCAGAATCCTCGCCACACTAGGAAGCATAGCTGCAATAAACTATAAAGTCCGTAACTAAGGTACATACCTCTAGAATTATGGTATCTAAAAATTTTGCCCTAACGCTAGCTTGGCTGCGAAAACTCTAAATTCTATAACTAAGAGAAATACATCCAAACTCAGGCTCTATGTCTTCGCCACGCCAGCTAATATGGCTGCAAAAAACTCTAGACTCTATAACTAAGACAGACGGTTGCCTTTTTACTGTTCTTATCCATTTATATTATCAGAATATACATCAACTTAGCCCATAAGATTCATCTCGATACAAGAATCAAATTCAACAACGACAGGTACAAAGGCGAAGGTGAACGAAGCAAGTAAAAATAGACTCAAAATAATATTCTCAAGGGTCATACCAGGAATCTTTTAAGGAATCCAAATTTGTGTTTGCATATTCTCTTATCCTATATCATATATCCTATATTCTATCGCAGGCTGCAGTAGTACAACTAAGTCGTTGCACTACTACGATATTGCACTAATTGCGAAGACAGCCCTGCATGGAATACCACAAAAATATGTCATGACCTGCACCCAAAAATTGGGCATGAGTCGTGGGTACGTCCAGCCTATGACGCAGCATCGGTAGTAAAATATTATAAAGGTCGATAATACTATCTAGCAAACTCGCGCAAGATATATATACAACATGTCAATGGTAACTCAACACCAAAAAGAGGACAAGATGAATATATAGCATCAATACTCAATCAATCAAACTAGAGATAGATAATGGCACAATGTCATAAACAGAAGAGAATTATAAGTCATATAAATAACAAGTCTAGAGTCTAACAATAAACATAAATGGTCTCAATGTAATCAATATGCCATAGTCTAATGCTGAAGACATATCTAGTACAATAAATACTAGTTATGGATCTGATATAGCTAGGTGTGTCTCCTCGATAACTGGTGCTTGATCGTCCTAGGCTAAGGGTGCTACTTAAGCTAGTTCTCCATCCTGCGGGCTGTAGTAGGTAGAACACCAATCCTCTAAATATTCGTCTGAAAAAATATATCCAGTCAGGATTGGAGCAAAGTAGAATCCAATAGCAGTACCAATTAATTGAAAGACTATAAAAATAGTTATATAGAGGATGTTATATACGATGAGAAAATAATAAACAGATGCAATGACAAATGGTAAAAAGAGACAATTAATATAAGCAATAGGGTATAGCGAATGCATATATGAAATAAAAAAGAAAAAACTACAATATGAGGCAATATAATCTAAGAACTGAATATAAAAACTACAACATACAATATGTTTTGAAATACTAAATGGATATGTGATCGGCTTGGGAAATTCAATAATTTACACTAAGGGAAAAAAAACTAGCTCAACCATACGTGAAGTGTATAATTAGCTAGTATCCGATGATTTACACTACTTGCCAATAGTTCCTGATCACATATCTAGCTAGTACTTCTCCCGCCCCGACTGATACGATGGATCCAACCAAGACATATTACTAGTTAATGTATCCAATGTTTAACCAATATTATCTAATGTTATCCAATACCAACAAGGAGCAGTATTCGATACCATCTCGATAAATCAAGGTAACATCTCATGACTTATGATCCAATAACAATACCAATCTGTGTACCATAGTGTCGATAATCAGATATAACATTTTTTAATACTTTAAATATAGTAATTATCAAATAATAAAAATTATCAGAGAATGTACTCGCCTGTGACCTTGAGCAAATGATGTGACTCGATGTCCAAACTAGTTTCACACAAATCTATATACAAGATTGTATGTCATTTGGTGTAATAAAGTAATAAACAAGTTTTAAATAAGTTAAAATGGGGTTTCTAGGTCATATCTAGTCAAACTAGGCTAAACTAGGTTAATCTCTTGATTTTAGGTTCATACCTATCTTCTAGGTTAATACTTTACTAATACTTACTCTATCTAGTATAACTAACTAACTTACTTAGGGTTTTATACTAATATAACACTAACTTCCTACTACACTAACTGATATACTAATGACTGATACTAACTTACACTATATACTAGTCGATATCAACTGACAACTCTAACTGATAACACTAATTGGTAACAACACACTTTAATTATTTCGTAACAGATATCTAACTAACACTTATACTCTATTACCTTGGTATCAGGTAATGTGATGTACTGAAACTACACAATACTTTCCTTATACTCAAACACAACAGTCATCAACCTATACCAGACTTCACACTTACTCATGAGTTTACTCATTCAACCAATACACCAACCCTCTTTATAAAGCTAACTAGTATATTAACTAACCTATACTAACCAAATCAGTTATATGCTACTGATACATTGACTAACTTTCCCTCCTATAGGATACACTATAGGCAACATATGATACTTCTCATATCTGACCACTCTAACATTAATAATACTACCAACTTATAACTAACTGATCTCATATCCTAACTTACAATGATACATATACTAGCTGTTGCTCCCAATACTACCAACTTATATACTAACACGGCGAGACTTACCAACTTACCAATTATCCTTCCCTGTCCAAGGCAAACATTGTTAATTTAAGCAGGGGCATGTATAAACATTCAGGAGGCATAGCATATGCAAACACGAGTACTTATTTTCAAGATCGTTCAGGTGTTCAGTTTATTTGTTTCATGCGATACAATATCTCGCACGCGGATAGCCGCTAAGCGAGGATGAATGGTTTATCTTTCGTTTACAAGCAAGCATGCAACAAGTTAAGTACAAGGTGATCACTGGCGTATGCCATAATGGACACTAGTCTGTGACGAAGATGGTTTGCTACGTGCAAGAATGTTAGGCGCCGCATACCACCCTGTCCTAGTACGTGAGACTAAACGTTAGTTTCGTCCGGAGCCAGAACGGTGCCAGTGCCCCAGCAGCCGCCCGCAGGAACTATACCTTGTGCACAAGTTGTCCGTGATCGAACAATAACATTCATTCGCCCGAAGGCTACGTGATTATCACCCGTAGGCTACGTGCGCCCGTAGGCTACGTGACTATCGCCCGTAGGCTACGTGAATATCGCCCGTAGGCTACGTGCGCCCGTAGGCTACGTGATTATCGCCCGGAGGCTACGTGAGTACAAGACAAGCAGTAGCATGATTCATTTATATTGCATCTACGTTCCATTAATGCGTTCAGGATTGCTTAAACATTGCACAATATAATAACGTTAGACATTCATAAGCAGACAAGCATGCGTTTCTAAGGGACACAAGTAAACACGATTGCTCGAACCCGAAGGTAAGCCGAGAGATGAAACCGTTAGGGACTTAGCATGCGAGGGTCTGACTATAAGCAGTATTTCATTTCCATGTTCTAGCAAGCAATACATGTTGGGATTATTCCCTTAGCTAGGTGCGTTGGATTTATTAGCATGCAGGGGGTGATTCACCTAGCGACTAGCATGAATATTCCAGATTTTATGTGTGCTGGCTAAGCAAAGACAAGTTCACCGTAGCCACCCACCTTAGCGATGATTCGCCTCGGTAAAGTGATACGTCTGAGCGAGCCTCTGAAAGTCCAAGCCGGATTCCTGTAGGGCAAGTCTGGATATCCTTTGCTTCTCCTTTGAGGCAAAGCGGGTCGGGACAGTTGCACATTTGCCGTTTGAGACGGCAGTCCGCTTGAGCGGAACGGGGTGTTACACTATATGCTTTCGGTCTCCAAGAAACTCAGGATCAGTAGCAATAATCCAGCTAACCAATGACTCTTTTATCTGATGCTATTAGCAGCTGTGACTTATGGTTGCTCTTCACTAACAAAATAGCAGCCGGGACCAAGGTTCAGATATGCACTAATAGCCATTGTACGACCGATGCGAATGCATGAAACACTATCAGATAAACTCTATGATGCAAACCTTTACTAACATAATAGCAGCCGGGACCAAGGTTCATTTCATGCAGCACAGGATTATAGTCAGATTTTATTTTTTTCGAAAACATGTATTTGAAACCAGTTTGCACATTCAAATATTTAAGCAAGCTATAGGGACAGTATTCTATCGTGCAGTGCACAGCATGCATCGTGATCCATATTCGATCTCTTAGGAACAAAAATTATCTCTAGTGGACTGTTCATCTCGAATCAAGACAAGTGCATCAAGTGGACTATTCAATTCAATGTAATAGGGACAGCAGCATATTCAAGTAAAACAGATATATCTTTGTGTTTGATAATAAACAAAAGAAATAGGATAAGGTTTATACGAAACCCGCTCTTTGGTTTACAAACAAGAAGTATAATTAATTCTATACGAGGATGTCAAGTACAATTTTTAATCTGGATAAATATTGCTATAGGAGTCTGATCTGCAGTCGATCACTTTATCCCTTGGACCACACGATGATGAAGAAGTGTCGTAGAAGACAGAAAGCAGCTTCGAAGGTTGCTAAAGAGAGTGGATGCTCGATGCCAAAGTCGTCGTTCACTACTCTTTGCCTGAGCTCTGGATTCTTCTCTCTCAAAGACTCTTCGACTCTTAGTTCCTTGACCTTCTCTTTTGATCTTGGTTCTGACCTCTTTTTCCACTCTAGATTTTTCGACCTTTTACCTCTGTCAATAGAGGTCTCTATTTATAGAGTTTTAGTGACAGTGACCACCCAGTCGGCGTAGAAGCCGAACAGTGGAAAGTATGGCACTTTTTACGCGATGGTTACAATAACCGTTGCCCGCGTATAAATGATCTCCTGAATGAGCGTGTGACGCGTGTTCCATTAAGAGATAACACGTATAACTGCTGCGAAGATCACGGCATAAAAGCCACATAGGTAGTTATCCCTTGCGTAGAAAAGGTTGGCGTAGAAGCCAATAACTGTCACTATGGCGTAGAAGCCAAAGAGTTATCAAACCGGCATAGAAGCCGAGTAGGCATAGAAGCCGAGCAGGCATAGAAGCTGAGTAGGCGTAGAAGTCGAGTAGGCGTAAAAGCCGAGTGGGCATAGAAGCCGAGTAGGCGTAGAAGCCGAGTGGGCGTAGAAGCCGAGTGGGCGTAGAAGCCGAGTGGGCGTAGAAGAGAGCTGATCCTCCTCCCTTGACTGAGGCTTTGAGCGAATTCTGGACCGAATAGCTTTAATATGCACCGATGCAAATGTAGCCTGAGTTGGCGTATTTTAAGGAGATAGCGTACAGCGTGCTCCCATAGCTGAGAATAGCCTGATGGAGTAATGTGCAAAAGTGATGATGTGGACATCTAGGCCGAAATTACGGCTTTTGGAGACATAATCAAATCTCTTGCATTAAATGCAGAGATCTGCCATCATCCTGCGCATTAAATGCAGAGGCGTATCTTGAAGATCTGCCATATTTTTGCGCATTAAATGCAGAGACGTGCCTCGAAGATTTGCCATCATTCTGCGCATTAAATGCAGAGACGTGCCTCGAGGATCTGCCATCATTCCGCGCATTAAATGCAGAGACGTGCCTCGAGCCTTGTACGAAGAGCAACTTTTGACGTGGCAGCCTATTTGTCTTCTGTGGAGCGTAATCAGCTCACATCTGCCTGTGTAAAACTAGGCAGCGTATTTCCTTGTATGCGTAAAAGCAGTTTATGCCAAGGAAATGGCACTAAACGACAGTCTGGGTCGCTATGCCGCGCCATCATTATAGCCGTCGTCTGGGTAGTCGTGCAGTACTCTTTGTAAGGAGTCAGAAGTCAGGTTCACTGCATGATTTGACAGGTTCATTTCGAGGAATATGAAGCGTTCCTCGTACACTTTAATGCTACATTAAAAGCGGATGAGTTTTACGCCATAAAGGCGATGTAGTACCCTTTTTACGCTGAAGCAGCCTGGACATAGTGTATTACGCGGATAGTCCTTGAGCTTATATTTTACGCTGTTCTTAGCGGAAAAGCTCTGTTGTACGCTGATGGCTCTGAAGTCATCTTTTTACGCTGCCCAGCACCAATATGCTGCGTATAGCTATCCAGCGTATTTTTTATGCTTCTACAAGACCCCTTCAAAGTTTTTAAATTTCTCGTAATTTGAAACGCTTTGAATGAAGCATGAAACGGTCAAGTCTGACTCGTTCTTCAAGGCTGATTTCTTGGCGGATTCTTAGAGATTTATTGGGATTCGGTGTGTTCTCTTTTGCCTATATAAAGGCTGAGGAGTTAACCAGTTCTTCCTATATTTCCTTCACCACACAAAGATGATCGTCGGAGTTCGTCGGGTCGACTTGAGGAAGAAGAAGACCATGTTCTTCCAGCATGTAAGGAGCCAAAAAAGAAGGCGTCTTCGAGCAAATGTCCTCTGTAACGATAGATCATGGAAGGATATCATAGCTTCCTTTGCTCGAGATAATCAACAACTTCATATGGCGATTCGTCCAGGAGAGAGGAAGGGTCACATTCGACCACACAGCTTGCAAGCTGTATTTTCTCCTGTCATTCGTGGACGAGAGCAGAAAAACTAGCTCTGTCCTCGAGTATTGAGTTGGGTTAAATACCTCAACTCAATCTGTCATGGCGTATGGAGGATGGGCTCTAAATACTTCAGGCAGGCCCAGTTTTGTATCCTTCCTCCATTAATCATTTTCTTGTTAATCGGTCGCGAAAACCGACTAACTGCTGAAGAAGACGGAAGAAGATCTCCACCAATACGAGAACCTGACAGAACAGATTCTGGGGGTGGCCTTCCGATGACAATGAGAAAATCCTTTGTAGACGGGATTTCCCTCATATATAATCATAAAAATGAAGAAAAAACCCTCTGTAGACCGGATTTTCCTCATATGTAATCATGATTTAATAAAATTATCTTCTTCTGTGCATATGATTATCTTGCCATATATTTTGCTGTGATGAAGTCTAAATATGTGTAGCTTCGACACGTCTGGTAACTTTACGCCGACTCTGATAGAAAGAGTATTATGTCCCATCCTGTCTTTTACGCATAACTAAGGATGCGCAAAAAGTCGCTTAGCATTTAAGTCGAGTTTGAACTGTCCTGCTGTTAGGAATAGGAAGCTACGTAGAATTCTGAACCGTCACTTCTGATAAAAAAAGAATTTTTGTTCAGACCATCATCTTCAAGAATGATTTCCCGAAAATCCCTTGAAATAGAGCGAGAAACGACTGTCAAACTGAGTCGCCATCTTGAACTGTAGATGAAATATTCAGACTGGATTCTGGATAAACTTCCAATCGACCCAAGAAGAAGAGTCATTTTCAATGTTGAACTCTGTATGCTTTGGGTACTTGGGATATTTTGGGGCCAAGAAGGAGTATCCTCTACGTGAACCCTTGTAATTGACCGCCTTGGATTTGTTCATACATATACGCGTACTCTGGCCTGCGTATTTTTCAGATATGCGGAGAGTCATAGATCTGTAAATGTGGATGAGCATAAAAATCATAAGTTCGTAGCCTCTCGAGCGTAAGAGCTGCTGAGCATAAAAGCATCCGGGCGTAGAAACTGTAGATTTGTAGCCTCTGAAAAGAAAATCTTCCGAGCGTGAAGTTGTGGATCTGTTGCCTCTGAGCGTAAAAGCCACCGAGCGTAAAATCATAGATTTGTAGCTCCTGAGCGTGAAGTCGTAGGTTTGTAGCCTCTCGAGCGTAAAAGCTACCGAGCATGAAAGCATCCGGGCATAAAACTATAGACTTATAGCCTCTGAGCGTAAAACCATAGATTTGTAGCTGCCGAGCGTAGAAAGCTCCTTGGCGTAGAACCACGAATCTGCTTTGCACGAAAACTTTTCGAATTCGTTGTCTGTCCGCATTCCCTGAGTAATAGGCTGACGTATTCCCCAATCATAACCGAATATTAATTATCGGATTTGGTTCGGGATTCGAGGAGTCCATCCGAAATCTATATATACCCCAAGGCTTTCAGAGAAAAACTTTTCATCTGTCTTTTGCAAAAGAAAGCCTTCGACTCTTCGAGTTCTCTCCTTCGTTTCCTCTCCGAGCATTCAGAGTTTTCAGCAATGGCCCCAAAACCAATCCCCTCCTCTAAGGGAAAGAAGGTTGACTCTTCTTCTCGCTCTTCTGTCCAAGCAAGAGCGACTTCCGTCGGGCAAGACGAGCTTCATTCTGAATGAAGTGTCCCACCGACGAACAGTGCACCCGGAGTTAAAGGTAAAGCTTTTGGGACGAAAAGAATGACTAAAATCCTTCGCACACGTTGTACGTGAACGCGTTAGGTCGTCTTCTGTGCTGATAGCCTCTTTGAGGAAGATGATGCACAGAGATGTTTCATCTTTTACGCCCATATTTCTAATGTGTCAGCATAAAAACTCCATATTTTTGCAGTCTGGCGTAAAAGCACAGACTGTCAAAACTTGGCGTATACTATAAAATTTGAGTTTTATGCTTCTGGATAACAATTTCGGCATAATAACTCAAGCTTTGGCAGCCTGGCATAAAAGCACAGACTGTCAGTTTTTTTGTGTATACTGCCAGTCTTGAATTTTACGCCTTGGAATAAGATTCCAGCACAAAAGATCAAGTCTTTACAGTCTTGGCGTAAAGCATAGACTGTTGATTTTTAGCATATGCTGCAAGATTGTAATGTCTAATATAGAAACTGACGTGTCTTTCTTGCGCTTTGTAGTTAACTTGCATATGTCTCCATTGGCTGAGGTGATGGGTTCTGCTGCCGGGATGCTGCATTCCAACTACCTGGAGGATTTGTCCCACGTGACATTTCCTATCTCCGGACCCCAGTATCCTGAAGGAAGGAGAATCTTGATATTGGCTCAAGGTGAGCGAACGCTGTTGAACATGATCAACGGAGAGCCCCTAACGTACATAGACGGGGCCCAATATATAAAGATGGCTTTTCTCTTCGGGGACATGATTGACAAGCAGTCCCAGACGAAGCCCAAGAAAGAACTCTGGGTTTTCCCTGCCGGGGGCTTGGTCATGTATCTGCCCAAGATGCTGAGAGACTATCCCATCTCGGCATTCTTCCATGCTACACATCCCAGGAGGATGTCGTGGACGCTGACTCCCAATCTTCACAGCCGGCCGGGGAAGATATTTTATTAGAAAGGATCTGGCCAAGGGTCATTTGTCAGCCGCCCTTCCGGCTCTGTGATGCCGTTCAGGGGATTGTATCCGGGCAGTGTCCCGAGTGAAGACAGTTTACTGCTCCAGCCGGTCCAATTATCGATTTTCTACAATAATTTCATGGGGCATGGAGAAGTATACCCCAAGGTTAATCCTCGGACCAATGGGTGGATCACTCCAACAAATCTTCGGTGGGCTCGTTTAGCTGACTGGGCCCTGAAGCATTTTCAGACCGAGCTGGAGAGCATTGGTCTGTACGCAGCTGTGAGTGCTACCAGTGTTGGGTTACCTCTCAACTCCAACCTGTTTCTGGCTTTGATGGAGCGATATATCTCGCTCACCGGGACTTTCGCCACTCCACTGGGGGAGTTGGGATTGGCCCTCTACGAGATGGTAGAGATTTCGAGACTGCCAATGGGGGATACTCCTTATGAAGAGTATGTTCCCATAAACCGGGAGCTGGGGGATTCAGACCCTCGGGTAGTAGCAGTATACCAGGAGCTGATGTACCACTACCTGGCATACACCGCCTTTTATGGTGAGCCTTCTGATTTGGCTCATACCAATAAATGGGCGTCCTACCTCTTCTTTCACCGGGCCAGGGCTGCTAAGCCAGAGAAAGTCTTGGATAGCAAGGATCAGCCCCTGAGCTTTCTGAGCGTGCTTAGTGCTCAGGTAGTCGACGATCTTATGGAAGACGTTGGGGCTCCAGACCAGATTCTTGACGAAGGGATAGGGAAATATCATGCAGGCACTAAGGACTACAGTTATTTGAGGCATTGCCGCAGGCCTCTGTCCAAGGAAGCTCAACTGGCTGGCTTCCTCTTTATATGGCTGCGCCGACTGGTGGTACCCGACATTGCATCTGTGGAACGCATTCACCGCAATACGCTATGGCCTGCAGTGCGTCTGGTGTTCGGGGCAAGACTGGGTTTGCTCCCTGCCATGGTGTGCCGCATACAAGCTGGCCTGAGGGCCATTACTGATGGGCTGCTTGCCGATGAAACTCGGCGTGATAGCTTTCCCAGGGTAGAATTACCATACCTGTATTTGATGGGATGGTTAATTCTCCATAACCCCAGGGTGATGTCTCCCGGATCTGGCAGTAGTTCGGGGAGTAGTTTCTTGCTGAATTACCATTCGAGTCGCTCTTGATATTTCGTGTCGGAAGATACAAATTAAATCATATCCAAGTAAACTATATTTTATTTGTATCTTCCGACATGAAATACCATTCGAGCTATTTCCCAAAATCCAAGCATGATTCTTAATATTTGCCTTAGCGATAATCTGATAATATTTCTATCAGTTGTCATTCTAAGTCTGACTTATACTTGTAATGCCCCACAACCACACGGAACATTACGCTGATTCGGATTGAATAAGGCAATAGCTGGTTACATTTTAATTTGTTAGATTTAGAAATAATTATTGATTTGAGTTAATTTTATGTACAGATCGCAAGCGAAGTTTGATAGAATCAGGTGTTCGTTCAGAGAAGTATTAGGATAGCAGGATTAGAGCGATAATACAGTCTTCCTTAGTCCGATCAGTCGAATAATTTAGAGAGCACGGTCTGCTCACACGGTTATACCAATTGAGTAGATCGTGCTTTGCATCGGACCATGGGTTCGAGGGATCGGCCATACCGGCAAAGAAAAAGTGCTAGCGGAATCAAACTTGGTGAGTGGGCTCTGTCCCTTCTCCTCTACTCCTTTACGCCTAATAATATGGAACACACGTAATAGATTGGACACTTGGACTAGAATATGGAAATTACCGCACTGTAGTGTGCATAGAGTGTGCGTCGTTTAGTTGGATATGATTTATGGCTCGAGTTGGTTTTGCATTTGAGCATTTGGAGCTTGAGTAGATTATCTGGGTTAGAACATCGAGGAATTTTGGGCGGATGAGCGAGCGTGCATCCGTACATGAGTATCAAGTTGGGTGCTTTGTCAAGCAAAGCATGCAGTTGTGGTTCAAAACCGGACAACTGTATCGGTGTGGGCATTGTGCCACGGATGTTTTCTGAGCGAGGGGTGTTGCACCAATTGAAGTATTGTGTCAAAGTGGCATAGTGCCTATAGGGATAACTTAAGATGGTGCCTTGGAATATAAGTTAGAGAATAGTTATGGATACTTGGTTGGATTGAGTCTAGGATAGTTTGGTTGGGCGAGAAGGCTCGATTCTCTCGTCATACCTACTTGGAGTTTGCATCAGTCACGGACAACCTGTTGTGCACAGGGTTTGGTTTTCTCGAACGGGATAGGCTCTGGGATACCGAGACCATTCGACCATGGAGGAGACAAATGGTAACGTGCCTTGGACGCGGTACCAGCAGTTCGATACGACCAGGCGGGCTAGATACTCAGCGCTGGATCGGGTAGAACTATAGTTTATTAGTCCTTTATAGCTTGGCCAGTGACTTCATATAGATAAGAGTTTGTTTGCTTTGCTTTGGTTTGGTTTATGTTTTTCGTGTAAGCAGCGGCCACCTTACCTCGGCAAGAGTGTGCATATCGATTGATTGGATTAGTAAGGCTTGGATTGTGGCATGGTTTGAGGATGGATATTGAGGCTTGGATTGTGGTTCGATAGGTTCACGTGTTGTTTGGATTTAAGTAGGACCGTTTGTATGCTAATTTCCTTTAGGTTTGATATACATGCTTGTATATTTGCTTGAGTTGAATGCTTGCATGTTTAACCTGCTTTACAATTTTCCTTAACATGTCATACCTCTGTCATTAAATGAATCTTGGATTCAAGTAGAAAGATCACCATATAACTGTTTGCATTCACTATCTACTTAGTAACGGTTTAGATGAGTGGGTTACCCCGCTCACCAGTACAGCTGTGTACTGACCCACGTATTTGGACATTATTTTAGGTACGCAGGTGTAGTGGCACTGCTTGGATATAAAGGGCATGATGTATGGAATGGTAAGTACCTTTGTGGGCAAAAGAAAGAGCAAGAGTGTTGCATCGTCTTTGTGGCAATTTTCTTCGTGGAATTTTTATTTGGACCCTATCGAGAGCTTCGCTGTGTATACTCTGATGTGTGCTTGGTACACAATACTTGAATTTTACTACATCTTGGTCATTCTGATGATAACTTTGATGTTTGACAACATCGCCTTGTGCGAGTGCAACTACAGGCTCGTACGGCATCACGTCCCGATGAGAACGATTGTCCTGTGGGAGCGCTGCAACGTGGTGATTCACGTTCAGCGGAGATGGTCGAGCTTACGGGAGATTGGATCATGACATATTAGTATCAGAGCGCATGGTTTATTTCCTCGTACTTTGTCTTTTGGTTCATCACAGACTCTAAATAGCTTCCGCGTGTCATTTGTCTCTTGGCTCTACTCGGTGCCGCATAGAATGTTTCATGCAATAAGTTTATATATTTGTTGGTTGTTGATGCATGTTGTTCTTAGTTGCGTTGGCTTTCATTGGTTTTTGGTAGATCGTGTAGCATCGTTTGGCGTTGTTGCAATCGTGTAGCAAGTTGTGTGACGTTGTTGCATTTATGCAGCAAGTTGAGAGGTATCATTGCGTTGGTTTGACTTATCGTTCAGGAGATTCTGGTTGCATCAGTAGAGCAGTTGGTTGGCAGATGAGATTGGTTATGTGGCATGTTGTGAGTAGAAGCATCGGATGAGAATAGATCATTGCACGAGTTGCTCGTGTAGCAAATGTGTTTGACGAAGTTTGATTTTTGGCTGGACATATCACAGAGAATGTTGCACGAGTTGCTCGTGTGGTGCATTGGTTGATCAGGTTTGAGTTTGGCTTGGAAATATTAAGAGAATATTGCACGAGTTGCTCGTACAGCGAATGTATGGAACAGTTGGGTATTGGGTTGGATTACTTGGAAGAGATCGTTGCACGGATTGCTCGTGTAGCAAAAGTATCGGACGATTTAAGAAATAGTTGGAAGTATTGAGAATGAAATATGGCACAAGTTACATCAAGCAAGATTGATAAAAGAGTTAGATGGTTCATGTGTTGGCTGAGTTTCGTGTCAGACTTGAGTTGGGGATGGCAAGATCACCCAGAATGGATGGTGCGAACGAATCTTGGATCAGTGAAAAGAATTGTGATGCGAGTAGTAACTTAATTCAGAGTGGTATATGGTATACTACATAGTGAGCATGACATTAAAAAAAAATTTTGGATAGACATTAATGGAATTGTCATAATGGACACGGGTAACAGGAATGTAAGTTAGTTGGTGTACATCGGCTGAGTTTGGAAATAGAATATGAAGGAAGCGAATATTGAGTTACGATCGACAGGATCACCCCAGAATAGTTAATTTGGAATAGACGTTTATCGATCCAGAGTAAGCGTGAGAGCGACTCTATTTTCAAGTGGTATATTATGCAGTAAAATTTGACTCAGGTATTCTTTGATACGTTATACTTGAGCGATCAAGAATGGACTTGTGCAAATGGATGCATCGTTGGACTTGAGCGATGGACGAGAATGAAACAAGCAATGGAAAGAGTGTTTGGAATTTGAAGGATTGATGTAGACCAAGTATTTAAAACAAGTTAAGATCGATCAGATGGAAAGCTGAATATCAGAGTTCGCTTGCACGATTTGGAAGTTCGGTGGAGCATTCATGGATGCAAAGAGAGAGTTGAGCATAAAGAACAAACAGTTGGGATACGATTGAGCGAGCGATGGGTGTATCAAAGGGTAGTGAGCACGGACTACGAATTTGGGCAACACATTGGAGCTGTTGGTTGAGCAATGAAACACGATCTGCTTTGGAGGGACAATGCGATGGATTCGTACAAACTTGAAGGATTTCAAATATTGGCGCTAGAGAAGTTTGACTCAAGGTTTAGCGAAAGTAAAATTTGGAAAAATGGTGCAACAATGGTAGACAGATTCTTCTAAATACGTGAACGGGCATGGAGCAAGTCTAGTTGATGTTAAGCCAGATTAAAAGTTAACACTTGCAGTACTGAGACAGATTGAGGCAACGAATGATGGTGTTATAATTTAAGATTGTGTTGGAACTTGTACACGAGTCTTTAAGAGCGTGTAGATGAATCAGAACATAGAAAAATCAAGATAGACTAAGGAATGGAACAAGAACAAGAATTATGGCGGATGGACTTTTGAAGATAGCGAAATGAGAGAGCAACGTTGGAGCAAATTACCGTGCTACTCGAGCAAGTTAGACGTGAACTGTGAAGCTGGCATACGGATAAGAATTGGAGCAAATCTATGGTTTCGGAAATCATTGCAAGTGGTAGTGCGAGAAGTCAAACTTGGCAGTTCAAAAATTTTGATGGATTCAGGACAGAATGACGGATTGATGGAAGACGGTTTCAGCGAGAGTAGTTCTCGATTTATGGCTTAGATAGATAGTAAGACTCTAGGTGGTTAAGCGGTATTTGGTTGACAGATCATCAGAGGTAGTGCATGAAGTTCTCAGAATCAGAAGTTTGTTCGAATGGAATGGTTGGATTATGGCTCATATTTGTAGAGGAGATATATCTTGGTTCATAGTAACTGTCCATCATGATGACTTACAATTATCGAACGTAGCTTCGGGACAGCTGACCCTAGCGACTTGATCGTCAGATCAAAAATGAATATTATAGACCCATAGAACGACCCTTGCGGTGGCACATTTGGGAATGCGTAGAGGGTGGATGTGAGTGGTGTATGTTGGAGATTGGCCTTAGTGACTGAGTGATGGATTTGAGAAATCCTTGGGATAGCCTTCAGCTGAAGATGCAGCTGAAAGATTGAAGCGATGGTAAAAATGGCTTAAGTCAACTGATGAGATTCGGAGTCGTAGATTTTTGAAGATGACATTGCCTCTGACTCATCGTGCCCCAGAAGGGAATAACATTCATATGAATTGACGACTGTGAAACTAGCTTGTGAAGTTAAAGCAACGGCTCATTCAGATCAAATCTTTGCAATACTGGAAGGGACAGATGTGCCTCAGATCTACAAGATACATCAGAACTTAGTCTGGGATACGTGATCGTACAGAAGGCGAGGGTGATATCCGTGCTTTGAGGCAGTGGAAGCAGCACGAAGAACTATTTCATGTGCGACCTAGGAATTATGGCGAGTGTGTCCACGTTAAAATCGTAGTGACACTATCCCTATGGCGTGGTGGCAAAATCTACGTGGATCACATGAACCTCAATATAGATGTTCACCCAGAGAGGTATTCAGATTAAGGAAGAGGTGTTTGGCTGAGCAAATCTAAGAGCATAGTTGATATTTGGGTAAGTCGCCTAGCTAGGGTAGTATCAGTTGTGATGATCGTTCGGAGCATGCGATAATATTTGGAGATAGTGCATACAGAACATTGTGCAATTGGAGTAACGCTAGAGTTTGGTTGGTTGATATTGGACAGTACTAGTGTGGATTCAGAAATAGTCAGATGGATTAAGTTGAAACACGAACTGATTTGATTCAGGTGGAAAGATCGTCAGTGGAAAATTATCGTATTTGAGAATAGCGCTTGTGCGAATGTGTTGGGATGAACATCATGATTGGTTCAATTAGGAGTAAAGTTAATGAATGCCTCAGACATAAAGATACCCTTGTAACTTGTCCAAATTCGCTATCGCTAAGCTCGGTTGAATTGCATGTATTTTAGGGATGCCTTAAATATGTGTATGATCCAAACTAAGCGATATGAGAAATTTGTATTGAGCTGCAAGGAGGATGTGGAAATATAGAATTTGTGCGAACGTTCAGTGCGAAGCGAGGTGCTGAGTCTGGATTAAGAGAATGTGAGTTGCATTGCGCAGAGTTATAAATTGGGCAAGCAACATGCGAGTAAGGAATTGATATTGGTTTGGTTCGAGGACGAACCTGATTCTAAGTGGTATATTATGTAATGTCCCACAACCACACGGTACATTACACTGAGTCGGAGTGAATGAGGCAATAGTTGGTTACATTTTGATTTGTTGAATTTGGAAACAAGTATTGATTTGAGTTAGTTTTATGTGCATATTGCAAAAGGAGTTCGATGGAATCAGGTGTTCGTTCAGAGCGGTATTGGGATAGCAGGATTGGAGCGATAATATCGTCTTTCTTAGTCCGATCAGTCGAATAATTTGGAGAGCACGGCCAGCTCGTGTCACGCCCTGATCCCGAAAGGGTCTTTCGTCCTCGCCGGATCCTTTACGGAACCGATTCGTCCTCGCTAGGGGCGTGATACCTTGCGAGCCTGGGGTTGCGCTCGCACAAGGCAAGAACTTGCAGTTTTAGGAACCCATTTTGAAACACAAATTATAAAACACATTCACAGAGATTTGAACACAAATGCGGAAGAAACATGCTTTTTCATTGAATATTCAGAGTAATTTACATAGAGTTTACATTGATGCGCCTTCTCGGCTATTGAATTGCATTACTAAAGATAACTCAAAATGCAGGGCACGCTCCGTCAGATAGTCCACGTCGTTTGCATATTACGCCCTTGTATAGATTGAAGTCTCTGCCTCCAAAATGAACTGACT
The DNA here is from genome assembly GCA_036927795.1 of Iris macrosiphon. Classification (NCBI taxonomy): domain Eukaryota; kingdom Viridiplantae; phylum Streptophyta; class Magnoliopsida; order Asparagales; family Iridaceae; genus Iris; species Iris macrosiphon. The sequence goes on from JAYESA010000010.1 coordinate 176,924,681, forward strand.
CCAGCTATACTTCAAAATAGAGGTGCTCCTAACGCCTCCTCGCTAACGCACTAGCGTTGTACCGTCTGATTGCCTGAAATAGTTGCCCACAACGTGGGTCAGTACTCAACTTGTACTGGTGAGCGGGATGAACCCACTCGACTAAATCGACACTAGCTTGTTAGGGGCGAGCATGCATTAAGATAGCTTCTATAAGGAAGCAAGTAAAATCAATTCATATCAGTTGCATGTTTTGATAGGAATAAAAATAGCATTGAATCCAACCAGTACACCGACTGCTTACTCAATCGATGCACGCCTTCCCTGAAACGAAAACACAAGTATACTTACCATCTGCACAAGATAATAAGTTAGCATGCGTTCTATTCTATGCGGTCATTGGTGTGATCGACACCTTAGGGACATATTTCAAGCTTAGCGGCGCGCCCTATCAGCCCGAGTAGCAAGCCCTGCTGGAGGTCCCGCTATGCATCGTGACGAGCACGAATCAAATATTTCCCTCCGGATCGATACGGTTCCAGTGCCCCGGAAAGCCGTTTCGAGAAAATGCCAAACCCTGTGCACAAGTTGTCCCAGACCATGCAAATGCATGAATAATTCATATTACATACAATGCATCAAAATAAACAGAAGAAGTAAAGCAGCAACATATATATATCTCATGCAACAGTTCATATTTTCTCAAGCGGTGTTCCGATTCAGTTATCCCATAAGTCCAAACTCTATCTGAGGCACTAGGCCGCCACCAACAAGCAACTTTCCTTATAAACAAGCTTAAATTATAAGGTGTGCAAGCATATGATAAATTAGTCTACAAAATCCTATGTTCCTTTCTTAGTGGCTGGCATGCCTGTGGCTAAGGATTTCCTAGGCGTCCAACCGGGCATCATCGAGTGAACGATTGAAACTTAGAGATGTTGGCATGAAGAAGTAGGAAAGAAGGGACCAAACCACTCACTGGTTAAGGAAAAAGAGGTTGAACTAGGAATCCCGCTAGCGACGATCAAACGTCAGTTACGCGGACCTAAAACAGCACAAGCACCGAGTTAGAAATCTTGCCTATCCTTCCTTGTCGAACTCCCCAAAACCTCAAGTTCCAAACGATAAAACCAGCAGCAAAAACCAAGCAAATCGAAAGCAACAACAAATCCAAAACCTCAAAACGGCAATCAAAAAAACCAAGCAACCAAAACACAAAAACTATTGGACTCGTTTCAATAGAGGCCTTTCCATGAGTTGGAAAGGATCATCGTATTTCGTCCGTGGCAAGAAGATGCCGAGATCTAAGTTATGACTCAGACGGACTAGCCACAAGCCCAATTACATAGTGCTCGTCCCGGTCGGATCGGGATTTGAGGCACTACAGCTCGCACGGTCATACCAATTGAATAGATCATGCTTTGCATCGGACCATGGGTTCAAGGGATCGACCGTATCAATAAAGGCAAAGTACTAGTAGAATCAGACTTGGTTAATGGGCTCTGTCCCTTCTTCTCTACTCCTTCATGCCTAATAATATGGAACACACATAATGGCTTGGACAATTGGACTAGAACATGAAAATTATCGTACTGTGGCGTACATAAAGTGTACATCGTTTGGTTGGATATGATTTGTGGCTTAAGTTGGTTTTACGTTTGAGAAGTTAGAGCTTGAGTGGATCATCTTGGTTGGAATATCGAGGCATTTAGGTGGGCGAGCGAGCGTGCATCCGTGCACGAGTATCAAGTTGGGCGCTTTGTCAAGCAAAGCATGCAGTTGTGGTTCAAAATCGAACAACTGCATCGGTGAGGGCATTGTGCCACTTTTGGGGCATTGTGCCACGGATGTTTTCTGAGCGAGAGGTGTTGCACCAATTGGAGCATTGTGTCGAAGTGGCATAGTGCCTATAGGGATAACTTGAGATGGTGCCTTAGGATATAAGTTGGAAAATGATTATGGATAGTTGGTTGGATTGAGGCTAGGATAGTTTGGTGGGGCTAGAAGGCTCGATTCTCTCGTCATACCTACTTGGAGTTTGCATCGGTCACGGATAACCTGTTGCGCACAGAGTTTGGTTTCCTCGAACGGAATAGGCTCCGGGGCACCTGGGTCGTTCATCCATAGAGGAGACAAATGGTAATGTGCCTTGGGCGCGGTGCCGACAATACGATACGACCAGGCGGGCTAGCTACTCAGCGCTGGATCGGGTAGAACTATAGTTGATTAGTCCTTTATGGCTTGTCAAGTGACTTCATATAGATAAGAGTTTGTTTGCTTTGCTTTGCTTTGGTTTGGTTTATGCTTTTCGTGTAGGCAGCGGCCACCTTGCCTCAGCAAGAGTGTGCATATCGATTGATTGGATAAGTAAGGCTTGGATTATGGCATGGTTTGAGGATGGATATTGAGGCTTGGATTGTGGTTCGATAGGTTCACGCGTTGCTTGGGTTTGAGTAGGACGGTTTGCATGCTAGTTTTCTTTGAGTTTGATATACCTGCTTGTATATTTGCTTGAGTTGAATGCTTGCATGTTTAACCTGCTTTACAGTTTTTCTTAATATGTCATATCTTTGCCATGAAATAAATCTAGGATTCAAGTAGAAAGATCACAATATAACTGTTTGCATTCACTATCTACTTAGTGTCGGTTTAGACGAGTGGGTTACCCCGCTCACCAGTACAACTGTGTACTGACCCATATTTGTGGGCATTATTTTAGGTACGCATGTGTAGTGGCGCTGCTTGGATATACGGGGCATAATGTATGGAATGGTAGTACCTTTGTGGGCAAGAGAAAGAGCAAAAGTGTTGTATCGCCTTTGTGGCAATTTCCTTCGTGGCATTTCTATTTGGACCCTATCGAGAGCTTCGTTGCATATACTCTGATGTGTGCTTGATTCACAATACTTGACTTTCGCTGTAACTTGGTCGTTTCGATGATAACTTTGATGTTTGGCAACATCATCTTGTGCGAGAGCAACTCCAGGCTCGTACGGCATCATGTCCCGATGAGAACGATTGTCCTGCGGGAGTGCTGCAACGTGGTGATTCACGTTCAGCGGGGATGAACGAGCTTGCGGGAGATTGAGGCATGATAATACTTATCTGAATGATATTTCAATCTCGCTTGTAAACTTGCTAGTACCAAAAAGGGTCTTTGGCGCGCGATACTCTACACAACTTAGCCGAAAGGCTGTGTGCATAGTTAATCGTTTGAACGATATTCTATTTCACATATTAACCAGCTGAAAAATCATGTATAGGTATTCGGGTTTGCACATAACTTGCAATTTTTAGCATGAGTCTATTCCTACAAAGTCTGACACAGGTCGGCACAAAGGCCTTTGTATCACAATTTCGTACAATCAATCATATCATTCATATGCACTTTTTTAAAAAGTATTTAGACTTATTGTATGGAACATTCTGTTGGGACATTGAGAGAGTGTGTATGCACATAAACCACGAATAAGCTTTCGAAACTGAGAAAATCGATAAGAAGTCTAAAGGCGTAAAGCCATGCTCTGATACCAATATGTCATGCCCCGATCTCACGTATGTAATCGGCCGTCCTAGTTGACGTGAATCATCATGCCAGCGCTCCCGCGAAACTATCTTTCCCCATCTGGACGTGATGTCGCACGAGCTGAAGCTACGGCCATGCAAGGCCATGATCCAAACATGCGATAAAATGTCTAAGCCACAGAGTTGCAGAGATAGTCCAAGTGCAGCGGAATAAGAAATGAACAGAAAATTGGTAACAAGTTCACAGAGTCGTCAATAGCGAAAGCATTTAATAACACAAGTATAGAAGTAAAATAAGCTCTTTATTGACATTGAATAAGTGTTACAAGCGACGCTAGGCTGAGATTACAAGTCGCTCAAGCCCTCTATCTCTGAAACAGTAAAAGCGTGCCAAGTGGCTACATTTGTGGAATGATACATAGGCGATATTCTAACATTATGTCTTGTATATGTTCTTCAGCTCTGGACGCATCGCTCCAAGGCTCCAAAGTGAACTCCACTCCTTAGAACGCACAAAAGGGAGTTTCTACACCGAACGAGGTTTTTCCACACCCTACAAGCAATCTGGTGGTTTATCAGTACATGAATGCACTGGTGGGGAGGCTTCTCGCCCGCTCGACAAATCCAAACATGTTATATTATTTTCGTGCACCATTTATTAATTTATCTTTCTAGTATTGCCTTAGGATCAGTTTCATGGCATAATGAATAGCCTAACTCGTGTGGTAGTGCACCGTACGATATAAAGAAACACAGCGAGACCTACCAACTTACCATTTGTCCTTCCATGTCCAAAGATAAAACCAAGTTAAGCAGCATATCATATATGATACAAAATTAAGTAGTGCACAAACAAAGCCTAGTGGTCCAAATGAGTCCTTGCCTCAATTGCGTTACGCTTACTAAATAACGTATAGTGCATCCATATCTCTAAGTACAAAGTGGCGTGCAGCATTTTCTTTTATCACAAGTATTAAACGTTCTTCTTAGAGTTACTCAGATATGTTCGAATGTACAGGTTACTCATTTCAATAAAAATAAACTCGCACACGGATTGCTACAATCGAGCCAACTTAGTCTATATGAACAAAAGATCACTGGCATAGCCATAAAGGACGAGTTATAGCCTCTGGACGGATGGCTGCAATGTTGGAACCGTGGAGCCTTCTGCACCATCATGCTCAAAATGAACGGCTATCAAAATTGTTCAGTCCGGATCGGATCGGCCCCGGTGCCCCGATGCGCCGTCCGCAGGAACACAAAATACCATGTGCACAGATTGCCCGTGACCGCGCGAACACAAATCTTCCAAATCATATATCACAACTTATCAAATCTCGAATCACATAAATCACAAGTTCGCTCCAATCTTGTCCATGTTTACAAACGAATTGCTCCCTGGGCCGTCTGAACTAGGTCCTGAACGAATGTTGCTCCCCGAGCTGTCTTATCATAATTCTTACTCAAATTATCGTACTACAGTCCCCTAGTTTGGGAACTGCCTTGGAGACCTAATGGTCCCGAATAGTTTCATGTTCAAACTTGTATAAAACGACTATTTGATAGTCTCCTGTCCAAACGAAGTGAATCATGTTCCGAGTCGCGATCTAGGTCGTGGCACGACTCTACGAGATAAGCATTTCACATATAAGGGTGAACGCTATTCCTTGAGCCGTATCGAGATTGCTTTGAGCTGCTTTTGTATAAAGGAATGTAATGTATGGAAGATGTCATTGTAATCGAGAGAAAGAGAGCTTGAGCGAATTGTAATCCCGGCGCCGCTTGTAATACATCTTGATTATTAATAAAGATCTTATTTTCTTATGCCATTGTGTTCTTTACTTTTCTGCAATATTGTGTCACTGCTCCCGTCTTGAATAGCTTACTTGCCCTTGTTCAAGCTTTGGTCTTGTGCAAGCGCAGCTTAGGCTTGCACGGCATCACGCCTAAGCGAGAACGATCGGTCCCGCAAGGACCCAAGTGAGGACGAACGGTCCCCTGCGGGATCGGGACGTGACAAGATACACCCTACCTTACTCTGATGCACTCGACTCCTACCACTACACCCCAAGCCCTTAACTCATCTTCACAGTTCACCTGCAATGCGGCACTGCTACATGCCAGGTCTTGAACAGACCTGGCATTGGCTTCCCTCCTTCCTGCCTACACTCGAGCCTCCCCTTACTGCTGTTACCTTCCTATTAACCCAAAACTTCCTACATGAATACACGACTGATACTCTACCCTTATTGCCTTCACACCATCCTCTAATTCCCTACAAACAAACCCCCAGCCTTGCTGTAGTATACCCACAGTAGGTACAGCTGCTGCAATACCTCCTTTCCCTGCACCTGTGCTCGAGCATGTTGCTGCAACTCTCACCACCCTTCTCTATCATGATCCTATGCCCAAACCCCCTACTCAGTTAAGCATAAGACAGTCCTTCATCCCCTCTCTCTCTAACACTTACACTAAACACTATCAATACCTTAGACATTCCAACTACAACAGTCACTATAACCCGACTGCACATCACTTTTACTGCTGCTATTATTTTTTATTGAACAACCAACACACTAAGCCCCTATGGACTGAACCACACTCACATAGTCCAAGCACTGTGATGCACACATCAACTGACACCAAAGAGTATCAGGCACCACACGCCCAGAACTATCAGCACTCGAGTCACACTCTCTCTGCTTGCAGAACTGAATCCATGTTTCCCTCACTTGTGCACATGTCTACACACATTAGTGTACTCCTATTGTAACTCACCCACAGAACACCCGATCACCCTAACTGATCACAACTGCAATGCACCTCAGTGCAGTACAATACCACTGTTGGACTGAATATCACAGTTACCCACCTCTAACTCACTGGTGTATGCAACACACACACACACACACACACACACACACACACACACACACACACACACAAGTTCAATACATACAATCTTCCCTTACTCCTCACACACACACACACACACACACACACACATATATATATATATATATATATATATATATATATATATATATATATATATATATATATATATATATATATATATACATTCAAATGATACTAGGCATAAATTTGAATACAATAAACCTAATGTATATAACTAACACTCAAATAGACACTCACATATACCTATACCATTCTAACAAACACTTTGTGTGCATCAAGCCACACATGGGTATCAGACCTTGATACTCATGTGATACTCACCCAAATTACTCACAAACAATAACAAAATTTTCAAGACACACATAAAATACCAATAAGCAATATAAATTAGTGAGAAATAATCCATTAGGCATTTCATCAAACACTTGATGCCATCTAGGAGTTTTCTCCAAATAGACACAAAACCTAATGTAAGTTTCTCCATAGGCCTCCTATGGACCTAGTTCTTCTTCCTATGGGTAGCCTTAAGCCAAGAAAGGGTTTCTAGGAATTTATTTCACCATTAAAATCTGAAATGACAAGAAAAAATAGAATTTTTACCTATTAGAAGATGGATTCCCAATGTAATTCCTTCAATGAGCACAAGAATGAGGAATGAGCACCAATCTCTATCCAAACTCCTCTTCCTCAAGCCTCTTGCAACCTTTAAGCTTCTAGCTCTCCTTGGGGATAAAAATGAGAGGGATTAGGATTTGGAGTAAAAAAATTAGGGTTTGCTCTCAAGTTTTGGGGATGAACTAAATAAAAATAAATAGAGGCCATTCATGAATAAAAAGGTTTATATAGATGTTCCTTTAGGGTTAGGGTTAGGGTTTAGGAATAGGTAGTAAGACTTAAAAGTTCCTCTCCATTTGTCATGAATGTAATCTAATTAATTAAAGAAAGAATCTCTACAACTAAAAAGAATATTCCTTTCATGACAACCAAACTTAATTAATTCTAATTGCTAAAGTCATGACTAACAATAATTAGCACTAACTAACACTAATATAATTCTAGGCAACTACTAATACAAAATAATATAAAAAAATTAATCAACGTGCAAAATTACCAAAATACTCTTATGTTGGAAAGTGGTAATTACAACCCGGCCCCTCCTCTCTCTCCGCCCGCGAAGGCGGCCAGCGTGCGGCAAAGAGAGAAAGGGAGGCGGGTTGGGGGTGCGGCACGGGAGTGGTGCACCTCGGTGCGGGGAGGGAGTCGGGGGCATGGGGGTCTTGCAGCCGCACGAGGGTGGGGGTGGTACAGATGGGTTAGCGACAACTAGCCCGGGGGGGGAGGGGGGGAGAGAAGGAGTAATTTGGTCACTTTTAAAATTTAGGATATCAAGTTTATACCTATCAAAATTAAGTGTATCAAGTTTTATATATATATATATATATATATATATATATATATATATATATATATATATATATATATGAAAAAAGGAATATGAGCAATAGGCTCATAATTTTTTCATGAGCCAATGTACATATGGCCCAATAGGAATGTAGTGTACTAGTGCACATGGATGCACATGGGATGTAGGAATTCATTCTTATTGGTCCACATATGTATGGTTCATATAAGAATATGAACATATGACTCATATTTCGTTTATATATATATATATATATATATATATATATATATATATAACCAAATGGCTAAGGCTTAACCAAATTAAAATCAAGTACTAAAAATGAGGGCATTATCAAAGTGAGTGCTTGGGCTTTTGTCCTCTACTTGGGGGTGGAAAAGTGGCAAGGAGCAAAGGGTGGTGGAGGCTTGTGTCATTTAGGAGGGTGGGGCCCAAATTGGAGCCCTTTTGGGTGTGAGACAAAAGAAGGGATTGGTGCAACATTAGCACGCTAGTACTTTCCATTAGGAAAAGAGGAGACATATAGGTGCATGTATGTTTACTTAATCATCGGCAAAGCCTTGGAAAGCTTTGATTACCACATGTTGACCCCATCTCCTCGAAATTTCTAACCATTCCCTCTCGCACACAATAATTTGGACCTTTTTAAAGTTTGCAAAGTCCTTATAAGCTTCCTTTTTTTAATGTCCCTAGCTAACGAAAATAGTACCAAATAATTATGAACTGGTGCAAAAAGTAAACCACACTTGTACAAGAGGTGGTTGTATATGCCAAAGTTGCCAAATATGCACACAAAAAATTCCAAGATCTTGCAAAACATGAGTATCCACCAATGTTTTAAAAATCAGACCGATTGGACCAAAAATCTTTGGTACACACTAGATTGGGGTTCAACCGAAGTTCAACCAGAATTCAAATAGGTCTTTTACGAACACCAAATGATTTAAGATCCGTAAGATATCAACATTAATTTACTTCTTTGCTTCTTTCGTTTCGTTTAATTTTACAACTATAAGGTCTCTCAAAATCAAACCAATAACTAAATGGTCCAAATCTCACGTGATAAAACTTTTTTGAGTTTTTTTTTTTTTTTTAATCTAGAATCGGCCGGTTCAATTGTATAGCGGTTTTGAAAAAAATTTGCCCATTTTTAAAAAATTCGGCCGGTTCAAGTTATAGTGGACCGATTTTTTTGGCAAAATTCGGTCAGACCCGGTCCAACCGTCCGTCCAGTCCGATTTTGACAATAGTGGTATCCACGAATAATGACCACCTTTCTTGTCTTGGAACCTCAAAAGACTTCTCGGGGGTGAACATTAAAACCGAATCGAACCGAACCTAATAAGATATTTGATTTGGTTTTTAAAAAATACGGTTTTGTTTGGATTTTGAGAATACTAAAAAAAATTATTCAATTTCGGTATTGACTTTCGGTTTCAGTCCAAAATCGAAAACTGAATAAGATATACAATTATTAAATACCCTCAATTTTATAAATATTTTATGATTAAAAATATGTATATTTTTGTGCATATTTTAAAAAAAGTAAATTGTCCAAAGGGTGTCTGAGAAATGTATTGGTCGTCGTCTTTGTGATTGAACTTTTTTTTGGGTTAATTTGATACATATTCTTTGTATTTTGATTTAAAAAGTGTCTGAACTATGTTCTGTTGGCACTTTTTGATGGAAAATAGTTTAAAATGGATATGTGATGGTCACACGTCTTATTTTTCAGGATTATTTTTGTCATGACTAGCCACTACGTCAGCTATGATTGATTGTAGAGCCGTCATTTTGTACTCGACAAAAGCTATATGTTTATGTAAAATTTCTCCGAACACCAGTATTCGTCTGAAAATGATAGTCCAACAACAAAAACTTGCCAAAAAAATCCAAAAAAAATAACTCATGTGACCATTATATGTCCATTTTTAATAGTTTTTTTTATCAAAAAGTACCAATGGAACCTACTTCAGACACTCATTAAACAAAATTACAAACTTTAGGTACCAAATTAACCAAAAAATAAGTGCAACCACCAAAACGGAGACCACGATCTTCCTCAGGCACCATTTGAACAATTAACTTTTTTGAAAACAATATTTCTATGTATATGTTATAAAGCCTAACTTTGATAATTTAACACTAGTCCAATTTTGTACTTAACTTCGAAATAAAACAAACATATGTATAAAAATTATAATTTTTAATATAATTTAACCATAATCCTAGCTTTAAGTCTGACCCATTAAACATTAAAAATAATCCAGCAAAATAAATCGAATTGGTTATCGATTCGGTTTCGACTATGACTAATTTCGATTTGGTTTCTGTTTATTTGGTTTTTAGAATTTTGATTTATTCGATTTTAACTATTTTAGTTCAGTTGAAATCAAATAAGCTGAACCATCACCCCTACCTCTTCGCTCTTCCTTAAAGCATTAGACAAAAAGAGAGAGAGAGAGAGAGAGAGAGAGAGAGAGAGAAGGAAGAGGGAAGGACGGGAGGGATAAAAGTAAATACTAAAATAAAACTAAAAAATTTAAGTTGACAAAGTATTCTTATTTTAATGAACTAAGTTAATCTATATCTATACTACTATATAATGAAAAAAATTCAGCTTTACCGTAAAACTTTTTTTTCCAAATATACATCTTTATATGTTTACTAATTAAAAATAATTTATTAAAGTTAATAGGGACAATCAGCTAATTATGAAAGTTGTCTTTTCTCTTTCTAAATAGTCGTAAATACATTATTAAAATAATATATATATAATAATATAATATTAAATTAAAAATGATTAAGATACGTATCTTTTCGTCTCTTTAGATTTTTAGTCTTTCTTAGCAGCTATTATTTATTCTTCTACGTGCATTGTAAACGCGTATACATACTTTGACAAAATAGTCTCATTCAAAATTTATTTATGTGGAGAATTCTAAAATATTAGTAGAAAGTTTGGTGACTTATTTTTAAAAAAAAAAAAAAACTTCACAGCCTGAAGACTAAACCGAAAAAAGAAACTGCATCGCCCATGTGTTCGGTCCTGATTGGCAGGACCAAAAACAACCAAGACAATTCATCTGCATGCAAAAAAATTGACCAATCAAAACCGGACACGTGGTCACAGTTTCGTTTTTGGTTCAAGCTGTGGTCTGTGAAGCATTGTTGTTAAAAAAAAAATCCGGTAAATCTAAGAAACATATATGCAAAAAAGTTCTTTTTTCTTTTCTATCTTTATTATTGAAAAGTCTGACCACTTCCCCCACTGAGTTTTGTGGGAGTGGACGGACCCTGAGATTGATTGATTGATGGCAAGAACATATGGTATCAAAGGAAGGGGGACATCAAAACTTGGTTATTGTACGTGTCTAATTGTAGTTGGACTTGAGATTTTTTTTGGGGAGATGATAATGATTTTGTAATTTGGAACATGTAACCTACCTATGTGATAGGAAGAGTCAAATGGTCGGTTCGGTGCTCAATTTTGGAGCAACTAAGGCTTTCAGATCAGTCCAGCCAAATCTTGCGTTTCTCAAACTCGATTCTTTCAATTTGAGCTTGAACTACATTCTAGTAACTAAGTGTATATAACAATCCAGATGGTGATCTAGGTTTAGGGAATAAAGAAGGATCAGAAAGGAGAGATGATGGAGGATCATCAGAGCTTTTGGACTTCAATAAGGGTGATCAATGGGATGAAAGCAGCTGAGATAACAGAGGATGATCTTGCAGGAACAGTTGAATACTGGAAAAATACTTTAGTACTGTACGTGATGGGGAATAAACCATTTTACGGTCAGTTGAGAGCATACGTTCGTAGAGTTTGGCGTCTAGGGGGGACAATGAAGTTTTTTTTTTTTTTTTTCTGCGAACAGATTTATTTTATTAAGTTCTCTTTGGTTGTAGATCTGGATAGAATACTTAAAGGAGGACCATGGACATTCGATGGTCGACTGGAGGTTCTGAGAAGATGGATTACCGAATCCCACTTTGAGTGGGAGCGTTTAACAACAATCCCTTTATGGATTAGATTTTCATCACTACCTCCACATGTTTGTGGAGTACCCCCATCGATAATGAAGATAGCAAGCAGTAGTCGGAAAACCTATCCGCACGAACACGCCTACAGCGCGACGTCAACGATTATCATATGCTCGGATGTTCACAGAGGTTCAAGCGTCGGATGCTCTATCTAAAAAGATGGTGATGCTACTTGCTAATGGTGATAGCATATAACAAAATGTCAGAACAACAATATAACCACCACCGAACTCAACTGGATCTTGCGGTCAGTGAAAAGAGGTATAACTTTTCTGGCTGAACGGAGGTCTCGGGATCAAACCGCGGAAGAGATATGGGAACACTGCATCCAAATAGCATGAAACACAGCGTACGCATAGTTCTGTGCATATCGCGGGACATCAAAAAAAAAAACTACGAAGATAAAGTCCCCCATCTATTCATTATCTAGAGCTATGTGATATGGCACATATCTGGACGTAATGGGATACACGGGTGTGGACTGATCAAGTAAAATTTTAGTCGGATCAAAATAGTAAGTTATAAATCTTATAAACCAACAAAGGAGGCTTAAAGAGATAGTAGTAGGGGCTGTCTATGGACACAATGACCGAAGGAGACGATTCATACTCTGGGCACGATATTATTCAAGTAGTAGTAGAGGTAGGGGATCATATTGTCACTTCCCGTTCTCGATATCCTTATTTATATGGGTATTTGATTTTTGTATCTTGTATCTAGTGTATTATTGTATCCAGTTTCGATACGATATCATGTACTTGTATTGTTAGAACGTATTTGATACTGGGTTCATGTATCATGTTGTTGGTTTTCTGATTTAGTATCGAGAACCAAACGGATGAATCGTCTGTAAGATAATCGACAAGTTTAAAACTGATAACTAACTTACATAACTAGTTTTGGATTTCGATTTTTCAATAAGATAAATGATATGGGAGACTACCCTATACCCATTGTTATACCATGAGAATTGCCCTTAGATCTATACTAGGACCCGTACGTAAACTGGATAACCAAAATCACACAAAAAATAAAAAATTTCGCAGCAGACAATATACTGTATTGTCTGCACAGTAGTGGTCCAGTCAGCCTGCTAACTTGGCTAGGTCACTACCCATTGGGTTTCTGGTTTTCTCTAGAAGAGCTAGGATTAGCTGGGGAGAGATGGATTGGTGACTTAGCATCAACAATGGCCAAGAATAAACCCCCCATCCATATAAACCATTTCTTTCTCTCTCCCCTACTCTTTTTCACTCTCTTTCATTTCTTTCTTTCTCTCTTCCTCTTCTTCTTCTTCTTCTTCTTGTGAACTGACCTAGAAGCTTTAGGGGCTTCCATCATCCTATCTTCGGAGATGATATCCCTTAGTTTCACTGTTATCTTGACACCCTCTGCTCCCTCTTCTAAGAGCATCATTAATAAGGTTGATCCTCTGTTCCAATTTCTAAATTTGGAATTTTGAAGCTCAAATTTTGAAGCTCATTTGGTTGAATATTAAGCTTCATTCCTAGTTTCAATTTCTAGATTTTCGATCACATCCCACTCATAGGACCTAAGGCTTGGGTCTCCCAATTTCTAAATTCTAGATTGTAGAAACTCATTTTGTAGAATAGTATTTGGAGTCCCACTTTTTAGATTCTAGATTTTACATTATTATTTTTTCACATCAATTTTTGACCACACAATCTTTGGGACTGAGCTCATTTTACCATTTCCTACTATTCTTATACAAATCCAATTCTTTCTACATTTACTTTTGGACCTCAAGTTGCATTACAAAGTTCCAACTACTAATGATGTTCTAAACATTGGGACCTAACAAGCCCAAAGCATTTGCATTTGAGATAGTTTGGAGGAACCCATTCGTACTCCACCCTTTGTTCTATAGACATACCATAAGGCAACTCCAATTGTATAGACTGCAGCAAGGGCTCAAATTTTTTGCATCTCAATGGATACCCTAGCATAGGCCAATATTTGCCTCCTCGCAGTGGGCATGTCAATCCCAATAGGGGGTTCCTACAATACTAGATAGCTTCATTATTAATGGTGAGCTCCATAACTGCAGAGATAATCAAGGAAGTCTAATCCATATCGGAACTATTGATAGTCTTACTCCGTTCGAAGTTCGTGGGTCACTTCCTCATCACCGCTAGATGGCAATCGGAAGTCCAAGGACCATTCTCAATGATCCTCTCTAAGTCCTATGCTAGACTGAATTTTATGAATTTTTATAAAGTAAAATCCTTTCCCTCTTGAGAATCCTTCGTCGCCATGCTCGCAGAGAAAAAAAAAAGCACGAAACTAGCTTCAGAACGGTTTCGTGACCATCACATGAAGTACCATTGTATTTCTCTAATATTTTTCAGTCTCGGCCAGATCGTCACTCATTATCTCCGTAATTTTAACTCCATTGACGATTTTAGGTTCGCGTATTGAAATTCCAACTCCCTTACCGCTGCAGTTGTACACAAATCCACCCATGAAACAAATTTCGATGCGTGGGTTCCGTTTTGGTTGAGGCACTCAGTCGAACACTTGGTGTGGCCCCTTTCTATCATTTTGTCCTTAACTTATCCCCGTAGGGAGCGGACGTCACTGCTGCAGGGCACTGGTTTTCTGTCATGTCACGACCCACACCCAGATGAACCGGACACCGGTTCATGAGTACGTCCAGCTTACGCCGCAGTGTCGGCGGTAGTACGCTGTCTAGATCATATTCACAGGTAATTTAAAATCTAGCTCATTCACAATGAATAAATAGGCAAGGATAATAACAGGAAATAGGAATGCTAAGATTTCATAAGACAAATTGTGACATCCAATCAACAGTTTAATACAGAACCAGAAGATAAATCGGGGACAAACCCGAATACTATGCTAAAAAAAAAATACTAGCTAACTGGCTAACTACTCCTCAAAAGTAGTCTCCTGAGTAGGAACCGGCTCCTCAAATGTATCATCTGCTACGCCATATGGGCCATAAAAAGTGGGGGCATAGTCCTCATCATCGCCTAATATCAACGGATCCAGTCAGGAAAGGAGCAAAGTACCAATACACAACAAAGCTTAAACTAAATAATTATGACAAGTAGTAAAAACTGACTAAGCATCATGATAAGAATATACATAATAAGTAGTAAAATTAACTAAGAGTTAAATGCTATAAGTCAGAGACATGAGTAAAACAGGATTATAATGAGACAAGAGAATGGAACTGCAACAAGATAAAAAAACTATGTGTGTGCGATTGTGTATTTAGAATACATAGTTGGCATGTAGGGGGTTATAAGGCTAATCAGACACGTCATAGACGGCTATCAGTCAGGAATAATCGAGTATCAGGCTGAAGGTACAGTCGCGTACTCAACAACTAGCAGTCAGGACAGGGGGAAGGGTAAACTACATGCCTCCTAGTATTCTCCCTCCCGATACGAAAAGCAAGACATGAAATCCAAATCCTAACACTAAGTGTAATCATCCAATGGTGCTAGTAGAGCAAGGAACTAATTACCATAATATAAAGAATAAACTTGAATTGCAGGTACTTGCCTGATGTTTGGATTCCAACTACGATTTTGTTCTCGAGAAATTTTCAGAAATGTCTCCGGATGCTGAAATAAACATTACCATCATGCTCAAAAGATATCAAATAGCTAGAAATGCCTATCCTTGAGTCCAATTTGGACACAGGGACGAAAATGACAATTTCGGGTCAAAACGGGATCCGCATGTGGGCCCGCTTTGCACCGAAAAATGTGTCAGGGTCAAAGGTCTCCAAATTCGCCAAACTTAGTGTCAACAGGTCAGGAACGATGATACGAACCCAACGAAACTTCCAGAATTGGATTCCGATGAGCCAATCACAAAATTGCCCGTTGAGTGGAGCCTATGGGGCCCACGACACGCGATTTCGTCAACGTTCTCAGAATCGAACCAAACTTGGGTCACAGGACCAGCGTATCGCTACGAGTCCGATGGCGCAAGTTTCGTTTCAATCCGACGTGTGCACACAAAGTTAGGATGTGATTCAGAAAAGACGGATACGGAACGTTGTCCGCGGATACGCGTTGATCCCGGTGTGCACGCACACCCGAATCGACTTCTGCGAAATCCCACACGTCCGTATCGACGGCGCGCACGTATCGGTGAAGACCGCATGCGACCAAGTCGTCCCGTTTGGCGGGGCGTACCCAGTTCCGGGGTGAATCAGGACGTTATTTTTCCTATTTTTGGATCGCGGTTCGCGATCGCCACAGGACGCGGTGCCCCGAGCGGGTTGCACGGGCACCGAGGGGGTCATGCAGGCTATGCAACGCAACTGACGGAATCGAAAACGGGTAAACGAGCAGGGAGATACGCGTACCTGAACAGGGTCCGAAAAACCCAAAAATTCCGTGTCCGACACGTGTCCGACACAGGGACTAGGGTTAGGGTTTGGGGGTTCTCAGGCGGCCGGAGGCGGACCGGAGGGGGCCAGGGCAGCGGGGCGGCACGGGCGAGGGTGGCGGCACAGGCCGGCAGCGGCGGCGCGCCGGAGCGGGCGGGGGACGGCAGGCAGCGGCTGTCGGGCTGGATCGGGGTCGGGGTTGGCCGCTGCGGCGAGGGTGAGGAGGAGAGGGGAGCAGCTGCGGGCGGCTGGGCGGCCTCGCGGGGGTGGAGCCGGAGTCTGGCGGCGGCGACGGAGCGGAGGAGCGGTGGCTAGGGTGTTGGGGATTCGAGGGGGCGGCCGGAGTCTAGGGTTATATAGGGGAGGGAGAGGGAGGAGTGGCCGGGCTAGGCGGCGGGTGAGGCGGAGGAGGAGAGGTCGTGGCGAGGGGTGCGGGGCTGCGTGGCCGGCGTGGCGCGGCGGCCGCGGGAGGCGGCGGCGGACGCGGGGGCGACCGGGTCGTGCGGGGAGGGGAGCTGGGTCACGGGGCGGGTCGCGGGTGCGAGTCGGGTTCGGTTGGGCGGACCCGACCCGACCCGTTAGCCCAATGGGCTGGGCCGAGGGTTTGGGCCGGTTAGGTAGGCTGGGTTAGGTTTAATTAAATAAATAAATAATTAATAGTTTTTAGGTGATTAAAAATAGGTCTTCTCACTTACTCAAATTATTCATATCCATATCCAAATTTAAATTAAATCCTTATAACATCTTCAAAATTTAAATAAGCATGTAAATTTTACCTCCCGATCTCTAACTATCATAATCTCCTCTAGAAGTAATCCGAGTCCAATATTATTCCCATTTTCACTTATAAATTTTTGTATGCTTCGACTTTTTAAACTCCATTCACATCCTCAACGTTTCAAATAGGTAGTCCAACCATCAAAATCAAATTGAAAATAATTTAAATGCAATCCACCAATGTTCAAGTCTGAAATTCTATATTTTTATCCTCTAAATTCAAATTGATGATTTTACCTTCATTATTCCAAATTTAAATCATGTACCTAAGGTATAAATATTGGGTCCTCAATATCAAGAATTTTGAAGTTCATTAATCCTCATCATCTTAGTCATTCTTCTAAAATTCTCAAAATTGAAATGGCTTGAACCTCTCCCAATCTAAGCTTTACTCGATTACAATCCAAAAGAAATTCCTCTCGAGTTGACAATGCACTACTACCCAACTTAGAATTTACCCATCTATCACATAAGGCTATATACCTTAAGAAAATATTCCTTAATTTGTTTACTCATGTCCTTCAATCCTCGAAACTTCAACGCCGATCATATTACATATGATATGTCCTTAATTACGGAAGAATAATCCTCAATATGTGATCGGCCTATGGGGTATATCTAGTACTCTCCGTGAATCAAACTTATACCAAGCACGAGGTTTCGTCTTTCCGAAATAAGGGAAGACGGAGATCAATAATAAAGAGTTTCAAGGGCGAGGTAATAGATTAGAAGTATCGGAATCAAGGCATTTAAAGAATTCAATTGGGAATTGTCAAAACAGTTGTGGATTAAAATCCTATTTTGGTAATCCTTTGTTCGCCTGCTCGTATTAGTACAGTTATGTAACTGATACGATATGCTCGGACATATCTAGAGGGCAAGTATACTAGTCGACTATATATCTCAATCCACGTAAAGTAGTAGTGCGAAGTGCGAACCAAAATGCACTAAGGTTGATCAGACCGTAATACGCTGATTCTGAATAGACACTTGTATTAGTGTGTCGACCCAATAATACATATGTCATGAACAAGCTTGAATGAAGGATAAGCTTGCAAAACTAGGCTATATTAGCAGCATAAGTCAAGGTAGTACAACAATTATAAGTACGCTAGATGATGATGGAAGGAGGTACAACTTAATTTAAGTTCACAAAACAACACACAATAAGCACAATAACAAAAGACTCTACAATCTCTACAGTTATCAAATATAAAAGCATACCAAGTTATTTAGCAAGTTCAAAATTACTAGGTTGGGACTGAGGTCACGAACCAATAGGCACGAGCTAAAACAAGACTAGAAACGGCAGCTACAAATCACTTACGCGCATTAGCTACTCCAAGAGTCTGCGCGTTCTCCATGGTCATCGCGAAAGCTTGTCCGCGTCCTTGTGGTGGATTCCTCTGCTGCTGCTGGGCCTGTTGGAAGAGTGCTGCTTGTGGTACCAAGGGTGGTCTCGGTTCGGGTGTTGGTAGAGCTTGTTGGTTTATCACAGCATCTCGTGGTGATCTTGTAGGAATCTCGTCGCTTGCTGGTAGATCCATTACTCTGCATCAAAAATAAACGATAAGAGGCGCACAGGAATCAAGGCAGGATGCAAGTCAAGGAATTAATTCGAATCCGAGATAGATGTCAAGAACGATTCAAGCAAGTGGATGAGATCCTAAAACCTATCCTATTCTTACTGCAGGCTTGTTCGGTCCCTAAGTTAAAACCGAACAATTTAGTCGAAGACCTGCATGGGCCACCATAAAAACGTGTCACGACCCGCACCCAGATGAGCCGGGCACCGGTTCGTGAGTACATCCAGCCTACGCCGCAGTGTCGGCGGTAGTACGCTGTCTAGATCATATTCACAGGTAATTTAAAATCTAGCTCATTCACAGTGAATAAATAGGCAAGGATAATAAGAGAAAATAGGAATACTAAGATTTCATAAGACAAATTGTGACATCCAATCCACAGTTTAATACAGAACCAGAAGATAAATCGGGGACAAATCCGAATACTATGCTGAAAGAAAAATACTAGCTAACTGGCTAACTACTCCTCAAAAGTAGTCTCCTGAGTAGGAACCGGCTCCTCAAATGTATCATCTGCTACGCCATATGGGCCATAAAAGGTGGGGGCATAGTCCTCATCATCGCCTAATATCAACGGATCCAGTCAGGAAAGGAGCAAAGTACCAATACACAACAAAACTTAAACTAAATAATTATGACAAGTAGTAAAAACTGACTAAGTATCATGATAAGAATATGCATAATAAGTAGTAAAATTAACTAAGAGTTAAATGCTATAAGTCAGAGACATGAGTAAAACAGGATTATAATGAGACAAGAGAATGGAACTGCAACAAGATAAAGAAACTATGTGTGTGTGATTGTGTATTTAGAATACATAGTTGGCATGTAGGGGGTTATAAGGCTAATCAGGCACGTCATAGACGGCTATCAGTCAGGAATAATTGAGTATCAGGCTGAAGGTACAGTCGCGTACTCAACAGCTAGCAGTCAGGACAGGGGGAAGGGTAAACTATATGCCTCCTAGTATTCTTCCTCCCGACACGAAAAGCAAGACATGAAATCCAAATCCTAACACTAAGTGTAATCATCCAATGGTGCTAGTAGAGCAAGAAACTAATTACTATAATATAAAGAATAAACTTGAAGTGCAGGTACTTGCCTGATGTTTGGATTCCAACTACGGTTCTGTTCTCGAAAATTTCCAGAAATGTCTCCGGATGCTGAAATAAACATTACCATCATGCTCAGAAGATATCAAATAGCTAAAAATGCCTGTCCTTGAGTCCAATTTGGACACAGGGGCAAAAATGACAATTTCGGGTCAAAACAGGGTCCGCATGTGGGCCCACTTTGCACCGAAAAACGTATCAGGGTCAAAGGTCTCCAAATTCGCCAAACTTAGTGTCAACAGGTCAGGAACGATGATCCGAACCCAACGAAACTTACAGAATTGAATTCCGATGAGCCGATCACAAAATCGCCCGTCGAGTGGAGTTGTGGGGCCCACGACACGCGATTTCGTCAACGTTCTCAGAATCGAACCAAACTTGGGTCACAGGACCAGTGTATCGCTACGAGTCCGATGGCGCAAGTTTTGTTTCAATCCGACGTGTGTACACAAAGTTAGGACGTAATTCAGAAAAGACGGATACGGGACGTTGTCCGCGGATACGCGTTGATCCCGGTGTGCACGCACACCCGAATTGACTTCTGCGAAATCTCACACGTCCGTATCGACGGCGCGCACATATCGGTGAAGACCGCACGCGACCAAGTCGTCCCGTTTGGCGGGACGTACCCAGTTCCAGGGTGAATCAGGGAGTTGTTTTTCCTATTTTTGGATCGCGGTTCGCGATCGCCACAGGACGCGGTGCCCCGAGCGGGTTGCACGGGCACCGAGGGGGTCATGCAGGCTACGCAACGCAACTGACGGAATCGAAAACGGGTAAACGAGCAGGGAGATACGCGTACCTGAACAGGGTCCAAAAAATCCAAAAATTTCGTGTCCGACACGTGTCCGACACAGGGACTAGGGTTAGGGTTTGGGGGTTCTCAGGCGGCCGGAGACGGGCCGGAGGGGGCCAGGGCAGCGAGGCGGCGCGGGCGAGGGTGGCGGCACAGGCCGGCAGCAGCGGCGCGCCGGAGCGGGCGGGGGACGGCCGGCAGCGGCTGTCGGGCTGGATCGGGGTCGGGGTTGGCCGCTGCGGCGAGGGTGAGGAGGAAGGAGGATGTAAGCCCCTGATTTTTCAAAAATACTAAAATTGGAATTTTTCACAATTTTCTGGAATTTTCTGGGAATTTTCTGTAATTAAAATCAAGGTTTTTCAATTAATAAATAATTTTTAATTGACAAAAAATAATTTTAAAATATTATGAAAATAATATTTTTGGGTGTAAAATGAAAAACTGGACTTAGGGTAATTTTTCTGGAATTTATTGAGCTTCAGACCTATTTTTAAATACCCAAAAACTATTTATTAATTATAATTATTATTATTCTTTTATTATTATTATTATTATTATTATTATTATTAATTATTTTATCAGTCGGCCCGGCCCATTGGGCCCAGACCCGGCCCAGAACCCGCCTTAGCGGGTCGGGTCGGATCCGCCTGCCCGAACCCGACCCGACCCGACCGCCTGAACCCGTCTCCCCCACGACGCCGTGCCCGCTTCTTCCGCCGTCCGCCGCGCCGCCCGCCGCGTCCTCCGGCCCGCTCCGCTCCGCTCCGCCCGCCCACGCCGCCACGACCACCCCCTCTCCCCGCCATTTCCGGCCATCCCCAGCCTTCCCCCGCCTATAAAACCCTCCCCCATTCTCCCTCCGGCCACCGTCAGACACCCACCGCCGTCGCCCTCGCCACCGACCACCACGCCACCACCTAGCACCGCCTCCCCCGCCGCGGCTCGCCTCGCCAGCCCCTCCGCCGACTTCCTCCTCCCTCCGCCTCCCGCAGCAACAGCCGCAGCAGCAGCAAGCAGCTTCCCACCGCCGCTGCCGGCCGCCCGGAGCCGCCGCTCCGCCCGCGGACGCCGCGCCGCCCCTCGGCGAACAGTCCCCCGCCCTCGCCGGCCGCCCAGCAGCCGCCCTCCGCCGTCCACGGCCGTTTTTCGACGAAACCCTAACCCTAGCCCTAATTTCCCAATTTTCGTGTCCGACACGAGTCGGACACGTCTCGACCCGGTTTTCGGGTCCCCTTCAGGTGCGTGTATCTTTTTGCTCGTAGCTCCGTTTTCGTTTCCGCAAATTGCGTTGTGAAGCCTGTATGACCCTCTCGGTGTCCGGACAAACTGTTCGGGACATCGCGTCCTGTGGTGATCGCGCACCGCGATCCAAAAACAGGAAAAACCAGACCCTGTTTCACCCCCGGAACTGAGTACGCCCCGCCAAACGGGACGACTTGGTCGCGTGCGGTCTTCACAGATACGTACGCATCGTCGATACGGACGTGTGAGTGTTCGTGGAAGCTGATTCGGGTGTGCGTGCACACCGGAATCAACGCGTATCCGCGGACACCGCCCCGTATCCGCCTTTTCGGCAATTTGCCCTAACTTCTTGTACACACGTCGGATCAAGACGAAACTTGCGCCATCGGACTCGTAGCAATACGCTGGTCCTGTGGGTCAAGTTTGGGTCGATTCTGAGAACGTTGACGAAATCGCGTGTCGTGGGCCCCACAGGCCCCGCTCGACGGGCAATTTTGTGTTCGGCTCATCGGAATCCAAATCTGGAAGATCCGTTGGGTTCGTATCAGCGTTCCTGACCTGTTGACACTAAGTTTGGTGAATTTGGAGACCTTTGACCCGGACGCATTTTTCGGTGCAAAGCGGGCCCACCGGCGGACCCCGTTTTGACCCGAAACTGCCATTTTTGTCCTTGTCTCCAAATTGGACCCAAGGACAGGCGTTTCTAGCTATTTGACATCTTTTGAGCGTGATGGTAATGTCTATTTCAGCATTTGGACTCATCTCTGGATATTTCCCCGAAGAACAATTAATCAGATCCAAACAACAGGCAAGTACCTGCACTTCAAGTTAATCTTTATATTGTGATAATTAATTTCCTGCTCTACTAGTATTCTTGATGATTACACGTAGTGTTAGAATTCTGAATTTCATGTCCTGAATACGGGATTTCATGTCTTGCTTTTCGTGTCGGGTGGGAGAATACTAGGAGGCATGTAGTTTACCTTTCCCCAGGTCCTGTTACTAGCTGTTGGTACGCGACTGTACCATCAGCCTTATACTTGATTGTTCCTAGTCACTAGTCGTCTATGACGGCCTTATTAGCCTTATAAACCCCTACATGCCAACTATGTATTCTAAATACACAAGTTCACGCACATAGTTCCTGTCTTGTTGCAGTTCTTGTTGTCTTGTTACAGTTACATTTCCTGTCACATTTTTCCTGTTTTACTCGTATTTCTGGTTTATAGCAATTAATCATACTTTACTTCTAGTCTTGTTTTATAACATTATTTCTCAGTTAATTTCACTACATACTTACGCATTTCTCAACATAATGCTTAGTCAGTTATTTTCTACCTGTCACGAATATTTAGTTTTAATCTTGTTGTGCACTGTGTACTTTGCTCCTTTCCTGATTGGATCTGTTGATTTAGGCGATGATGAGGATCTTGCCCCTACTTATTATGGCCCCTATGAGACAGCAGGTGATACAGTTGCAGAGCCGGTTCCCACCCAGGAGACTACTCCTGCAGAGTAGTTAGCATTAGTTGTTTATTTCCTTTCATCTTAGTAATCGGGTTTGTCCCCGATATAATCTATGGTTCTGTAATAAACTCTGGATCTGATTATCATATTCTGGTTATAAAATCTTAGCATTCTTTTCCTGCTATTTTTCCTTGCCTATTTAATTATTGTGAATGAGCTAGATTTATCACCTGTGATCATGCCCTAGACAGCGTACTACCGCCGACACTGCGGCGTAGGCTGGACGTACCCACGCCCTCGTGCCCGAATTTCCGGGTGCGGGTCGTGACACGTTTTAGTGGTGGCCCATGCAGGTCAAACGACTAAATTGTTCGGTTCCAACTTAGGGACCGAACAGGCCTGCAACAAGATTGAGGATTTTAGGATAAAGCTCATTCACAGTATAGGGTCCTTATTTCAATTCTTGATATCATTTCTGCTCAATTATCCTATCGCCTTTGATTTCCAAGTATTCTATTCTGATTCTCCTATCCCTTAATCTTTCAGAATGGTTCAGACGAGAAACACAGTAGGAGGCACATCAGAACCAGCTGAGCAGAATGTGCCCGAGACTCTTGCACTCCCGCCGCCTCCATCTGTTCCAGCAGTTACTCTAGATGGGGCACAGCTACTCGGAGTGTTCCAGGGACTAGTGGAATCCCAGAAAGAACAGACTGCCCTGCTTCGAACCAGCCTCTCAGAAGCTCTTAGGTCCCAGGAGTCGCCACACAAGAGGCTAGGGAGTGCCAAAGACTTCAAGAACCTTAAACCCCTGGAATTCTATGGAACTGAGGGCATTCTCTACGCCGATGAATGGATAGAGAACGTAGAGCGACTCCTGAAGACTGCTCGGGTCCCTGATGATCTCAAAGTGGAGTCCGTAAGCCTGCAACTGTTCGATATTGCTCGAACCTGGTTCAGAGACGAACCTCAACTATCTGCTCCTGACCTCACCTGGGAGGACTTCAAGAGACTGTTCAAGGAGAAATTCTACCCCGAAGTGGCTCGGGAAGCTCTCGAAAGTCAATTCGAGAGACTGGAACAAGGTAACCTATCTGTAGATGAGTATACTGCTGAATTTAGCAGGTTAAGCCACTTTGCGGAGTACATGGTTCGTACCCCGGAGGACAGAGCCCGTAGATTCAAGAAGGGGCTGTCTCCGGATATTCGCCTTGCTGTCACCACCAGCCGAGCTCGCACCTACGAGGAAATCTTAAACGTGGCACAAGGCGTTGAGCGAGACATGGGGCATAAGCTAAAGCGAGAAAGAGATACCGGAAATGCGGGACCCAACAAACGCCCTTTTCAACAACAACAACAGCAGGGATCCCCGCAGCAAGCCCAGCGTCCTCTCCCTCGAGCTCCAGCACCCCAACATCAAGCTCAAGGGCAGACCCAACGAGTTCCCACTTGTGGCTTTTGTCGAAAACAAGGTCACACCTGGCAAGTTTGTAGGATGAGACTAGGTGCCTGTCTATATTGTGGATCAACAGAACATCGAGTGAGGGATTGCCCCACTGCTCCAGGACGCGGACAAGCTTACGTGATGACCGTGGAGAACGCGCAAACTTTGGGAGCAGCTAATGCGCGTAAGTGATTCGTAGATACTTTTTCTAGTATTGTTTTCGTGCCTATTGGTTCGTGACCTCAGCCCCAACTTAGTCATTTTGAACTTGCTAAATACCTGGTATGCTTTTAAAATTTGATAACTGTTTTAGAGACTTTTTGCTATTGTGCTTATTTTGTGTTATTTTGTGAACTTCAATAATTTGCACCTCCTTTCATCATTATCTAGCGCACTTAAATTTTGCTGAACTTGACATATGCTGCTATTTTATAGCTTAGTTTTGCAAGCTTACCTTTATCGGGCTTGTTCAGGACACATGTATTACTGAGGCCTGATCAACCCCACTAATACAAGTGTCTACTCAGAATCAGTGTACTACGGTCTGATCAACCTTAGTGCATTTTGATTCGCACTTCGCACGACTACCTTACGTGGATTGAGAGATATAGTGACTAGTATACTTGCCCCTAAAAGTGTCCGAGCATATCGTACCAGTTACATAACCGTACTAATACGAGCATGCGAATAAATGATTACCAGAATAGAATCTCAATCCATAACCGCCTGACAATCCCCATTAGAATTCTTTAAACGCCTTGATCCCTATACCTCTGTTCTACCACCTCGCCCTTAAACTCTTATTATTGATCCTCGTCTTCCCTTACTTCGGAAAGACAAAATCCTGTGTTTGATATACGTTGAATTGTAGTGTTAGACATACCCCTCAGACCGGTCAAATTGATGTTAACCCTTTATGACTAAGGCAATACCCTAAGTGATGTGTTTTGTGTTGCAGACTTAAAGATTCAATATCATGATTTATTAAGTTGGGACCTAGCTTTACTAGTCGTACAACCTTAGAGGATATATGGGTAGAATTCTAAGTTGGGTAGCGACTGCAATGTTCACCTGAGAGAAGCCGTTAGACTGTAATCAAGTGAGAGTAGACATAGAGAACCCTACCATAATTTAAATTTTGAGGACGAAATTTTATAAGTTGGGTAGATTGTAAGCCCCTGATTTTTCAAAAATACTAAAATTGAAAATTTTCACAATTTTCTGGAATTTTCTGAGAATTTTCTGTAATTAAAATCAAGGTTTTTCAATTAATAAATAATTTTTAATTGACAATAAATAATTTTAAAATATTATGAAAATAATATTTTTGGGTGTAAAATGAAAAACTGGACTTAGGGTAATTTTTCTGGAATTTATTGAGCTTCAGACCTATTTTTAAATACCCTAAAACTATTTATTAATTATAATTATTATTATTCTTTTATTATTATTATTATTATTATTATTATTATTAATTATTTTATCAGTCGGCCCGGCCCATTGGGCCCAGATCCGGCCCAGAACCCGCCTTAGCGGGTCGGGTCGGATCCGCCTGCCCGAACCCGACCCGACCCGACCGCCTGAACCCGTCTCCCCCACGACGCCGTGCCCGCTTCTTCCGCCGTCCGCCGCGCCGCCCGCCGCGTCCTCCGGCCCGCTCCGCTCCGCTCCGCCCGCCCACGTCGCCACGACCACCCCCTCTCCCCGCCATTTCCGGCCATCCCCAGCCTTCCCCCGCCTATAAAACCCTCCCCCATTCTCCCTCCGGCCACCGTCAGACACCCACCGCCGTCGCCCTCGCCACCGACCACCACGCCACCACCTAGCACCGCCTCCCCCGCCGCGGCTCGCCTCGCCAGCCCCTCCGCCGACTTCCTCCTCCCTCCGCCTCCCGCAGCAACAGCCGCAGCAGCAGCAAGCAGCTTCCCACCGCCGCTGCCGGCCGCCCGGAGCCGCCGCTCCGCCCGTGGACGCCGCGCCGCCCCTCGGCGAACAGTCCCCCGCCCTCGCCGGCCGCCCAGCAGCCGCCCTCCGCCGTCCACGGCCGTTTTCCGACGAAACCCTAACCCTAGCCCTAATTTCCCAATTTTCGTGTCCGACACGAGTCGGACACGTCTCGACCCGGTTTTCGGGTCCCCTTCAGGTGCGTGTATCTTTTTGCTCGTAGCTCCGTTTTCGTTTTCGCAAATTGCGTTGTGAAGCCTGTATGACCCTCTCGGTGTCCGGACAAACTGTTCGGGACATCGCGTCCTGTGGTGATCGCGCACCGCGATCCAAAAACAGGAAAAACCAGACCCTGTTTCACCCCCGGAACTGAGTACGCCCCGCCAAACGGGACGACTTGGTCGCGTGCGGTCTTCACAGATACGTACGCATCGTCGATACGGACGTGTGAGTGTTCGTGGAAGCTGATTCGGGTGTGCGTGCACACCGGAATCAACGCGTATCCGCGGACACCGCCCCGTATCCGCCTTTTCGGCAATTTGCCCTAACTTCTTGTACACACGTCGGATCAAGACGAAACTTGCGCCATCGGACTCGTAGCAATACGCTGGTCCTGTGGGTCAAGTTTGGGTCGATTCTGAGAACGTTGACGAAATCGCGTGTCGTGGGCCCCACAGGCCCCGCTCGACGGACAATTTTGTGTTCGGCTCATCGGAATCCAAATCTGGAAGATCCGTTGGGTTCGTATCAGCGTTCCTGACCTGTTGACACTAAGTTTGGTGAATTTGGAGACCTTTGACCCGGACGCGTTTTTCGGTGCAAAGCGGGCCAACCAGCGGACCCCGTTTTGACCCGAAACTGCCGTTTTTGCCCTTGTCTCCAAATTGGACCCAAGGACAGGCGTTTCTAGCTATTTGACATCTTCTGAGCGTGATGGTAATGTCTATTTCAGCATTTGGACTCATTTCTGGATATTTCCCCGAAGAACAATTAATCAGATCCAAACAACAGGCAAGTACCTGCACTTCAAGTTAATCTTTATATTGTGATAATTAATTTCCTGCTCTACTAGTATTCTTGATGATTACACGTAGTGTTAGAATTCTGGATTTCATGTCCTGAATACGGGATTTCATGTCTTGCTTTCCGTGTCGGGTGGGAGAATACTAGGAGGCATGTAGTTTACCTTTCCCCAGATCCTGTTACTAGCTGTTGGTACGCGACTGTACCATCAGCCTTATACTTGATTGTTCCTAGTCACTAGTCGTCTATGACGGCCTTATTAGCCTTATAAACCCCTACATGCCAACTATGTATTCTAAATACACAAGTTCACGCACATAATTCCTGTCTTGTTGCAGTTCTTGTTGTCTTGTTACAGTTACATTTCCTGTCACATTTTTCCTGTTTTACTCGTATTTCTGGTTTATAGCAATTAATCATACTTTACTTCTAGTCTTGTTTTATAACATTATTTCTCAGTTAATTTCACTACATACTTACGCATTTCTCAACATAATGCTTAGTCAGTTATTTTCTACCTGTCACGAATATTTAGTTTTAATCTTGTTGTGCACTGTGTACTTTGCTCCTTTCCTGATTGGATCTGTTGATTTAGGCGATGATGAGGATCTTGCCCCTACTTATTATGGCCCCTATGAGACAGCAGGTGATACAGTTGCAGAGCCGGTTCCCACCCAGGAGACTACTCCTGCAGAGTAGTTAGCATTAGTTGTTTATTTCCTTTCATCTTAGTAATCGGGTTTGTCCCCGATATAATCTATGGTTCTGTAATAAACTCTGGATCTGATTATCATATTCTGGTTATAAAATCTTAGCATTCTTTTCCTGCTATTTTTCCTTGCCTATTTAATTATTGTGAATGAGCTAGATTTATCACCTGTGATCATGCCCTAGACAGCGTACTACCGCCGACACTGCGGCGTAGGCTGGACGTACCCACGCCCTCGTGCCCGAATTTCCGGGTGCGGGTCGTGACAGAGGAGGAGAGGGGAGCAGCTGCGGGCGGCTGGACGGCCTCGCGGTGGTGGCGCCGGAGTCTGGCGGCGGTGGAGGAGCGGTGGCTAGGGTGTTGGGGATTCGAGGGGGCGGCCGGAGTCTAGGGTTATATAAGGGAGGGAGAGGGAGGAGTGGCCGGGCTAGGCGGCGGGTGAGGCGGAGGAGGGGAGGTCGTAGCGAGGGGTGCGGGGCTGCGTGGCCGGCGTGGCGTGGCGCGGCGACCGCGGGAGGCGACGGCGGACGCGGGGGCGACCGGTTCGTGCGGGGAGGGGAGCTGGGTCACGGGGCGGATCGCGGGTGCGGGTCGGGTTCGGTTGGGCGGACCCGACCCGACCCGTTAGCCCAATGGGCTGGGCCGAGGGTTTTGGCCGGTTAGGTAGGCTGGGTTAGATTTAATTAAATAAATAATTAAATAAATAATTAAATAAATAAATAACTAAATAAATAATTAATAGTTTTTAGGTGATTAAAAATGGGTCCGGGACCCAATAAATTCCAGAAAAATTACCCTAAGTCCAGTTTTTCATTTTACACCCAAAAATATTATTTTTATAATATTCTAATATATTTAACAGCAAATAAAAATTATTTAATTACCAGGAGCCTAGGTTTTAATTACAGAAAATCCCAAAAAATTCCAGAAAATTGTGAAAAGTCCAAATTAATAATTCCTGAAAATCAGGGGGCTTACATGTCCAGAACCCCGCTCTCCTGATTTCCTTCAACCGCCTCTTCCTGCTTGTTTGCAAAGCTACTATATACATTTGTGCAGTCCTAGGATCATAGTCCTTGGCTGCTCAATTCTCATTACTATTTGAGAACCATGTTTCCCTGCTCAGTCATACGTAACGCTTTCATATTTGTACTTCCAGAAGTAATAATTCAAGTTCGACATGAATAGCTAATAGACGATGATAGCAAGGCGATTCATGAACACGAGAAAAAAACATTTAACAGATAATACGCAAATTTCCAGATTACAAGTCATATGTAGACGTTGATCCTTTAATGAGAGGATGCATATCTTAGCTATGCATAGGATTTCCCCATAAACCAGCTAATTGTGTTGGATTGATTTTAATAATTTCAAGTAAAAGCTTACAAAATATATGGTTCTCCTAAAATCTTAATCCATTCCTTTTTCTGCATGCCGACCCAAAGAACTATATTATGCTCCTAAATTCTTGCAACATCAATATTGATTAACTCGATTTCATGCCTACACAAACATCTTATGAGCAGTATATTTAACAACCTTAAGTGAAAAGTACATGGACAGTCGGATATGTAATATTCTGCAAGTGATAAACACTAGAATGTTACAACAATGGACTTTCAAATGCAGCATTGCTGCGACTTTAGTCCACAGTGCTTACTAATTCCATGTTCTGAGCAAAGTGGTAATGAAAGTTGAGAAAACCTATAAAACAAAGTTGAATATAATTAGAATATTTAACATCACTAAATAGGTTTGAGCAAAGGGAAAGAAGAAAGAAACAATATAAAAAACATCAGATTTAACTCATTGCATGTAGAGACGGTAATAAAAGGCTCCTGATTGGTTTCCCACAAAGCTTGAAGTTTATTGTACATGTTGTTCGGACTAACTGGGATTGATATTGTCATTCTATAACTC
Organism: Iris macrosiphon; assembly: GCA_036927795.1. NCBI lineage: Eukaryota > Viridiplantae > Streptophyta > Magnoliopsida > Asparagales > Iridaceae > Iris > Iris macrosiphon. The sequence goes on from JAYESA010000010.1 coordinate 176,954,987, forward strand.
TTCGGCATAAAGTGTCATAGAGATAAATGTAATTCTCTATATAGCAAATTGTATCATCTTACCGCTCCATCTAGATTAGTCTAGGAGAACATGGAGGGTGCTCCTTGGTTACATGGCCTTAAACAACAATTCAAAAGGTACCTACCAGTCAAGTGACCACCTAGGTTATACGGCATGACCCTCTTATGCTCATAGCTACCCTAGTAAGAAATTTGGTACCAACATAGAGGGTTTGACGTCTCATTAAACAAAATCTGATATGGAGCTTTCTTATGCTCCATAACTGACAATATCTGACCATGATTCTGATGGAGAAGCCTTGGATGATGATAATGATGATATTGTTCGGAGAAGCAACTCTAATTCCAACTCTCGTCAATATATCTTTGCAAGAGCTAGGTTATCGATAATGAAAATAGCCCAGCACAAAGAATCAGACACAAACAGCAAGAAACAAGTGGAAACCTCTCCAACGCAAGGAGAAAAAACCACGGTAAAATTGGATGAAGCCTTGCACTATAATCGATAAATTCCCCTGAACCTCCTAGCTGATGTTTCAAACAATCCCAAAAAGGAATAGATAATTAATAAGAGTAATGTACAAAAGAAGTATCCCCAAACTGTCTCACAGGATTACAGTCACGCCTAGCTGATTGCTCCAAATACAAATTGATGCGAACATGCATTGTATGCCTAATCTGAAGTAGAATACTATCTTGAAATATCTTTGACTCTCATCTCTACCTATTGCTAGAGCCACCGACTGAAATCATCCATAATAACCCTAAGGGGGCATTTGGATGAAGGTTTTGTATTCCTAGGAATTCATTTTCCATGGAGAAAGGAACTCAATATTCCCATACCCATGTTTGGTTAGGTTAGGTTAGGAATATGAAAAAGGAATATTAATTTATTTAGTTTTTCATAAATACATTTTCATTAATTTCATAATGCTTCTATTACCTAAATTTACATGTTTGGGATAGAAGTTAGAATTTTGAAAGTAAAAGAAGAGTATTATTGTCCAAAGAAAACATCCGAACAACATTCCTAGGAAAGCAAAATTATTCCCAAGGGGACTTGGGTTTTACTTTCCCACAACAATGGAAATATGAAGCCCCTCCTATTCCTTCCCAATTCCCAATCCTAGACATACCAAACAAGGATAAGGAATCTAAAACCCATTCTCAAACCTCCAAAACTTGAACCAAACTCCTCCTAATAGACCTCTCAGAAGCCAACAAAATTCTAAATTGACAAACTCGGTATACTAAAACTGTTGGTCCAATCAACTGATCAGTTGACCGAATGCCAAGTCAAGATTTTATCGTTGAATCCATCGATGGACTGTAATTACCAGTCTCTTCTAGATCGATCTACTATCAGTACATCGGATCTCAGTTGCTGTTTCTAGATCGGATATTCAATCAGTAGACTGGTTGGCCCTGACATTAACAAAAATCGTATAAGCCGACTTGCCAGTTTCAGAACAATATATGTCAGCAAAGATGATGCAAAAAAAAAGGAACATAATATTTATAATATGGCTGTAGGTGTCAATTTTGTATGTGAAACAGACGTGTCGGACATGCCGGACGATGTTTATGGCAATGCCAGGGAGTAAACAAAGCTCCATACAAGAATTGACAAAGTTAAATGCCCAAGTGTCAACCAGATGTGAACCCTCTATCTTGGTGCCAAACTCCAAGCCACCATAGCTATGAGAATGAGAAGGCCCTAAATCTAGTCATAACTGGGGGCTCGCGTAGTGCAGTGGATGGAGGTGGCTAGAGTGGGACCTCACGGGACTCAGGAGGAGGCTGGAGTGGAGGTGGCGCTGGCGGTAGCCGGTGTGGAGGTTGTAAGCAGAGGAGGTTGGAGGTGAGATGGGAGGCTATATAGTGGAGGACCGCACGAAGTAGAGGGGAGTGGAGGGGTGTTGGAAAGGTGGGGGGGCTAGCGGATCCGGTCTAGAGAATGAGAAAGCTAGGATTTCGAGAGGTTTAGTGTTAGTTTGCTAATTGTATTAGTGGGTAGATTTTCTGAAAAGTTTTAACCATTCCCCTTACAAGATTCCTAGATATCAAATATCTGCGCCCATACTGGTTAGGCTGTTGCCACATCGGAAATTGGATATCACACGATGCCAAAGATATCTGGAGATATGGCCTCATGGTGGTATATGATAATAACTCACTTCATATATAACATGTATGACAAATGTTATTATATTACTATAAATAACAGAAAGTCTTCAGTGTAATTTAGAACATATTTCTATCTATACATAACTATCCCAAATCTCACAAAAAACTAAGGAAAATAGATAATAGAAACCAAGTTTGAACCGGAAATATCCAACCCATACAAAATCGAGAAATCGTTTGTGAATTTGAACACCCATAATGTCCGTTTCGACTGTGTTGGTTATCTTCGCCTCACTTCGGCATCGTACTGTCCTCTACGTTGGATGGTTTCGGTGTCTTACTCGACAAATCCGCTTCTACCAGCCTACTCTTAACTGTAGGAAGTTTCCTATTGCATTTTCCCTACATTACTTGACCTTTTAATCCCAACACTTGCAAAAGTTGTCCACCATTAGCTAAAACCTTGTAATCCGGCATCTCGGGTTCAGTACGATATGTCATCCAATAATATATAAAATTGTACATATTTTTTTACATAGGTGTCGGTTTCTCTATGAAACCAACATGTGGAACATGTCAATTAACATCTATGGAGAAGGAAAAAAAAACTTTCTAAAAGAATCGACAATTTTTGTAACCAACTGTTGACCTGAAATTGACCCCCTATGTCAGTGTCGAATTCCTATATAACACTGAGCATGAGAGAGACCTGGCAATGCAATTTACACAAAATTTTCCTACTTGACAGCTATAACTAAAGCCCTAGCATATAGCCTAGTGAACAATGCCGGTACAGAACATAAGTGACTCCAGTTATATGCTTTTTTATATCACAATTGAAATAAATGGAAAGTGAAGAGATTTTTGTTACTTGAAAGCGTAAGCATTACAAGGCTAGATTAATAAAGATGATAGGGGAAACTTAAAAGGAAGGATGCAGGACCCAATCAAATCAAAGTTTCAGATCAGCTAATAAGAGAGGAGTCAAACTCCAATACAGATTGTCAGCTCTTACAAAGTTTAAACACTAGTTCAATAACTAGAAGATAGAATCCCACAAAAACATCTAATTGTATAGAATGTCTCTTTGCCACCTTAGCAACCACTCGACTAAACTTGAAGTTCATAAATAAATAGCTGCTACTTGTCACGGACTTGGTGTTTTTTCATACACTTCAATCCGTGCGGCGCACAAGCTTCCTCCTCGAAGACTCGTGCAAGCCTTCCTGAACGAACTTAGCTAGATCGCTAAGACGTGAGGGAGAAGTGGAGCAATATTGGAACTTAAAGATTTTTTATTAATACGAGAAAAGCTTACAAGTTTTGGTGGTGAGAAGCAAATGAGTCTCTCCCCCTATTTATAATGCCTCAAGAGGCTTAAAAGAACTTTCTAGAATGAGAATATTCTAGAGATTATTCCATAAAATATTCTAGGAATTATTCTAGATCCTAAGAATATTCTATACATCATTTTAAATGCTAGATATGTACAAAGAACCCTCTAGAAAGTGGAAACCCTCTAGAAAATAGGCCAAAAAAAGTGGGCCAAAATGATATGGAGTGACATTCTCCCCTATATATTGTGTTGACGTACTCGTCACACACGTCCGCTGAGAAAATTTTGGACTGTCCTCGAACTAATGCAACGTGTCAGCGCGTTCCCAGCTGGACTTGTCGTACGACATTCCCTTCCACTTGATGAGATACTTGACATATGGGGAAACACCTCGCTGGCGAATGGTCCTCGAGTCAAGCACGACTTCCACTTCCTTGTCGAACGACGTAGTCATGGTCGCCGTGGGTCGCTTTGAAACTCCTCACTTAGGGTCCTCCAAGTCTGCATGATAAAGCTTGAGGCTACTTGCATGGAAAACGGGATGAATCTTCAGCTTGACAGAGAGTTTGAGCTTGTAGGCAACTTTGTCCACCTTTTTAAGGACCGGGAAGGAGCATTCATACTTGCGAATCAGTCCCTTGTGCACCTTGCGGAATACCTTGAAATGTTGTGGTTGAAGCTTGATCATCACCAAGTCCCCTTCCTTGTACTCGACTGGCCTTCGCTTGGCGTTGGCTCATTTCTTCATCTTGTGTGCGGCTTTCTCCATAAATGTCTTGGCAATATTCGCCTTCTCCTTGAAGTCTGAGGTAAACTGGTGAGCCATGAGACTTTTGCCCGTTGTCCCCGTACACAGTGTGTGCGGAGCGAGCGACTGTCGACCAATTACCAACTCGAACGGGCTGTTGTAGGACGACTCGCTCATTTGGAGATTGTAGCAGAACTAGACAATGTCCAAGTGATGCACCCAAACCTGCTGGTTGGCACTCATAAAGTGTCGTAAGTACTCCTCGAGCAGAGAATTGACCCGCTCCGTCTGTCCGTCCGTCTGCAGGTGGAAATTAGTTGAGAAGTGCAGATCCGACCCAAGGATCTTGAACACCTCCGTCCAGAAATTTTTTGCGAAGCGGGGGTCTCGGTCGCTGATAATGCTTTCTGGGATGCCCCAAAACTTCACCACATAAGAAATGAACAAGCGTGCGACCTTCTCTGAAGTGCAGTACGTCGGTGCAGCTATTAAGGTCCCGTACTTGGAGAATCGGTCTACTACTACAGGGATAGACCCAAGTGTCCCCACCTTAGATAAGGTAGAGATAAAGTCCATCGAAATGCTCTCCCATGATCGACTCGGCACGGGGTGAGGCTCAAGCAGGCACACCCCCCCTCCCCCCTCCCCCGTGGGCGTTGGCTCACTCGATCTCAGTCAACTTGATTTTGATAGTTAACTAAACCATGTATTGATATATCGCAATATGATACAACTGAAACTCAACGATGTTGTGACGATTGTTGTTTGTACTGTGTTTATTTCATGAATGTAATCTTTATTTTATTGAGTCTAGGACTTATGTACATCGAGTCACACTGGCATACTCAAGTCCACTCAAATAGTCTGAAACCTATCCACATATACAAACCCAAATCAAACCAAAACCAGCCCATACACAACTTAGATCATTCTAGAATTAAATCAAACGAACTCGGACCGAACTCGGTTTTGCTATTTACAGAAGATTGGCCAGTTGTGAAATCCTTTATTTTGTGGATTCAACGTTCGAATTTTTAAATGCTAGGGTACCGAATTCTGGCCGAACTCTATCCCAGAATACCCTATAAATAGACTTGGATGTTCACATTCCTACACCCTCATCTCTTCTATCTTTCTATCCCATAGTGAGTAAACCCTCAGAGCTTAAACATTTCCATCTCCAAGATCAACTCCCGCAGCCTTCTAGTGCCAAGTGCAATCTCGATTTAGAAGTCTGTCAGAATTGTAAGAGCCTGGCTCAGTAAATCTTTTCTCTAGCTTTGAAGTCAACAAGCTTTCGTATCAAAGCTTGTGGTTGTAAAGAAGTGGCAAGCCTTCGGATCAAAACTTGTGATTCACTATTGGTGATTATAGTGGATAAAACTCCGAACAAGAGTTCTCGGGACTGGACTAGTCCTCTCAGAGAAAAATCAGTATATATCGCGGGTGTTTGCGTTTGCTTTCTCTTAACTCTACTGTTCTATATATATCTGCTTTACATACTGTTATTAGTTATTAGTTGGTAGCTGCATTTATTGTACATCAATTTTTAATTAGATAGACTATTCCGTTGCACTCTATTCACTCCCCTCTAGAGTTGCCTTACGGTCCAACACCTTGGGTCGCTGATAATCCACCTCGTCTTGTTGGCACACAAGACAAGTGCGCACATAGTCCTCCACATCTTCGCACATTCGAGGGCCAATAGTAGACGGCCTCCAATAATGCCAATGTCCTCTTCTGACCCGGATGTCTAGTCCACTTTGTGATGTGGCATTCCTTTAGTTGTCTGCACAAGCCACCCCCACTTGGGCACGACCACCTTGTCGCCCTTCATGCAGAGAAACCCGTCCTTAGCCAAAACCTTCGCGTTTTGCCTTCGCGAGCGAGCTTCACCAAAGCATGTGTCAATGGGTCCTCGACCAAACCCCCTCTTGACACACTCAAGTATGTCACCCTTGAGCAAGCACATTATTGCTAGCTCGGCCTTCCTGCTGAGTGCATCGGCCGCATAGTTCTCCTCGCCAGGCTTGTATCGCAACTCCATGTCAAACTCGGCCAAGAAGTCATGCCATCTCGCTTGCTTGGGGGACAGTTTCTTTTGGGTCTGAAAGTAGCTCATGGCAACATTGTTCGTCATTACCACGAATTGGGTGCCAAGGAGATAATGACGACACGTCCGCAAGCAATGCACTGCTGCAGTCATCTCCCTTCTCTTGCAATGTATAGTGTCGCTCTGTGGCATTCAATTTGCGGCTCTCGAATGCGATGGGTATCCTACCTGTACCAACCCCCCCAACCCCACCGATGGTAAAGTCAAAATGCGTCAGTATGCACTTCGAACGAGTAGTCTCGGCAATGATAAGACCGGTTCCTCCGTCACGTCCCTCTTTATTGGCATCAAATGCCTCCTCGCATTTTGACTCTAACTCCATGCACGATCTTTCCGCAACAAATCAGTGAGTGGTGCGACTATGGCGGAGTAATCCTCGGATGAACAGTCGAATAGTAGTTCAGCAGCCTAAGAATGATCGCAGTTCCGTAGGCCTGGTAGGAGCATCCCACTCCCGTATGGCTATGACTTTCGTCTCGTCCATCCATATCCTGCACGTCCGATCCAATGCCCCATGAAATGCACCTCTCTTGGGCAAAGGAACATTTTTTCACGCTTGACGAAGAGTTGGTTCTCCCTTAGCACCTGGAAAACTGCCTTCAAGTGTTCGATGTGCTCCTCCAACGTGTTTGAGTACACAACGATGTCGTCAAGATACACCACGACGAACCGGCCGAGATAGGGATGGAAGAGCTTGTTCATTAAAGTACAAAATGTCGCAGGAGCATTGTTAGACCAAAAGGCATTACTAAAAATTCATAAGCTCCATACCTCGTGACACACGCAGTCTTGGCCTCGTCCCCTTCGGCTATCCGTACCTGATTTTATCTCGAGAGCAGATCTAGCTTGGAGAAGTATCTCGTACCTCCCAATTGATCTTACAAGTATGCCACCAACGGGATAAGGTATTTATTCTTGACAGTCACCTTGTTGAGTACACAATAATCTATGCACAAATGAAGGATTTCATCCTTCTTCTGGAACAACATCGGTGCATCGAACGGGGCCTTGGACGGCCTAATGAATCCCGCATCAAGTAGGTCCTTCAGTTGCTTCTTCAACTCATCGAGCTCCGTTGGGACCATGTTGTATGGGGCCATAGCAGGCAATTTTGTGCCCGGCTTTAACTCGATGGCGTGGTTCACCTCCCTCCGCAGAGGTAGCCTCTTTGGAAGCTCTTGCGGCATGACATCCCCGAACTCCATGAGGACGTCGCTTATCTCAGGCAAAAAATCCCCCTGCGCGGGTGCCTCCTCCGTCTTAAGTATCGCTAAGTAGGTCGTCTATTCGTGCTTTACACCCTTCTTGAGTTGGCTGGCGGAGAGTTTTTCCCTTTGTGGACTCGTCTCGTGCAAAATTCATCATGCACGACGAGCCTTCCTCCATGATCCCGACGACTCTTAAGTGTGGCATTGGAACTGCTTTTACCGAAGGAAGTCCATAACTAGGATTATCTTGAAGTCGTCGAGTGGTGCGGTCATGAAACTGGTGACTCCCGCCCAGTCTCCCACCTCTATCTTCACTCCCTTGGCCACCCCCTGCGCAGGACGAGCCGCTGAGTTGACCGCCTTCATTTTACTTAAGTCTTTTTCTAGCACCAGACCCAAGCGCTAGACCTCCGCGTCCGAGACAAAGTTGTGTGTTGCCCCCGTGTCAACCATTGCCCTTGTACTCTGGTCGTTGATCTTCACGTACAAAAGTTCTCGATTCGGGGATTTGGTTGTGACAGGCTTGCTCTTCAAGGCGTTGAACAAGCGTAGGGCCCCCATCTGAGCCCCTATCATTGGTTCTTCGCCCTCAGCCTCCTCGCCTTGGACCACGTTCACCCGCTTGCCTTTGTCTTGAAGTTGTGTGCAAAATAATTTCCTCCGCACACGAAGCACTCTATTTTGCGCTCCGTCTAGGGCTTCGCATGTTGCTTGTCCTTTGATGGGGGCTCCTTTCCATTGCCTTTCTTCTCTCCCACAGCATAGACCTTGGTGGTGGTCTTTGGTTTGGACTTGGACGTATTGCTCGGTCGATACTCCATTAGCTTCTCAGCAGCTGAGACGGTCGTGTTCAAGTCTTGAACACGCTGCCTCTGCAACTCTTGTGCCGCCCATGATTGCAAACCGTCGAAGAAGAGCACGAAAGTGAACTCCGCGACATAGTCCTTGATCGACCCTTTATGCTTGAGTTGACGCAAGCTCCTCCTTGCCACGAACTCAACGTTCACCGGGTAGAATTGAGACTTGATCTCCTTCTTGAGATCCTCTCAAGTCTCGATCGAGCACAAACCCTTCTCTTTTCGATGCACCTATGGCGCCACCATAGCATAACATCATCAGTAAAATAAAGGAATGCAATATTTACCTTATCGGCCTCATCTTTAACGTGAATCGTCTTAAGATATCGCTCGATGTTCCATAGGAAGTTATCCACCTCCTTCGCGTCTCGAGCACCATTGAAGAATTTTGGCTCGGGATACTTAACATTTGGTGTTGTCTCCCTACTCGAAGACCCACCATTGGCGATAGCCTTCTCAAGAATAGTTGTCTTAGTCTCGAGTTCTTCAAGCAGTTCAGCAATCTCCGCCCTCGTAGCCTAGCGTTCCTCCTCGAACCTGGCTTGCATCTCGCGAAGTTGCTCTCGGAACGTCATGGCGTTGGTGACATCACTCTCCAACCCATGCGAGAACTTTTCGTAAGTCGCTTGATTTTGTTCCATTTGCGCCTCTACGTCTATCACGCCATGTTTCAAGAGTTCCAAGCGGGACGTCAAATCGCCGAGGGATGGCTCCATCGTCGACTCCTTACTTTTGCCCCTCCTGATGTTCTTCTTGGATGACGCGGGACGTTGGTCGTTGATGGTCTCGGATGTCGACATGGCTACGATCGACATTCGCTCTAATACCACTTGTCACGGACTTAGTATTTTTCCCTACACTTCGACCCGTGCGGCGCACAAGCTTCCTCCTCGAAGACTTGTGCAAGCCTTCCTGAACGAACTAAGCTAAATCGCTAAGACGAGAGAGAGAGAAGTGGAGCAATATTGGAACTTTGAGACTTTTTATTAATATGAGAAAAGCTTATAAGTTTTGGTAGTGAGAAGCAAATGAGCCCCCCTCCCCCCTACTTATAATGCCTCAAGAGGCTTTTACAAGAACCTTCAAGAATGAGAATATTTCAGAGATTATTCCAGGAAATATTCTAGAAATTATTCTAGATCCTAAAAATATTCTAGACATCATTTTAAATGCTAGATATGTACAAAGAACCCTCTAGAAAGTGGGAACCCTCTAGAAAATAGGCCAAAAAGATGGGCCAAAATAATATGGCGTGACATACTGCCCACATTAACTCCCATCAACAACCTAATGTCAGGTAAATGTCGAACTTGTCAGTCTTTTCAACGGATAGGCAGGTCTCATTTCCTCTGTTGCAAAATGTCAATAGCCACTTCATGATGAGATAGTAGTATGAAGTTTCAAGTATGATTTGACATAACATTCTGAAGAAATCTAAGGCAAGTTGAACTCACAAGTAGGGATCTAGATAACTGCATGAGGTCACCTGAGGCAACCTCAACCAAAAAGATCTGCAGCCTATGTCCTCATCCCAGGCAAAACCTACTCACGCTGAAATCAGCAACAACCCCGACTCAACTGCTAGTCTAGTATAGATAGAATGAAGTTAGGGTAGCTTAACCATGACAACCAATCAAGTAAAACTTAAAACTAATCCAGAATTGTGCAATGCTCAATTACGCAGCAGCAAACTTGCAGCCAGATATAAGCAGGGGGGTACTTTTAACTTGGTTCAGCCTGATCAAGGATCTACTCGAACCCAACAAAAACCTAAAATTATTACTAACCTCTAACTAACCTACCATTGGTAGGTCTGATTCAATTTCAAGTGGTTTCAATTATCCCAAGTTGACTAAACAACCTTATATATTCTTATATATACCTTATACGTAATATCTCTCAACCCTATAAATTTCATAGCTTCTTCTACGTACATATATCATGCATGTACCCTGGCTCAGACCCCAGTATTTTTGTGAGTTCTTAATCAAATATCTCATATACATGTTTAACTTGTTAAAATCAGCAGCCATATTATGTCCTGGCTCTCGACCCCCCCCCCCCCCCCCCAAAAAAAAAAAAAAAAAAAATCCTCCTCTCGCACAAACTAAAGAAAACTTCGTAACAGAAATAAGTATCTTCAAAATCCTGAATCAGTTGTGGATATAATCTCATTATGCATCTCTAATCCACTTTTCTGGGAAGGCAAAGTAGAATGCTCAAGGTACCTTCCTCAACCCATATTCTTGATGGTGCTAAATATGCTTCTAAGCTACTGATCTTTAAAAATAAGGCTTATTGCATTTCAAAATAAACGTTGAATACAATACATACCCATGTCCTATACATATTGGGCATTCAAATAGTTTGATGGCTTGGGGGTAACGATGAGCCATGATTTATGGATCAGAGTGACGGGCAATTAAAATGTCCCAAAAAAAGTGAGTAGCTGAAATGAGAATGCTAAGATGGATAAATGGTAATAATATTGAAAGATAGGATAAGAAATTAGTGTAATCATGAAAATTTGGAGGAAACAAGATGAAAGAAAATTCTTGGGTGGTTTGATCATGTGCAATGGAGACCAATAGATGCAGCAACTAGGAATGATAGGATCTTAGTCAAATGAATAGCTGCAAAGAAATGTAGTTTTTAATATCTTGAGTATGTTTTGCACGAGGACAAAACCATGCCATATGACTTTCAACTATCTTTTCCTTTTGGAACCTAGACATGAGCAGACCATGTCCAACATTAGAGTCCACGAAGTGTCTAAGTAGACACGGATGAGGTCCTCCGGAGAAGTATCATGCAACCTAGCTAGATAATGAATTAGCTAGACTTAGGGAATGAAAGACATTCAGAATAGGAGGGAGCATTAGCTGTAGGGCCTAATGCCTCCCAGAATGGAACATGAACAATGCAGCACAGCTCTTAACATGAAAAGTCCCTATAGGCTATAGTATTTAAGAAACAAGATAGAACAAAGATTTTATAACTTCCGTAGTTTGTTAGCATATTTTCTAACAAAAGCTAGCACAAAGATAGGATAGAGTGGACTTGGTCCAGGCAGTTGTCACTTTGAAGTATCACTTCATTGCCATATTTCACCATATGATCTCACTTCTATGTATATACTTTTTAGGGAGTGCCGGAGTAATAGACAAAAGATTAATCTTGTGTAAAGAGACTTTTCACCTAGGCTAACATTGCCAAATGCAAAAATAAAAATGATTGTTGGTACAGGCTTAAAAGATTTTAACCCCACTTAAGTGGTGTAAACCCGCTCCAACACCCTCTCCCCCCACAGCTCCCCAAGTAATCTTGATTAATGAAAAAAGAAATGACATCGTCATTGGTATCATCCAGCTGTTGTTATTAGAATGGGTCAGGAATGGAGAACAAGAAAGCTCAACAACATAATTGCCAGTATAAAATGCCAAAAAAATAAGACGGATAACCAATTGAACACATTCCCTTAGCCAAACACAAAAAAAGTGATAACAATTATCATCCTAATGGCCAAATTTGCAGATGGACATGGTAGTCAAAGACGTGCCTCGCACCACACTAGGCGAGGCTCCTTTCTACGGGCGCACTCAAGAAAATGTGCGCCTTATGTATTTTTTTTACAAAAAACTTTAAGGTCCTAGCCCTTACCTCATACAAGTGGGAGGGAGGTAGTTTTTTCCACAATTGCCAAAGTTTGCTACAGTTGAACTTAAAAAACTAAAATTTACTAAAAGTGTGGTAGGGAGAATACAAATTCTTGTTAGTTTTATTGAGTGTTATTGTTGTTATGCTAGTTCACTTGGTTATGCTTTAACATATTTTTGTTGGTTTTAATATATAATTTTAGTTTTATTACATCACTAATTCATTTAATTATTTATATATATTTTTATTATTTATTATTTTGTGCCTCACTTCGCTCGAGCGAGCGCCTTAAGTGCGCATTGCGCCTCAGGCGATATGGACCATTTGCGTCTCGGGTACGCCTTGCGTCTTTGACTACCTTGGAGATGGGTTATCATTACCTAGATTACAACTAGAGAATGGTACCTTCAGGATTCCATTTAACTTGGGACCGACTACAAGTAGCATTCTGATTACTGAGCTCCTAGCATAAATTGCAAAGCAATAAGAAACCCTACAAAAGGCCGTAAAAATTTTATGGCCATCCACATTCCCAAGTCATCCTTGTTTTATAACTTTAGATATTGAAATAAGATAGCTAAAACTAGATTGTTGTGCAAATCATACACAGTTAGATTCAAACACATTAAAAAGGACCCTCGTTCTTGAAAACATAATTAGTATCTGCCCTGTAGCATCAACCTGACTCATGGATTGCCAACCATATAAACCCCCCCCCCCCCCTTATTCTGCATCTTGATAACAATTTTGTCCTCGATCCCCATCCTATCACCGCCCAGTAGTAGAAAACCCTATATACCATTCCTTCTCATGGAAAATAAGAAAATCTATCAAATAGGGATAAATTCATAGCCTAACCTTCCTCATAAAGAAGGGCATGGAAAAAAAATGACTTCTGCTAATGTGAGAGAGCAGACGTCCCTTAACAGAGTTGAATGGTAGAAAAGATTCATGTAAGAACTCAAAAAGATGGGCAGCAGCTTTCATGTTGTTTTTGTTGTTGTTATGTTTCTCATAATCATAAGGAGAAATAAGCACTCTACTCTACAAAATCGATACCAAGCAAATTTGCTAGTCTATGTAGTGTGAAAAATGAGGATCTTGTACTTTAAGGGCTAGTTTGGCTAGCCCATTGTGTTTAATTTGGCTTTCACTTGGAGCCAAAACATAATGGACTGGCCATTTGGCTAGCCCTCCGCTCTATCTGGGCCACAGTAGTCCACTCATCCAGTAAATTGGGTACTTGGATCTTTTCTGTCTATCCGGGCCACAATAGCCCACTCATTCAGTCAGTTGGGTACTCAGATCTTTTCTGAGAAAGATGGCCCTGCAGACGTTCTCTAAATAGGCGTTTGAGCAAACACCCATGCTCGGAAGTGCAATCCAAACTGAGCCCTAAGTTCCTCTATAGCATAAGACCATATGGGCAGCCGAGGAATGTTTGGGGAAAATTTGTTGAGAAGGACCATCATGGATTAAACATCAAGTTCCGCAAACCCTCTTTACACGTTTTCCCTAATTCTTTCATCCTTATTACATAATGTCGAGTTTCTATCACGAACCTGCCATCCCATATTGAAACTACCAGAACAATTGTAATCATTAATAAACCCTAACATTGTCCCAGACTCCCAATCATGTTAGAGGATTGTTATGAACAAAATGCTTTAATCTTTACTATGTTGCACGGACGAAAATATGGCATGATAAGGGGCAGACATAGATAATGATTTTTGGAGTTTCCTATTCTAGATTGCATAGACACGGTCACGAATTTGAATACAAACAGAATAAATATTTGAAATCCGGCATATTTCACAAAACTCAAGGGTCTGCTTGACAATTGTTGGGGTAGCGGTTATGAGGTATTTTGAGTACCGGTTATGAGCGGTTATGAGAAGTCCGATTTTGGATGATTTTAAATAGCGACTTTTAAACCAGTTCAACACATTCTTGGTAATTTATTAACGAGTACCCATTTTTCTTTTTATTGTCTTCTAGAATGAGTTGAGTTCTTTTTGGTCAATTATTTTCCTTGATGGCGCCTTACTTCTTTAAGTGATTAGGGAACAAGTAGTCCTCTGAAAGTTTTTTACAGAAATAAAATTACCTATATGCCCATATATAAATAAAAGCTCTCCTAAAGTTTCATTTCTGATGTTGAAGTATGCTTGATGCAAGATTCTTGTAGATGTCTTTATGGATGTTTATCGTACAGTATTCGACTTTGGCAATAACCAAATAGGATTTGCGAAGTATGCATGAAGAGAGTTTTTGTGCATCGCCTCAACTACTTACTTATATTTCTTTTGGTGAGGATATAAATGAAATAAAATAGTAAAAACCCTCAAAACCTACCGATTTGGGTGTTTATAAAAACACTCAAAATTACACTAGACCGATTTTGGGTGGTGCGTGGGTGGTGGGGTGGGGGGTGGGGGGGGTGGGGGGGTGGGGGGGGGGGAGGCGGGGAGCCGACCAAAACCAGTGTCTAAAAAAAATTATCAACCATGATTTTTTTTTTTCAAACACTACAAAAACGGCAAGCTCAAAAACTCTCCAAAATCGGTAAAAACACTGTTGCCCAGCAGACCCCAAGAGTGTAGCCATCTAGGAAGCTCGGACACTCCAGAGGTTTGGATACATCCCAAACAGTCCAAACTACACCAGCCCACACCAAAATAAGTGTCAGTTCCCGTGTCGCCCTGTCCTTACCGTGTCGTATCCGTGCAATAGGTAGCCATATTTCCAAACGATCGGAACTACTGATTTCATCATATCGTTAAGAACAAACTGCAAAATTATATCTTTCCCAAGAATTTCACTTAATCAGAAACCCTAACCCTAATTTCTTCCCCAGTAGAAGTAGCGAGATCACCTCTCTACTTGCAGTAGCGGTCGGCCTTCTTCTTGACGCGGTCGTCGAGGGCGTCCTCGACCGACTTGCTCGCGCGGGACTTGTTCTTCGGGTCGTAGCCGAACCTCTTCGCTTCCACCGGGAACAGCTCCTCGTACTTCATCTTCTTCGCCGCGTCGATAGCATATATATCTTCGCCTCCCTCTCCTCCTTCCTCCGCCACCGCCGCCTCCTCCGCCGCCTCTCCGGCGGCGACGTGATCGGCAACCGCGGCTTCGTCGTCGTCGCCGGCGACGGGATCCTTCTTTCTGTGCTTCCGCTTCTTCTTCTTGTCGGTGGTGGTGGTGGCGAGCTCGCCCCCCTTGAAAGTGAGCCGACCGCCCTTCACTTTCCGATACGGATCCGACATTTGGGAACAAAATGTTGGTGGCGGCGTCGTATCGGTCTTACTCTTAGGCTTTATTGATGGGCTTAGTTCGTGGATTGGGCTCAAATGGACAATACGGAACACTAGGTCTGAGAAGGCCCAAACTTGTTGGCCCAGTATGAATGAAGGTTTTGTATTCCTAGGAACACAATTCCCATTCTTTTCACACGAAAAAGGAGAAATGTAGTGCCACCGGAACCACAAAAATAGGTTATGAAACTAGCTATCCAAAATTCGGTATATCGTTGATGTACCGTTGTCAGTATATTGTTTATATGTCGTTGTTGCTATTTTAACTCTGTTTGAGTTCCGGTTCAGCCATCAATCCTCTATCGTCTTTGCTGCAACTCCTGTTGACGCTTCACGAAGTCCATACTATCATTCCACACGACTCGAATCAAGATAGTACCCAACAAATATGTCATCCTTTGTTAAAAGTAGCACACGATGACATATAAATATTCCTACAAAATAAGTCTTTAGCATGTAATCATGTGTACATGAAAGCTAATGTTTGACTCCCCATTTTCAGACTGAAATGGTTTACGATGTCCCTTCTAGTACAGATAGCTAGTCCCACAAAAGATCTCATAATTTATGTACCATTTTTCTCTTTCGAAGAATGGACGACAAGTATTCCTCCTAGATTGACACGATTCTGATGTCCTAGACACTGATCGAAAATTCATCGCACTTTCCAACTGAATATCTATCCCATTACTCAGAACAACTTTCAACAAAAAATTAATATAACATACCATATTTATTAGCCAAACACAATCATGCCAACTATCTTAACGACATAATACCATATAGAACGTTGCATAATAAGTTTATTCAACAACATTAACTTTATTATTCCCACTGTTTCTTCCACATCTTTAATGTCATATTTTTTCTTAATAAGCAATTGTTCCGCATTCTCATTAAAAGTCATAATATGAAGCATATAATATATAGAATATCTTTATTTGTACTGTCTTTAATCATTGCATAAATGAAAAGGAATATAAGACCTTTTTCAATAGGAGGCTCTTATTTTAAAAAGACTATAATAGAACCGTTAAAATAAAAAAATAAAAACCCTGCAAATGAGATTTATTTCTAAAACTCTATAGACGAAAAATATTAAAAATAAGACCCCTCCCCTCCATATTTCATATTCATATATCAAACCCCAACCCCTTCCCCACCTTATTAGTGTTAAATATTGGTAGGGAAGTGTAAATATAATTTTTTTTTTCTAAATGCATGAATTGGAAAGGTAACAATAATAAAATTAAAAATGGGACGGCTGTGGAGATATGAATATTAAATTGGAGGAGGAGGTAAATACAATTAATTCAAAATAGTAAACTATGTGCATGCGTATTAAATAAACTATTTACGTTCATGTACGTTACACGTGTTTTTTATGCAAGTAATTTTCATAATAAAATTATTTATAGTCAATATGATTGATATTCCAAAAAATATTCTCTGATATTATTAAAATATTAGATATGAATTTAAATTAGAGTTAATTGTAACCACCCCTCTCCCCCAATTTCATATTCATCTTTTCACGATCCTTCATTTTTTTTAATTTATTAGTGTTACCCTCGATTAGTATTAAATAATGGAGGATAAATATAATTAACTCTACTATTTTTAAGTACAATAATGAGGAACACAGAATAATAATATTTAATAAGGATATTTATTCCATATACATTATTAATAGAGCCAATAAATACTCTACTAGCACTTACTGTTGATAGCCAATGTATACTTAAGAGATTGTCATATGTGTGACATGGTTGGTTTATGTGTAGTGGTATATGTATACTCAGAGATTGTCAATTTATTATTTTATTATTTTATTATTTATTTATTCGGTTGTTGGTACAGTGGTAATGTCAATCGTACATATGGAAAAAAGTATGTGGAGGCTGAGACCTTTACACACAAAAAAAATTAATAAATAAATAAATGTT
The DNA here is from genome assembly GCA_036927795.1 of Iris macrosiphon. Lineage (NCBI taxonomy): Eukaryota > Viridiplantae > Streptophyta > Magnoliopsida > Asparagales > Iridaceae > Iris > Iris macrosiphon. Next base: position 176,972,313 of record JAYESA010000010.1, read on the forward strand.
TAGAGTTATATTTCATTACACTTCACTCCTCCAAAAACTTGTTTGCTTGCTCAATATGCTACTCTCCTACACTGCACTAAATGGCTAAATATTTATATTAGTCTGATAGAGCTAACAAGAACTTGGGATTCAAATAAGGGTGAGTATTATTCGGCCGAAAATTAGAAAAAAATTAGTTCATTTTGGAAAAAAAAATTGGTACAATTTCAGTTTTGAAAATATTAAATTTTTTTATATGATTTCGGACCAAAGCTAAAAATCGAAACAGATTTGTGCAATTATGTAAATATTATTATTTTTATGCATATTCTATGATAAAATATTTTTATAATTTTGTGTATATTTTGAAAACAACAATTCTATTTATGTGTTTTGAAGCCAACTTTGGTACAACTAGTCCAACTTTGAGTTCAACTTTGAAATACAACAAACGTGTGTATAAAATTATATTTTTTTAATCGATACTACTATATAATGAGAAAAGTTCAAGTTCACCGTAAAACTTTTTTTTTCTAAATATATCCTTACATATATTCACTAATTATATTATTCATTAAAGTTAATAGTGACAACTAGGTAATTACGAGAGCTGTCTTTTGTTCTTCCTAAATAGTCTTACAAGCATATATACAAAATATTATATATAATAATATAATAATACTAATATAACAATAAATTTAGAATAATTAAGGCAACTGTGTTTTAGTCTTCCTAAGTAGTGTTAGTAAAAATTATAACTATTTTTTTAGCTTTTCTAATAATAAATTATAAAATACGCGCAACGCACATACATATATACTAGTATAATTTAACCACAATTTCAGCTTTAACTCATGTCTATCAAACAATAGAAACAGTCTAATCGGACAAACCGAATAGATATAGCTCAACAGAAAAAACCGAATTAAATTATATCGGTTCATTTTCGGTTTTGAATTTTTATATTTTTGGCTTACTCGATTTTTGATTATTTCGATTCGGTTGAAATGGAATAAACCTAACGCTAACTCTAGAATCAAATACTGTATGTGCAACATCTATGATATGTTAATGGATTGAAGCGGAATCAAACAGACATAAAACACCAAATAAAGATAACTCTTGCAATAGATAGATGGGTAGGATGTTGTTGAGGATCTTGGTTAGTTTGGCATCAGTCCACTCAAGGGAAAGAGTTATCCCTGTCCTCTAGAAAGGCTGTTGATAAGGGCACTAATAAATTTATTCGAAAGCAGTTCAAATATTTATTATTGATAATTATAAATTTGTCACTTCCAAAATTTACTCGGGACTATCCACTCTTGATTTTTTTTATCATCAGAACTGTCAAAATTTTGACAGTCCTACCAATGGTTAGGTCAAGTCCTTCTTGACAGTCCTAACCATTGGTAGGACTGTCAAAAGTTTGACAGTCCTAAAAATATATGTTGAATTTTTAGGACTGTCAAAATTTTGACAGTCCATCCAATTGGTAGGACTGTCAAAATTTTGACAGTCCTAAAAAATAACATATATATGTCAAATTTTGGACAGTCCGACCAATTGGAAGAACTGTCAAAATTTTGACAGTCCTAACAATTGGTAGGACTCTTAAAATTTTGACAGTTCCGATTATAAAAAAAATTAAGTGTAGATAGTCCCAAATAAAATTTAGAAATGACAAATTTGTAATTATCAATAATAAATATTTGGACTGTCTGCGAATAAATTTAGTAGTGTCGTTATCAACAGCCTCTGGAAATACACCACTAGTCTTCGTCATATAGGCAACAATGCAGATCCATGGATTCATAGTTATCCACTCCTTATTTAGTCATGTTATAATGGAACTTCCCAGTTAGGCAGTCCTTAGAAAGAAAAATATTCAGCCATACGTTGATTTCAAGCCATAGGTTAGGCGCAAGCGGATTTGGTGAGAGAACACACATTGATCATTTCCTCACAATGTAGGAGAAATAGTAGTGCCAAGTTCCTTTCTCGTGCTCTTGGTCCTCCTCATGGAATTATGCTCTCTTTTACTTGCAAGCATGAGGAACTTCCTCCTCCGCCGATGATGTTTTCGGAAGAGAGAGAGTTGAATTCTTCTCCTCCGTCTACTTTCCTCCTATGAATTTCGCTCGCAAGTTCCAACCTACTTTCCATTTTCGGTAAGAGTTCAGGTTCAAGGATTCAAAGCTCGAGAAAAGTACGTAAATACTAATTAATGGCTACCAGGTAGAACTATAATTTCGCTTGACGTTCCAACCTACTCTCTCTTTTACTTGCACCCTATATTCCTGTGCTTGACTTTGTTCGCTGCCATGTAGAACTATAAGAACAATTTGTTGAGTCACCTTTAAATGGGAAATTTATTAAGGCACTACAAGTTTAAATGGGAAATTTATTAAGGCTTACTCAAGACTAGTCCAGGATTGGGACTAGTCCATTAATGAACAAAGTTTACTCACACTAGTCCATTTGTTTACTCATACTAGCCCAAACTCCCATAATCTCCACCGGAGTTTTCCTCCCTCCTCCCTTTCTTGTCGGAGCCCTCCTCCTCCGCCTCCTCCCCCGTCCTCCACCGCCGCCTCCCGTCGCCGTCTCTGCCTCCTCCCCCGCCTCCCGCCGCCTCCTTCTTCTCCCGTTCCTCCGTCTCGTACCACCTTTCGGTACTCGACTATCTCGGCACCCGTCCGCTGCTCCTCCCTCCCCTCCTTCCTCCGTCGCTGCCACCAGGTCCTCCACTCCGCCGCCGAAAGACATGAATAATAACATAATGACAAAGAAAAATAACAGCACACAGGAAATCAAAAAAGAAAAAGAAAAAAAATAGAAGAACTGTCAAAATTTGACATATATGTTGATTTTTAGGACTGTCAAACTTTTGACAGTCCTGTCAATTGAAAGGACTGTCAAAATTTTGACAGTCCTAAAAATATATGTTAAATTTGTAGGACTGTCAAAATTTTGACAGTCCTTCCAATTGGTAGGACTGTCAAAATTTTGACAGTCCTAAAATTTATTTCTGTTAATTTATTTTGTTAATTGGTGGGGGGGCCAATTTATTTTGTTAATTTTATGTTTTATTTAAGAAAATATATTTTAACGAAATAAAATTAAAATAAATTTACTGTATCGAAATTTTAAAATTAACAAAAAAATAAAATAAATTAATTCAGTTATCGATATGTATCAAAATTTTAAAATATCCCAAATTTCTATCCTTAAAATTTGTTAAAGTATTATGTTATTTAAAATAGTAAATTTATTATTGGTACATCAAATATTTTGTAAAAAAAAAAAAAATTTACCAAAAGTAAAATTTGGAGGTCGAAATATCGTTTTTTTGCGATTCTAAAAATTTGGAAAGTCCGTCAAACGGTGAAACGGTTTATCCCGAAGTACTTTTCCATACGGTCATTTTGGCACAAACTGGACCTTGTTTCGATCTCCCAGTCAAAAGTTATGATACTTTAAAGTTTTATATTTTATATTTTTGCCTATAATATGTACGTCTTACTTCGGATGAAAATTCTCTCTACACAAATTGTGTTACTCTCGTCGAAAACATACAAATCGACCTATTATGTGACAAAAAACGATTTGAAAACAAATAGTTATGGCCGTTCGAAGTCTGATCGACGGCAGACGTAATATTCGTACGGTAGAATTTTTTTTTCTTTTTTTGGGTTCAATGATAACATATTTTATTTTGGATGTTAAACTAAATAAAAAAAAATCAAAATCCAAAACTAACTAAAAAGAAAAAATTAAAAAAAAAATCCTGACAATTAAAATGATGACTGTCAAAATTTTGACAGTCCTCATTGTTTGTGGGACTGTCAAAATCCTGACAGTCCTAGTTTTATATAAAATTTTCAGTGGGTTAAAATTAGGACTGTCAAAATTTTGACAGTCCACATAGCTTGTGGGACTGTCAAAATTATGACAGTCCAAGTGGTAGGACTGTCAAAATTTTGACAGTCCTGATTATAACAGTCCCGAGTTTGGGAGTGGCAAACTTGTAATTATCAATGATAAAAATTTGGGCTAGCCCCAAGTAACTTTTAGGATGGCAAACTTGTAATTTTTTGTAAATTTTCAATGGGCTAGCCCCGAGTAAAATGTGTAGTGCCCTTATAAATTATCTTTAAGTGCCGAGTCATTAGTTACGAATATTTCTATAGGCACTAAAAAAATTACTTAGGCTAGTCCAAATTTTTTTTAGGACAGTCCTACATAATTAGGACTGTTAAAAATATTGACAAACTTTCAAATTGAAAGGACTGTCAACATTGTGACAGTCCTAAATAATTAGGACTGTAAAAAAAAATTGACAGTCCTTCCAATAGGAAGGACTGACAATTTTTTGACAGTCCTAATTATGAAACAAATTATAGGATGAGGAGGATAGAAGAAGAATAAGCAGCAGCAGGGGCGAAGGGGCAGATGGTGGCGGCGGGGTCCTGGGGCGGCGGCGAGGGCGGATGGTGGCGAGGGCGTGGCGGCGATGGGCGAGCGGCGGCGGCAACAATAGTGGCAGCAGCCGCAATAGCAACAGCGGGGGCGGGAGGCGAGCGGTGGCTGGACGGTGGGGCGGCGACAGGGCCAGCATAGCGGGGGAGGGGACGGCCTCCTCCTCCTCCGCCGACTGGGGTTGGGGTTAGGGTTAGGATTAGGATTAGGGTTAGGGTTTAGAGTGGGAGAGAGGGGGGTGGACAACCCATAGTAAATTTGGGAGTATCCTGTATAAAAATTACAGAAACCTAGATTGTCATGAAGTAATAGATTGTCCTAAGCAATTTTTGGAGTGCCTATAGAATTAGCCTTAGTTATTGAACTCCTAGTGAGTCTCTGGGAAGCTTTTCCTGCATCCTACAACTTTTATGGGTTTAGATATGAATTCATGTTCTAAATCTGTCTAGAATGGGGGGTGTGTATGTGTGTGTGTGTGTCTATATATATATATATATATATATATATATATATATATATATATATATATATATATGGGAGAGGATATTACACCAAGTAATCTCAGCCACACATTTTTTTGAAATGTGTGGTTATAAAGTATGCTGACGTATCGGTAACTTTATGTGATGATTTATGATCACATATTTCAAAAAATGTGTGGTTGTGATTGCTTGGTGCAATATCCCGCTCATATATATATATATATATATATATATATATATATATATATATATATATATATATATGGGACACCCACTGGTAGGTCCTGGGTTCGAATCCCCCCAGGCTCCTGGGTGGCTTATATAGCCACTACCCGACTTGGAAAAAAGAAACTAATATATATATATATATATATATATATATATATATATATATATATATATAGAGAGAGAGAGAGAGAGAGAGAGAGATAGAGAGAAAGAGAAAGATAGAGAGAGAGAGAGAGAGACGTGATGCATGTGCAACGCGTTTTACAAATGTTAATACCAATTATGTAGCAAAGATAACCAGTGCCACTCTCGTCCACACTGTGTCACTTGATACAGTTAACTGGATCGAAAACAATTCAACTTTTGTTTGTCCCATTAGTCTCCGAACTCTCATAAACTTCAAATGTTAACAAATAAAATAACTAATCCATTCATGGACATCATACTTTCCCTATATTGATCAAACTACTAAAACTACATCATATTTAAAAATCGACCAGCAGAGAACATCGAACGCGACGTAGGCCCTGACGTGACCAATTTTACGTTCCGGTTCCGTAGAACCAAACGTGGCCACTGGATGTGATGCCGTACAAGTCTAAATTATACTTGTACAAGACAAGCACCAAAATGACCGATTTAGCAATTAAGTTACAGAGTCGTCGTAACAGAAATACTGAACAGAAAAGTTGAATCAATACGAGATATACAAAAGAATGATTCTTTTTATTGATAATGAAACGAGATTACAATGACTCGAAGACAAGAATATCTCGATTACAAATCTCTCTCTCTCTCTCTCTCTCTCTCTCTCTCAATACAATAGATTATGCCACAAGGATTACAACTTGAGAACTATAGAAACAATGATGTTTCATACATTATATCCTTTATATATAAAGAAAGCTACATCCCACACGCAATACTTTAAGTCGCCCACCAAGCTCCAATGCCTCGGTACATCCAAGCAAACTCCACACTTACGAAGATCTTGTGAGGGATCAGTACATGAAAATGCACTAGCGAGTGGCCTCTCATCTACTCAACAGAACCAACACGTCCATTATGTGAGTGCAAGCAAATATATGTAGTCTTTCTAATCTTGCCTTAGGATATGTTACATGACATAGTAGAAATATAAACATACTTGTGTCACAGGCATATAAGTGTCACGTAACAGAGTTTGAACTTATCCAATACTTACCCTCTATCCTATCTTGTCAGTACATTAATATCAATTAAAATCTATACTCAAGTGTCACAAGCATGTCTGCAGAAGACAATCGTTAGACCCAAAATATAAGTGTATCATGAACTCATTTTCATGCAAATATAACAGATAGTCCTGTGCATAGATAGAAATTAGCATGCTGCCTAACTCTACATAAAAGTCACCGACACCACAAGCCATCCTGGACTCTAGTGAAATGGGATACCTTCTAGCCCGAGTAACTAGCCTCCACTGGAGGTCCCGAATCACCCTCGCTAGTACGTCAGTGCCACTCCTCCTAGGCTGAATCGATCCCAGTGCCCCAGCGATCATTCGAGGAACAATACCTTGTGTACAAGTTATCTAATGACTTTGCAAATACGTGAACATCTAGACTCTAACACAAATGCATGGTACAAATATGAAAGTAAAATGTACACACTTTTCTTCTTCATTACCATACAAACGCAGTTTCCGTCCAGGATACTGCCTTGACGACACAATGGTCCCAAACCTTTCTATGTTCCTATATATGAAACACAATGTGATAGTCCTCCTGTACAGAGTAGCAATACTATATTCTATACGATAAATCTAACATCCATGTTATATCCAAAAGATAAGGTATTGCAACAGTATGAAAATAAATTCTATAGAGAAAGATAAGATAGTCCATGTGATAAAAATAAAGATAGCTCTACTTTACACAATTCTATATTATCAGTACAAGTCCATCAAAAGTAGTAGTACGAAAGTCTATCTCTTGTGTTAAGTTATTATTCTATGTTTTATGCAATACAATATAGAATGCGATTACTCTTTTATATAGGTGGTTCTCTTCTTTTATTAGCATGCATCAACTTATAGCATAGCAATAGAACTAGCAGCAAGTTTATTAAGTGTGAAGGTAAAGCAAAGAAGGGATCATCAAAACCACCCACCTGATGAAGCACTCTGCCTCGACAAAGCAGAACTTTGAATATGCCTCTGAATGAGCCAAAGTCCAGATGGGGCTTCGCCAACAAATCATCTCTCTGAACCAAGCAGAGCGGGACATTACATAATATATCACTCAGAAAAAAGTTTTATCCACGAAACTTCCAAGAACAAACTCCTCCAACAGAAACGCATGACCAAAGAAGAAACTGCTACTCAAATTCTGATACCGACTCCATGGCCGAACATTTAGACCAAAATCCAAGAAATCGTAAAATACCTTCCAAATCTGATCGATACTTGCTTCTCATTCCTTTGAACCCAACAACTCATCTGCAATAGCTTTCTGCACTTAAACCCAATGTCTACTCTTCAAATCCAAAGCTGCACAAATAACATTCAAACAACTAAACTCAACATAATCCATGAAGCATATCATATATATCCAACTTGGATACATCTTGCATAATATCAAAGGTCACTTGAACACCATCTTCCAACAAGCCTCAATCAATGCAAACTCACTCAAGCCTTAACCCAATCCATCGAAAAGCTACATCACCAAGATCAATCCAACCATATCCAAAACTTCACCAATAATTCTTTGCCTCCACCAATACTGCATCTCGTGTAGAACTTTATTACTCAAAATTACTAGACAGCTAACACTCAAAGCACCAAGGGACAACTTAGAACTAAGGCAAACTTACCCAAACACTATACATCTATCTATTCTGAATTCAAAGAACATAGCTAAGTCAATCAATATCCAATCAAATCCAAGTGTTGCACCTCAACCAATCCAAATAATTCTCAAAATATCAATTTCAAATCCCAACCAATCTTATAAACCTGACTAGGGGTAAATCACAAACATACCTCAATACTCAATTATAGCACGAAGTCACCATTGAATTGATATATGTTTTATCTTTCGAGAATTTCTCAACTCAACAAAACATTTATCTATATTCAAATTACTTATTACGTATACCTCGGCCGTACTCTTCCAAATACAATCCCAATCCTGATAATATCGTTCAATTTTGAATAATTATAAATTTGTCTTCATTCAATCCCCAAGGAACAATAATAATGCATCTCTTGCTCGCAACATATCGAAACATGAATCCATCTCACTTATCAACTTTTTTTAAATAAAAATAAAATTTGAACCATCAAAATTTGATCCATTCCATTAATGAACAACAAATTCTTCCAATCAATCCCTTACGATGACACGATCGATATCCCAAGTATTTTAGCCTTTGCAATTATAATATTATCCCAGGTAAGATCAATCCAAATTCAAGCCAATTCAAATTCATAGATCATACTACCATCAATAACTTCTTCGAAGCATGATTTCAAATTACAATCCTATTCATCATCAAACTTTTGTGCATTACCTTCACTCATATATAAATCTAATAGGATATATAAATTTGACAATACAATCCAAATCCAAGCCAATTCAAATTTATAGATTGCACTACCATCAATAACCTCTTCCAAGCATACAATTTTGAATCACAATCATATTCGATCGTCATCAAATTTTTTTTCATCACCATCACTCATATATAAAACCAATAAGATAAATTCTACAATACAATCCAAATCCAAGCCAATTCAAATTCATATATCGCACTACCATCGATAACTTCCAAGCGTACGATTTCAAATCGCAATACGATTCATCATCAAACATTTTTCATCACTTTCACTCGTATATAAATAAAATAAGATAAAATTGACAATATGAAATCAATCTGACTAGTCCACGATATCATCTCTTTCTTTCAACTGAAAGTAATCAATCCATCAAAATCCAAATATAATATGTTATTCTAATCGTAGTAATCCATCAAAACTCCTAAGAACCAGATTACATCCAAAGCCTATTCTCCCAAGCTCACTACCCGATATAGTCTACCTAGGAAACGCTTCTATGGTCAATCAAATCGATCATATAACTCAACATAGGGACAATCACCAAACCACTAGGCTAGCTCACCAGGCTGCACTCAAATATCAAGATCACCATCTCTACTAGACAACCAGAATCACTGTTCTCACCCAGTGTCAAACCTTAGTCAACAATCTAAGGGATTCTACATACCCAAGTCTTCCCACTTAAACTTCTAAACATCTATCATATATTATCTTGCCAATATCAGCAAACTTAAAAATCAAAGGGGTCGAAGTATATTCAGCAAAGCCAATCCTAGGGTAGATCCATTTCGACAATCATCCTCGATTATATCACGATCGACACTATCAATCCAAGCAATTTATATAGTCCACGTCATCAAATCTGTATGATAGAATCCACCAAACTATTTTTACAAGTCTCGACCACTAAATCATAAGTCAAATTTCTCAGTTACCAATCCCAAGTCATATATTCAATCATATATCTACCAATCATAACTTACTTTAAATTTTTAATCTTGCTCGTCTTCGATACATGCCTTCAATCTACTTCTATTTTTAAACCAACTTAATATCAATCCACAAGTCAGGACAATATTTTTCATAATCACCAATTGCTTCATTCTCACATATTTATTTCATCCAAGTTTTAGATCAACTTCCAGAATCCTCCTGATCCATCAATCAAGTCATTCTAAATCAATAATCAATCAACAAGAATTCCAACATTTACCAAGCTAAATTCAACTAATATCCGTTCAGGCCATTCTCAAGATTCATCTAACCAAGTCATTCGAAACTTCAAAACTTATCATTCAATCCGCCAATGGTTGTAACTTAGAATCTATCAAGATAACAAAAACTCAATTATTCAATCTGCAACACACTTATCATTTATTCAGCCAAAATATCCCCAAGTTAGCATATATCAATATCGGATACCTTAATATCATCAAATATTTGCATAACCAAGAAAATATCTTTTTGCTACTCAATTCTATGCTATCTTTCAAACTAGATACAAGATCAACTCATCCATACTCAAGGTCAAATCAGCTATGTCTATTTCAAATCATCGATCAATACACTTCTTAAATCTTCAAGTCATTCTCAAATCTTCTATTGTCACTGTTGTTACATGGTAGGTGAATGACACCGGCTGATGGATATAAAAGCCTCTACTTAGTGTCGATTAGTCTTTCAACAATATTTTGAGCTGTAGATCATTTGGTTGTCCAAATAAAAGCTGAACTTGAGTAACCAAGATCCATGAGTCCAGAGTTATTGAACCAGTTGATGAATGGCTGAGAATTAAGGATTGACATATCATTACCACCTCTTTTTTCTTTTGTGTTAAGTGTGGTATTAAAATCACCTATACATAGCTATGGATTAGTATTTTCCTCGGTGATTTGACCAAATGATCACCAAAAAGGGTATTTATCTGCAACCATTGGGGATCTATATAAACAAAATAAATGATATTCAGGAATAGAATGTCTAGCGTGTAGGACTATGTGTATATGATTTTTAGAATCAGGTACAATACTAGTTTGATTTTCTGATTCCAAAATAGTGCCAAACCTTCAGAACTTTTCGTAGTTGCTAAAGCATGACAATTAATGAATCCAAGTTTAGATGGAATCTTGGTAGCTTCAGTTGATGAGCATTTAATCTCTGAAAGAAAGGCAATTGACGGTCTTATCGACTGGAGGAATGCTTGAAGGATTCAAATTGTCGGATCATTTCTCAAACTCTAAACAATTCTAGGAGATAATCATTGATAATGTGGCTGTTTATGGCCAGCCACCACCGCCACAGAAGAATTAGAATGAGCCTTTTTCTTTGGAGGATTGTCTTTTGAATCAACCTCAAATACATGATCGTAGACATCCGTTTTTCTTTTTTGGCCAAAAACAGAGGAAGAGGTAGCTAATGGGAGTTGGATAATCCTGTTTGATTTCTTCCAAGTCTTACGAAACCTTGAAAAAGTGTTAGCAATAATCTCAGGTTGCTTGAGTTTCTTGACTAAGAGAGGAGAGGGTTCAACAACATCTACAATGGATATATTAGGAAGTATAGGGTTAGATGATGGGTAATCGTGAGACAGTCTTAGAAATTAAGAAAGTAGAAGATGTGGGTGAAGCAACGGATGCATCTAGAATATATTGGATAAATAAAGCATAATTCATGGTGCAATGCATATGAGCATGAGAGGTAGGCTGTGTGTAACCACCGTAAATTCAAAACTTTAATTTGGTTTTATTTTGTCAAACTAAAATTAATTGTTATAATAATTGTTAGTTAACTAATCTAATTAGTATTTAGTTTAGTTCTTAATTACAATTAAGTCATGGTTATAATATTCTAATCCTAACTAACTAGATTTCATTTTTATTAGAATTCAAATTCAAATTAGAAGTAGTAGTGGCAGACTTGTAAATAACCAAAACCATCCTCACTTATAGTGGCCAGCCCTACCCCTTTCCCTCCTTAATTTCATTTCCACAACTTTAGCTTCTTCCTCACTTCATCTTTCCCACCTCTCTATCAAAAATCCAAACCCTAATTTTTTCTCCATTACTCCAAATCAAACCATTCTTTCTCCAAACCTCTTCCAAAGAGGAGCTAAAGCTTGGAAGCACAAGGAAAGCTTAGGAGGAGCACAAGCAAGGTGGATCGTGTCTAATTCATCTTTCTTGTGTCCTCAAATTCGTGGATCTACATTGGGGATCTACTTCCAATAGGTAAATTATTACTTCCCCCATTTTATATGGTATAATTCTAATTAGATAATGTTGTCACGACCCGCACCCGATATAGGGGCACGAGTACGTGGGTACGTGCAGCCTACGCCGCAACATCGACGGTAGAACACTGTCTAGGTCACAATACTAGCTAATCACTCTCACATGAATATCCAACTCCATAAGGAGACACAGATATCACAATATAATATGGACAATACTCAATCACATAGCTAAAGCACGATAAGATATCGAAGAATAAGTAAATCAAAATGTAACACAAGTCTAAAATAGAAATAATCTAACTTAAATAATAATATCCAAGTCTCAGCAAAATATGCCGGAGACAAATTCGGTATCAAAAATCTACTAAAAGAAACTAACTAAATAACTAGTGATCCCGGCTAGACCTCCCGGAATCGCAACTAAACAACAAGATCCAAGTCTGCAGCTACTCTCCCTGTGGTCCATAAAATGTCGGACACCAGTCCTCTAAGGCGTAGTCTAGAAAAACATTTCCAGTCAGGATGGAGCAAAGTATATCTCAAATAACAGTTCCAGTTAATTGATGAGGACTATAAAACAATAAATAGATGATGCTATATACTGAGAGAAGGCAATAAATAAATACAATAACAATATAAAGAGACAGGCAATATGGTACAGTCAGTGCATATATGAAATGAAGAGAATAAGGTACAATATCATATACGGGTGATGTAGTATATAAACTAAAATAGAGAACTGTAACTATTCTAAGTGTTTAAAATCATACTTTCGAAATGTGATTTACTTGGAAACTTGTACGATAGCTACATGGCCTGGTTAATCATACGTGAGGTGTATGATTAACACTAACAATATCAATACTTGTACGATAGGGATTTGATCACATCTCTCACTAGCAATTTCCTCGCCCCCAACTAGTACCGTGGATCCAATCATGACACGTCACGATACACGATCAATATCCAATATATCATGTATGATGTCTGTCATGCCCCGATCTCCCGCAGGCTAAATCGGCCGTTCCCGCTAGGCGAGAATCACCGCACCAGCGCTCCCGCAAAACGATCGCTTTATTGACCCATCCGGACGTGATGCCGCGCGAGCGTGATCCACGCCCGTACAAGACCGTGGTTCATTGGCTGGCGGTAAGAGTTCTAAGCCACAGAGTCGCACAGATTGTCCGAGTGGAGCGGAGTCATGAACGCATAGGCGATCGGTAACAAGTTCACTGAGTTGACAATATAGCGGAAGCATTGAATAACACAAGTTAAAGTAAAGCAACTCTTTATTGATATAAACATGTGTTACATGCGGCGTATAGCCGAGATTACAAGTCGCTCAAGCCCCTCTCTTTGAAACAGTAAAAGCGTGCCAAGTGGCTACAATGGTAGAATGATTGTACAGGCAATGTTCCGACGATGTTCACAACATTATGTCTTGTATATGTGCTTCAGTTCCAGACGCAATGCCCCAAGGCTTCAGAGGGAACTCCTGGCCTTAGCACGCACGAATGAGGCATCCGCACCGAACGAGGTTCTCCCGTACCCTGCATACAAACTGGTAGATTATCAGTACATTGAATGCACTGGTGGAGAAGCTACTCGCCCGCTCGACAAATCCAAACACATAATACAGGTTCCGTGCATCAACTATTAGGTTATCTTTCTAGTTGCCTTAGGATCAGTTTCATGCAAGATTTGAATAGCCTAACACGTGTGGCAGTGCGCCGTGCGACATGAGAGAAAACACGGCGAGACTTACCAACTTACCATTTACCTTCCCTGTCCAAGGCAAACATTTTTAATTCAAGCACGGGCAAGTATAAACATTCAGGGGCATTCATAATGAAAACCAAAGCAATAGCATATGCAAACACGAGAGTTGTTATATCAAGATCGTTCAGGTGTTCAGTGTTCTTTGATGCAATGCAATGACTCGCACGCGGATAGTCGCTAAACGAGGATGACTTATCTATATGACAATTATTGCTGGCATAGCCATAAAGGACGAGTTATAGTCACGGGATAGAAAATGCTATACGACACAGGTAGCGAGCCCCGCCACATGCCATCTTCATCCTCAATTCCAATTGACTAATCCATATGTTCCGTCCGGATCGGATCGGTCCCAGCTCCCCGACGACCGTCCGCAAAACCTCCAAAACCTTGTGCACCAAGTTATCCGCGACATGCAGGTCTATAGGGTTATCTATATCCATATCCATATCCATTCCATATCCATTATGATACAATCAATAACACGATTACAATTATGAATTTTTGCTATGAACGAGCTTGGACAGGATTCTCGTTCATAGGTAAACTTGATGTGATCACAGTACAGTATTCACTTGCCTTGATGCATGCCCCTGTTTCGGGGATGCCTTGGTGACCTAACGGTTTCGGATACTTGCAAGCTCAATTGCACAGAAGAGCTATATGATAGTCTCCTGGCTGACTCAATACATGAACAATACAATAACGTTAGGCAAGCAAGCATTCGTTTCTCAGGAAGTTATGCAAACACGATGGCTCGAGCCAGAAGGTAAACCGAGAGGTGAAACCGTAGAGACTTCCCAAGCAACACGTTCTAGAGTAGCATGCGAGGGTATGAACGTACATATAAGCAATGTTTCATTTCCATGTTCTAGCATAAGCAATACAAGTTGGGATTATTTCCTTAGCTAGGTGCGTTGGATTTCTGTTAGCATGCAGGGGGTGAATCACCTAGCGACTAGCATGTATCATTCCAGATTTTATATGTGCTGGCTAAGCAAAGACAAGTTCACCGTAGCCACCCACCTAGCGATGATTCACTCAGTCAAGCGATACGTCAAACGAGCCTCTGGAAGCCTAAGCCGGATCCTGTAGGGACAAGTCTGGATATCCTTTGCTTCTCGTTTGAGGCAAAGCGGGTTGGGACAGTTGCACTTTTGTCGTTTGAGTCGGCAGTCCGCTTGAACGGAATGGGGTGTTACATCCTACCCAACTCAGAAAAAGTCTCGCCCTCGAGACTTACTAAGGACAAGCAGTACGTTTCAATCAATTTTGATTTTAACGATACAAGGCTGAGGCAAACCTATACAAGTCGTTGTACTTATTTATTTGGATATTCACTTGCACAAGCATTCGAGATCAACATATCGCTTAGTCTGGATCGTGCGCAAATTCGAAGTACACCTCTAGCGTGAGCATGTTAACCAGCTTAGTGATAGCGAAGTCTTAGCACTCGAGTTTTACTTTTTCTTAAGTCTTGGATCGTGCACAAGTTCAAGGCATCCCTCGAATAGAGGCATTCAACCAAACTTAGAGTTAGTAAAATCGGACAAGCTACTTGCGATAATCTCAAGGGTTCACACAGGTTGGCACAAAGGCCATTCGTAGCACAATATCATACAAGCAATCATATCATTCAAAACGTATTTTGAAAGTATTTAGACTTATTGTTAGAACATCCCATTGAGGCATTGAGAGAGAGCGTGCCCATAACCCACGAATGAGCTTTCAAAACTGTTATAATCGAAGTGAAGTTTAAAGGCGTAGAAGCCAGGCTCTGATACCAACATGTCACGCCCCGATCCCCCACAGGCTAAATCGCCCGTTCCCACTAGGCAAGAATCACCGCGCCAGCGCTCCCGCGGAACGATCGCTTTATTGACCCATCCGGACGTGATGTCGCACGAGCATGATCCACGCCCATGCAAGGACGTGGTTCATTGGCTGGCGGTAAGAGTTCTAAGCCACAGAGTCGCACAGATTGTCCGAGTGCAGCGGAGTCATGAACGCATAGGTGATTAGTAACAAGTTCACTAAGTTGACAATATAGCGGAAGTATTGAATAACACAATTTGAAGTAAAGCAACTCTTTATTGATATAAACATGTGTTACAGGCAACGTATAGCCGAGATTACAAGTCGCTCAAGTCTCTCTCTTTGAAACAGTAAAGGCATACCAAGTGGCTATAATGGTAGAATGATTGTACAGGAAATGTTCCGACGATGTTCATAACATTATATCTTGTATATGTGCTTCAGTTCCGGACGCAGCGCCCCAAGGCTTCAGAGGGAACTCCTGGCCTTAGCACGCATGAAGGAGGCATCCGCACCGAACGAGGTTCTCCCGCACCCTGCATACAAATTGGTGGATTATCAGTATATTGAATGCACTGGTGGAGAAGCTACTCGCCCGCTCGACAAATCCAAACACGTAATACAGGTTCCGTGCATCAACTATTAAGTTGTCTTTCTAGTTGCCTTAGGATCAGTTTTATGCAAGATTTGAATAGCCTAACACGTGTGGCAGTGCGCCGTGCGACATGAGAGAAAATACGGCGAGACTTACCAACTTACCATTTACCTTCCCTGTCCAAGGCAAACATTTTTAATTCAAGCACGGGCAAGTATAAACATTCAGGGGCATTCATAATGAAAACCAAAGCAATAGCATATACAAACACGAGAGTCGTTATATCAAGATCGTTCAGGTGTTCGGTGTTCTTTGATGCAATGCAATGACTCGCACGTGGATAGCCGCTAAACGAGGATGACTTATCTATATGACAATTGTCGCTAGCATAGCCATAAAGGATGAGTTATAGTCATGGGATAGAAAATGCTATGCGACGTAGGTAGAGAGCCCCGCCACATGTCATCTTCATCCTCAATTCCAATTGACTAATCCATATGTTTCGTCCGGATCGAATCGGTCCTAGCGCCCCAGCGACCGTCCGCGAAACCTCCAAAATCTTGTGCACCAAGTTGTCCGCGACATACAGGTCTATAGGGTTATCCATATCCATATCCATTCCATATCCATCATGATATAATTAATAACACGAGTATAATTATGAATTTCTGCTATGAACGAGCTTGGACAGGATTCTCGTTCACAGGTAAACTTGATGTGATCACAGTACAGTATTCACTTGCCTTGATGCATGCCCCTGTTTCGGGGATGCCTTGGTGACCTAACGGTCCTGGATACTTGTATGCTCAATTGCACAGAAGAGCTATATGATAGTCTCCTGGATGACTCAATGCATGAACAATACAATAACGTTAGGCAAGCAAGCATTCGTTTCTCAGGAACTTATGCAAACACGATTGCTCAGGCCCGAAGTTAAACCGAGAGGTGAAACCGTAGAGACTTCCCGAGCAATACATTCTAGGGTAGCATGCGAGGGTCTGAACATACATATAAGCAATATTTTATTTCCATGTTCTAGCATAAGCAATACAAGTTGGGATTATTCCCCTAGCTAGGTGCGTTGGATTTCTGTTAGCATGCAGGGGGTGAATCACCTAGCGACTAGCATGTATTATTCCAGATTTTATGTGTGCTGGGTAACCAAAGACAAGTTCCCACCTTAGCGATGATTCGCCTCGGTCGAGCGATACGTCAAACGAGCCTCTGAAAGCCTAAGCCAGATCCTGTAGGGACAAGTCTGGATATCCTTTGCTTCTTGTTTGAGGTAAAGCGGGTTGGGACAGTTGCACTTTTGACGTTTGAGTCGGGAGTCCGCTTGAACGGAATAGGGTGTTACAATGTCTAAATCAATGCCGTATACAATGTTAATACGATAACCAATATAATATCTTATGACTAAAGATCCAATCTATATACTAGTCCGTGTAACACAGTGTCAAGAATCAGATGTAACATTTCTAGATATTAGAATTATAAAAATTATCAAATAACAGAAATTATCAGAGAATGTACTCTCCTGGGGTCCTTAGCTGGCAATACTAATATCCTGTTTCCAAAGTATTGTATGAATGATCCAACAGTCCTATAGACATATCATATAATATAATATTGTATCATACATTACACTAACACACACAATCAAAACACAATGAACTCAGAGACTATTCTAGGGGGTATCACGTCTGTAATTGCTTTGCATAACAGACAGTCAATGATACGGGTCTTGCCAGTACGTCGGTGTACATATGGCAGTCTGCTAACATGTTACAGGGTCACAGGGTCATGTAACTACGGGATATCCGTAATTACACTCGGGTCACCTAGTACATATATAAATATACATATTATTATCTAGTATATAACATTAATACTTACAATATACATATACACCAATTAAATACATATACAATATATATATATATATATATATATATATATATATATATATATATATATACACTAATTGAATTTATACTATATATATACATATACATACTAATTAAATATATTCATATTAAACGTATACTAGGGAATACATCTACAATACATATACATATGTATATATATACTAATTTGAAAAATATACTATATATATATATGTGTGTATATATACCAATTATACATATTAAATATATACTACATACATACACTAATACATACTAATACATACACCCTTCTATCAATATACAATATGCGTATACACGTACGTGTATGCAACAAGAAGGAGAAATTTGAACCTGTGCGTGCGGGAATGAAGCGTTCGACGACGAGGTGAGGGCTTCTCCTGCTGCTACTTGTTCAGGCGAGCTCGGTCCGGTTCAGCGTGCCGTTGCATCGTCGAGTCAAAGGGGTGTCAGGGGAGAAAGGTTCAGCGGTTCAGCGGGGTGGTCGGCTTGGCGTGGAGGAGGACAGGAAAGAGGGGAGGAGAGCAGGTCGTGGTGGTGCTGGTGGTGTGAAGTGGTGGCCGGAGGTGATGCGGGGCGTCGTTCAGGCGAGGGAGGAGGAGAATGTCGGGTCAGGGTGGCTGTGAAGTCGGGTTCAGGCGGGAACAGCGGGGTTTAGGCAGTCGTGGCAAGGTTTTTGGTGGGTTGCAGGCGGGATGGTCTCCGTAGGTGATCGGAGAAGACAATGGTGATAAAGGTGGTGGCTGGGAGCAGTGGTGGGAAGTCCGGCAGGATGATCCGGTCGTGCAGCGTTCGGTGGGTCGGCTCTGGTGCACGCAGTCATGCGCGGGGTGGCCTGGTTAGGCTGGGTCAGGGTGTTCTCAGGCGATCAGTCCGGTCGTTGATGGGAGGCGAGGCTGACGGGGATGACGGAGATGGGCGATGGTGGTGACGGGGAGGCTAGGAAGAAGGAGGAGGAGATCGGAAAGGACGTAAAGAAGTCAGAGGCGGTGGCGGTTGAGGTGACAATGGTGGTGGTGGTAATGGAGGTTGGCCGAAGAGGGGTTGAGAACAGCTCCGGTCGAGTGCTTCAGGCGAACGTCGGAGGTCGGTTCTGTGCAGTCGGGGTCGTCGACGGGATGGCGAGTGCTGCTGCAGGCGGTCAGCTCCGGTCTTCAGGCGAGCGGCGGGTGGTTCGGCTCCGGTCGACGAGGGCGGAGGACGGAGAGGCAGGGTGCGGCAGCTTCAGGCGAGAGCGGGTGGTCCGGGTTTTGACGGGGTCGAGGGTGGAGGCGTCAGGGAGAGGGAGATGACAGAAAGATGGGGTGCGGCTGAAAGCTTAGGTTTTGGTTTAAAACAAAAAAGGAAAAGTAAAGAAGAAAAGAATATTTATACATAAAGGGGGGTTGGTTTGACCTTAAAAAGTTTGACTTTGGTCAACTCCTTGGGAAAAGGCCTTCTCATGTAGGTATTTCAAGGGCTATGATTCAAATGGACTTAAAATGAATGGCTATGATGCATTGGTTCAAGGTTTGGAGGGCCATGATTTTAAGGAGGTTGATGTTGAATTACACACTCCCAAAAATTATAAAAAAATATACATGAAGGAGAAATAGGTTTATTCACGTGTCGTGTCCAACGGGGTAGACACCTTAATACACTTTTGCACAGAGTCGGATTTATGGTTTTATTTAATTAAAAAATAATGCAATTGGTGTTCTAAAATTAATTAGAAGTACATAGGACTAAAATTAAATGGGACAGAAGTGTCATGAATGAAGAAGACTCAGAACAGAATATTACCCTAATTTGGGTTGTACGAAATGGGTTGAGATTGTGCTCCAAATTTGATTGGAACGCACAACGATGCAAAAGTCAAATTTATTAGAATTAAATAATAACGTCTGCGACGAATATTATGCGACTAAAATAAAGTACAAGAGAGCATAATTATGAGTTACACAAGAGTTAAAATAAAAGGCGGGCACGTCTAGGGCAATGTTGTAAAATTTGTTGGAAGGCAAAAGCTGGGGTAGCGCTCGAAATATCGAAGCAACGGTAAGGCGCAACAATCAAATAAAATCACGGTAATTAATTATAACCTCAATAAATTAATCCTAAAATAATACAAATTAAATTTATAACCATATATTTCGACCAGGGGTCCATCTAGTGGGCTTCTAGGTCTAGTCTACTAACTCAAACATTAGAGAACACTATATATAATATATAGATATTAATACACATCTAATACAATTATTTAAAATAACTACACACAATATTAATAATATATAAAAAGTCAAAAATATCTCTATTTTTTAGGATGTGGTAGTGACAAATGTAGAGATCACAAATAGGTAGTAACAACCCCCTAATGGATGCATTAGGTTATAGTGGACCAATTTCTAATAGATTTAGGATCTAGAATGGTGAATTTGGGATACATATAAATTTGTGTCCACCAAGTATTTGTGTCGTATCCTCATAGAATTTTTGTGTCCAATTATGGGTTTTTCTTGTGTCTACTTATCCTATATATGATACTCATCATATGTATCATGATATTTTGGGATACGCATAGCTAAATTTAGTTATTCGTATATAATTGGGTTTGTAAGTGTAAAATTAGCATGGGTATCAAAGGGTGTGTCATTTGGCATAAATTAGATATATGTTCATATGAGAAGTATCATCTTAATATATATATTCAGTTGGAAGTGTCAAATTTGATATGTGTCAAATTGAGAGTGGATATGAATGGTTTTTTTTATCAAAAATGGTGAAGGATATGTGTTCCAGTATGTCTAGGGATTTAGTGTTTGTATCAAGGAAATATTAGTATCTTAGAGTATTATTTAGTGTGTGTATGTGTGTGTTTCTTTGTGTACCCAGGTTATATTAGCAGTGGAAAGATAGTATCATAGAAGGGTATCCTAGTATGCATGAGTGAGTGTTCAGGGGGAGTGATCTGTAAACACCAGTTGTAGCAGATGCATTCAGCAGTAGCAGTAGTTGTGTACTACTATAGAGTAGCAGCAGAATGCAGCAAATGCCAACAGCAACATCTGCAACCGATCTCTACAAAGAATGCAGGTAGTGCTCTAGCAGCATTAATAGCTGCAGAAGCTTGTAGCAACAAAGGCAAGCAGCAAATTGCCAGAATTAGCAACAAGCATTAGATCCTGCAACAACAGCTTACTTGGGCATGCATTGCTTGGTAGAGCACTACAAATTCTTGTAGAGGTACATGTATTAGATAGTGCATATATGTGTGTTAGGATTTGTGCACCATGTGTTATGTGGTTCATAGTTATAAACTGTAGTAAGTTCAATTGGGACAACACCTACATTAGTGAATGTGAAGTATCTAGTACGAGTGCACATCAACATACGAACTATAGGTTAGTACAGTTTAGCATGGATATCTAGGAATTAAGTGTCTTAAGAATGGTATAATATAGAGATACAATATATAGGTAGAGCACTTTAAATGGCATATTCTCTATTAATCAGATAAGTTAGGTAGATAATATTGGAATAGTAGTAAGTACAAGTTGTTATCAGGATATGCTAATATGGTGTGTTAATAGGCTAAGGATAGACTATAAGTATCTAGGGTGTAGGATACAAAGTGTTGAGTAAATATATATTCAAGAATATAGATCTTTATCATAGTTTGACTTAACTAATAAGAAGTTGTTATATATATATATATATATATATATATATATATGTATATATATATATATATATATGTATATATATATATATATATATGTATATATATATATATATATATATATATATATATATATATATATATATATATATATACACACAAATAGTCTTAGTGATAAATATAGATATACAAGTTAATATACAAAATGATATAGGATTTGACCTAGAAGATAATAACTAAATAAATAGAATCGATATTGCTTTCCAATCTCCTATTGATGTAGTTAATTCCAATATAGGTTTTGGGACTCGGATTTAGTACCTGACCCATACCACCAGCTCAGGACCGCAGACAAGTACTTACTATGATTACTTTCATCTCCTGATAGTTACTCTATTACATGATTTGGATATGCATTGATTGATTCTTGACACACTTGTTACACGAGATTAGTATTGTTTGGATTCATAGTTGTGATCATCATAGTTTCTTGATTATCGTGCTCGTAATTATTATATTTTTTGTGATTATTGTAAATTTGTGATTTTTGTGTTCATGAACCTTCGTGTCGTAATTCGGATCCATGAGTACTAGTCGAACGGAAAAATACTTTAGTAGACATGTAAACTTTCCAAAACTATATCCTCTAGTCTAATCTGGATTGATAGCAGTTGTACTACACTTGTGTGGGGTACCGTACTTACTCCCTAGCCATTTATATATCGAACGTGGTATTTCAAAGTACCAAGTTATATGCAGGTTTACTTGTTTCACCCTTATTCTTGTTGTCACATGCTTTGCTTGTTCATGTTTACTTATTTTACTTTACTTGACATGTCATGATTGTCGTGTTTACCTGTTTCTTGCTACTTGCCATACCGTGATTCTAGGTTTACATGTTCATCATGTATTTTATATGCTATTTCTAGTTTTATAATTTCTATCATGTTATGAATAGCCTATCAAGTATGTACTTTGCTCAATCCTGACTGGATAACATTTTTAGGTGACTGCTATGAGGATTTATGCCCTACTTACTATGGGCCTCAAGAGGACTTTGTAGCTGAGCTTGATCCTACCCTTCAGGAGGATTATGGAGTGTTCGTAGCAGAGATTTCAACTGCGACTTTCTAGTTTAGCTTAGCTTCTAGACTTTAGTATTGACCTAATTTGTCTTCGGAGTCTTATGAGACTATTTGGATTATATGATATATTGGATTGAGAATTTTATTGGAATTTTCCTAAACTTTGGAGTTGAGACTTCTTTGTTCTATTCGATATATTCTTATTGTGTTTAACTTCCTTAGCAATTGTGATTGAGTATTATAATTGTTTCATATATTACTTACCCTCCTCTAGAGGAAGTTGGAGATATATATTGCGTGAGATTTGTTGGATATTATTGTGGGATATTAGATAAATTTCTACCGTCGATACTGCATCGTAGGTTGGACGCACCTACGACTCATGCTCGAATTTTCGGGTGCGGGTCGTGACACTATGGTATAATACTGAATGTGAATTTGTTAAAGAGATAGGTGTATGACGCGATAATATATTAGTCATAAGTTGTATGACATTCAAAAACAAAGACTGATTAGAAGGGATATTTTAGGCCAAATATGACTAACGAGAATTATCAGCCTGTAATAGAAATAACGGGATATTAATGGGCAATGTATTGGATGAGTTAGAAGACAGCATAAAGGTATGGGTTAATGATAGGCAGAATACAAGATCGACTAGGTTCCCTGATGATTGAATAGTAGTGGTTGAGAGATTTGAGGGAGTTCTAGAGAGTGAGTAAAGTGCCTTTGGTTGTTTGAAGAGATTCCTGAAAGAATAGAGGCGTGGGTGAAGGATCGGTTACACTGTAGAGATATTTAGGAGCAGTATATATGGTGAACTTGAGAATCAGTCTTATGGATCTTGGGTGCATTTGGTTTGGACAATAAACCTTGGGACTCATTCGGACTAGGGTGATCTTGGTGTAATACTGCTTACATGGTAGAAGCAATACCACCATCTTCTCCATTATTGTTAATAACAAGTTCCATTTTAGGGTTTGAACTTGGAGCTGAATCTTGTACCTTATTGCTTTGCATCTGAACTTCTGTAATTGGTGGATCTTGTGACTTATTTGGAAGAAAACAATTCGAATAATTGACCACTATAGAATCATCCATCCTAGATTCCAATAATTCCCAAATAACCTTCTTCTCAGTGTCTGATCAATCTTCCTTGATCATTGCTATGAATTCATTACGATAAGAATATAATTGAGCATAGTGACCTATCTTCTCGCATAATTGATAGAACTTTAGTAAACGCTCATATTTGAGGGTAGTTATGATTGAAGAGTCACCTATAGGTACTTTGATCTCTCAAACAAATGGTACTGTTACATCGAACGAAACTTTTTTCTTAGCAAATAGTGGCCAAGACTCAACATTAATTTGAGATATAGGACTTACCACACCAAGATTAGAAGCTAGTAGAGTGATAAAATCACCATTGAGAAGATTGATTGGAAGGCTATATAATTGGATCCAGAACTCTGCCCTTTTGAATGAATATTGATCCAGTGTTTTATTAGCCATATTTCGCTCAAGAATAATTAGATTATCATTGAACTTCCATGGACCATTCGCCAGGTTGAAGTCGACATCATCAACAGAATCAAACTTTGCCGCAAAGGAGTCCTTATGATATTTTAAAACTTTGATGCCTTCTTTGGTCTTCCAAAATTTTAGCATAACCTTCATAACCACCTGAATATTAGGTTGATTAATCGTCAATATCTTGAAGAAGAGGAACCTCTTCCAATCAGAGTAATTGGAAATTGATGAAACTGGTGGGATACAATCCTGGAATTAAGGATACCATTGGACAAAAGTGAACTGAGTTTCAACCTAAGATCCTCCACTTGAAGATTGGTTATAGACATGACGTAGAGAGGGAAAAAAGGAGAGAAAGACTAGACTAAGAATAGGGCAGGTAGAAGGGAAGATTAGGGATGAGAGTGACTAGGAAGAATGAAATGATAGGGATAATAGTGGAAATCATGCATTAAGAGAACGAAGGAGAACACTATCCATAAACAATGGCTAAAGTCACGGGGGGGTGGGGGTGGGTGAAGGGAGAGATGTTTTGTATCCTTCTGAATATGGATTGTTACTACACATAGATTCTACACACCAAAGTCGTACGTCAAACCGAAAAAAGAAACAAAAAAATGTAACGAATCGAGGGGGGGAACAGCGTGTCAGACCGACTTTGGTATGGCGCCTCCTATTGGCTCCAGCCCCCCTGCTAGCACCGGACCCCACTTCCGACCAATGGAGGGACACCACGTCAGAATTATATGACGAGCGCATCCCCCCCTCTCTGGTTTTATAAGGCACGATTAGAATTTTTTTAGTCATTCTTTAACAATGTTGCTACGTTGTAATGACCCGTTCCTCTCAACCCAGAGAGCAGATTCAAATGGCACAAGTGCAACAATGACCCATCCCGTCTTGCCTCATCGATATGACTCGTTTGATACAAAGGCGTTCTGACTTGACCCTTTAGAAGTTCAGAATTAGACTTTTTAAAGGTGCGCTCGGAGTCTTGTTCGGCCAATGCGATTCATCGTTAAGGTGAGTGGCTCCGATCAAGATGTCTTTGTTCAGACTGTACATCTAAAAAATATGGACTATACATGCTAGATCGCTAGGCGATAACCCGTGCATGCTAATAAAAGAATTCAATACACCTAGCTAAGGGTATAATCCCATCTTGTATTACTGCATAGAACATGGAAGTAAACTGGTTAACTAGAAATGGACGTTCACCTTGCCACTTAGAATCGTTCAAGTAGATTGGCTTATGTTTCAAATAGTCTATCGTACATGCTCTTTAATATGCTTAATTGTTACACTGCTGCATCGCTCGTTACTTAGATTATACCATGGATTGAAGCATGCCATAGAATATGGTTAACTCATTTGAGGTAGGAAGACTATCAAAATACTCGTTCTGAGCCAAGTAACAGAAATATGGAAAGACTACGGGAATATAAGGTTGCCAAGGCGGTTCCCGCAATGGGAGTTGCATAATAAAAGAAAAAAAAAGAATAAAAGTATCAAAAAGATTATAAACGGGTATGTCGCAGACGTGCAGCGGAGCTCGCTACCTGTGCTGCATGAATCCCCGCCAACCCGTCGATAATCCAAAATGGCTCGGGGAGCCCGTTAAGTCAGAGAAAGAGAATGGCTCTGGGAGCCCGTTAAGTAAGAAAAGAGAATAACTAAACTGCACTGAGAAAAGAGAAAAAAGAATAACCTGCATGGTAATGGACAACTCGTGCACGAGGTATATGGATTCCTCGGATAATCACCAGGGCACCAGGATCATACTGGCCTAGGAGGAATCATTTGGTTATTACGCGACCAAAAGGTTATTGAATGCTCTGCCGGTTTGGGGGACGCAATTACCGGTACTCGGGTGTCACGTCCCAGTCCTAAATACGTAGGACTAGGAACACGTAAGCATGCCAGCCGCATGGATATGACAACTCCAATATATGGAAACCATATCCATACGTACGCTGTAATATGAATATAAAATCCACAAGTGGTATAAAATGTAATACAAGTCACAGGGTAAAATCTAAAACTCATCCACCAAAATCATATAGAAATAAATAACCAGTATCTATGAAACTAGATCTCAATAAGAAGTATCTAAGGATGATAGTTGGATGGAAACAAATCCACTACCAACTCGAATATAAGAGCAAATACAATATGAGTACAACACCACAACACGATATAAGAATACCAACTATCCATCACAGCTCGAAGAGAAGACATCCTCGGATCACAAGTAACCATCCAAATCTGCGCTCCTGCAAAAACTCAAGAAAAGATACACCTGACAGCGGACCAGGTCCTCAGAGGGACGTAACAAGATACAGAAAATATGAGCCAACTTGAATACAGTAAACATGCATATAATTTGAAAATAAATAAGTACGCTGTATAAGACAATCTATATGAATGCAAATGAGGACAACTTTTCGACGTATGGGCAAGGGTAGGCTACTCGATCTACCTCACAACTCACACACACGTCAATGGACATCAGAAATCGATATACCGCGGGGGTAGCGACCAGTGAGACTCCAGAAATCGACATACCGCGGGGGTAGCGACCAGCGCGACACACGCCCGTAGTGCGAGCTATATACTACGGTTTACCAGAGTGGTTAAAAGCCCATACGCCTAATGATTATCCTCTATGATACTAAGTGCCATGTGTGTGTCAACATATCTAATACATAGTAATGACTGAAAGAAAACTACACATGCAAGAATAAACAGAAATGCAATAAATATAAAGAAATATAAATAGCATGCAAAAGTACTGTAACAATTTGGCAAGGTATCTTGCCTGGTAAGAAAGCTGCAAGGTGTACTGTCCAGAAGTCAAACGCACAGGATCAAAAGCTATGGCCGCAGAACAATGTCTCCGGATGCTGAAATAAACATCACCAACGTTTCCGGAATGAGCAAAATAGCTAAAAAGCACATACCTTTCGTCCAATTTGGACACAGGGGCAAAACGGTAATTTCGGGCAAAAGTGGGGTTCACGTGTGGCCCACTTTGCACCGAAAAGCGTGCCGAGGGTAACAGTCTCTAAATGGGACAAACTATAGGTCAAACAACTCTAAATGTCAATACGAACCCAACGGTATGTCTAAATGTGGATTCCGATGAGCCGAACACAATTTTGTCCAAAAAGTCAACTGTGGGACCCGCCAATTGGCGATTTGGTCAACCATCTCAGAATTGCGTGAAAATTGGGTCACGGGATCAACGCTTTACCACGAGTCCAGTGGCGCAAGTTTTGTCGCAATCTGACAAGCGTGCACAAAATACGCGCGAGTTCCACAAAAGTTGCGACACGGGGTGTGTCCGCGGATACGGCCTGATTCCGGCGCGTACACGAGTCCGAATCAGTTCCCACAAATTTTTACGTGTCCGGTTATGCTGCGTGCACCACTCGGTACACTTGGTACACGGCGGGGCGGTCCTGTTTGGCGGGGCGCGCTCCGTTTTCCAACTTTTGGAAATCTGGAAAAAGTGGGTTCGCGCGGTTTTGTGACGAATTTAATTATGTCCACAACAACTAATAATATAGGGTTATTTTACAGAAAATAAACTAGGTCAAGTGTTCTACATGTATAAAAAAGAATTACCAAATTCGGATCTCTGTGGTGGGAGATACGAACTCGGCAATATGGATGGTCACCGCAGTTTTCTGCGATCCCAGAATTGGGTCTGCTCGCGCCCACTTGGACGCTGTTTTTCGCCTAGGGGTACACGTTTTTCGAGATTGGCTATAATACAAATATGGAAGAGGGTTAAGGGGTGAGCATACCGGTCAAGACGGAACGGCGTTTGGTTGAGCGAGTCGACGGGAAACAATTTCGGAGCGAAGGTGCCTCGTGTGGGAATCTGCAGTGCGCGAGGTCGGAGTCGTCGGGATGGTTTGGACGGCTTGGCGGGGTTCTCTGGCTATGGCGGCGGCTCTAGATGAGAAGAGGAGGTCTGGATATTTTAGGTTAGGGTTTTATGAAATAATATATATATATATATATTTAATATAATAGGGAGAGAGAGCCAAAGGGGGGTCGGGTCTGGGAGTTATTAAAGGGGCGGGCGAAAGGGCAAGTTGCTGAAGCATGAAGGGGCGGGTCCCTGGATCAATTGCTACGGCTGAAGGGGTAGTCTTAGCAAATTGCTAAGGAATGGTCCTAAGAGGCAAGTTGCAGCAATTATAGGATAGTTGCTTTGATTGTTATTAAGGGATGGGAAATATAGTAACGTTATTATTATTATTATTATTATTATTAGTAAATTCTTTAATAATTTTCCTTTCTAAATATATATATACATATATATATTTGTGTATACATATATATTATATATATATTCATAAGAAAATTCATGGATTAGAATAATGTACACCATTAGGCTAGCAACTGCTCAAGGGGTCTCCTACATGGAATAAATTCCGAAAAATTTCTGATGGTCCCATAAGTCCTCTAAGTGCCCGAACACCTAAAATAAAAATTATTAAAAATCTATTTCTCCTATTTAGCACATAATTACATAATTAAATTATTATTTAATAAAAAAATAATAAATACGTTTTTTTTTTAGAAATAGGGGTTTTACATCGGGCCCTTGGTATTGCATCGTATACTTGGCTACCCAACTATCTCAACTGTAGTCTCAAATTGATAAAGGGAAAAGATGGCGTGTAGTAATTCTTGTATGTCGCACATCTCTATCATGAGACTAGTCCTTTATGGCTATGCCAATGACCCTTTGTAGTGCCTCATTCCCCCTTTTCTGGGAGCGCGGCTAAGAAATACGTGGTATTGTTTGATCAAGACAGATTGAATCAAGATCCTTTCCTCATTATGGATTGGTTTTTTCAGAATCAAGTCCCACATTTAATAGATCGTGCCTCAAGGAAGGACTCAGCGGCAGAGTCACGAGTGGCCTTTCCGCTGCGCTGGTTTCTTTGTCCATTTTCGATGATGTTTGGTTGCTTTCTTGTTGATTTTGTGACTTGTGTTTTCTTGAACGATTTTGATAGATTTTATTGTCTTCGTTCTTTGAAATTCGTATTTTATATCAAACTCTGGGATACCAAGACAGGAGATATTGAACATCTGTTGGTGCGTACAGGTGATTGTGTAGGCGACGCGCGAGCGTAGTCTTGAAGATCTCCCCTTTCTCTTTCCCGATTCACCAACTGATGAGTGGTCTTACCTTCGATTAGCTCCCTTTTTCCATTTTTTCACTCTTAATAAGCTGACTCATTTGTGCATTCAGATCAATAATATAATAATAATAATAATTAAGTCAAGATAAGAAGTAACTCGGAACACTTTATGTAAGACACACACAAAGTTATGAAACAATCGCGCTATTGTATACTTGCTCATTTTGTGTTTTATCCTATTTTAGTGCTAGATATAATATATTCTTCTATAACTATATAATGAATAGAAAGCAATATATAATACAATCACTTAAACAGGTAGATTATGCCATTGCACTGTGCTAAATACTTCGTTCATTTCTATGTCTTGGAATGCTGCATATGATAACTTAGTATTTTAGACGTAAATTGGTCATGGACAACTTGTGCACAAGGTATATGGTTCCTGCGGTCTATCACCGCGGTATCGGGGCCGATTCTTCTCGGGCGGAACAACTCTTAGTCGTGCTAGCAACGTAGCACGGGTGAGTTAGGAGTTTGTAGCGGGGCTCGCTACCTGCGCTGCAAGCATCGGCGACTACCCAGACTATAGCCCATTATGGCAAGTCATGACAGTGATCCTTATGTATATTTAAACTATACAGGCTAACTATGTCTTCATGGCATGGAATATCATGGTAAGTTTAGTGCAAGTGGTTCATACAGGCAGGTAAAAATCACCAAATGGTGGCATGTTATTTCAATCATATCATAGCTATTTTATGTTGTAACTTGAACTAAGGAAAGATAGAAAGACCATAATAATAATTTGTATGCTTCACATGAATACTGTATCGATTTTGTGAGTTGGGTTAGCTCGCCCTCACCGGTACTTTTTAAAGTACTGACCCTCCTTGCAACAGGTTTCCCGAGTCAAGGCGATGAGGCGAGAAGATGAAGCTTTTGCCCCAACTAGTCCACCAACTTTGACGCACTATGTTCGTGCCTTTTGAAGCTTGTACAAATCACCCGGAGCTCGTGCACACATCTTATGCATCTCCGTGGCAAGGCGATAACTTCGTCCAAAGGTCTATTTTGGGTTTTCAAGTTTTAGTATGTGATGTAATGTATGGAACGACTATCTTATTTTGCATCCATCTTTTAAGCCCGCGCGATACCCCCTTTACTTTTGAGTCAAGTGTTTGTAACAAAGATGTACATTATCCATAAAGAGAACTTTTTTCGTTTCAATGTGTGTTCTTTAATTTTTGCACTCTGTTGTTGTGTTTATATATATATATATATATATATATATATATATATATATATATATATATATATATATATATATATATATATATATATATATATATATTATGCTAGGCCTTGTGCGTGCGTGCCTTACGCTTGCACGACATTATACCGGGGGACGAATAGCGATTCTGCGGAATTGGGACATGACATATTCATATTAGAGCATGGCTTCAGATCATTTGGCCTTTTGTTAGAAAAGTTTACTTGAAACGACCCTGTCCCTCCCAGTTGAACTCATAAAATCATTTGGCCAAAATGAGATACGTTCCATACAGTGAGTCCATAATATTCTATGGGATTGATGTAATTAAGTTCTTTATTTTTGAAGGAATGACTCAAGCACAGGGAACATCACAATCACAAGTAGTAGCGCAAGTGCAAGTAAGTCATTATGGCAGATTGGCCAGTTCCTAGAGCCAACGACTTGTACCCCCCATCGACCCAGTTCAGATCATGTGCATGTTTGAAGAGAAACAACAAAGGGACGAGGCTTGATTCGAGCGAGCCGAGAAGTGGATGGAAGAACGTTAGAGCAAATTTAAAAGCAATCTTGAATCCTAATTCACGGTCCAGCAGAAGCAGATGGATGCCATGTCACAGATTATTCATACCTTGGCCTCCAGCCATTCTACAACAACAACGACATCGGTGTAGCCACCAGCAGTTAAAGTCGAGACCGTTCGAACCACAAAGGAGAAGAAAGTGACTACCTTCAACTTTGCAGACTTCAAGAAGGTTCCCGTCGTGGCTCTAGATTGGCTGGCCGAAGAAAAGTAATTAAAGTACCCGTTATGGCGCTAGATTGGCTGGCTGCTTGAGGACCACTATAAAGTACTCGAAGTACCCGAAGAGAAGCACCCGAAGAGAAGCGAGTTGCATGTGCCCAATTGCAACTCTGTTTGAACGCGCATGATTAGTGGGACGTGCATCGAAGATCTCTCCCCGCAAATGGTGAAGATGACACAATCGCGTGGGCTACCTTCCGTAGCACATTTAAAGAGGAGTTCATACCCCCTCACGTTCATCGACAAAAGGAGAACGAGTTCGTACAGCTTTGTCACGCCCCAGTCCCAAAACTCACGGGTCTAGCACGTGACTTGGCCAGCTTGTACGAACCCAAAGATAATCCAACACATGGAATGTAAATATAAGGTACTTGCCTGCTCTCCAAGGTTGTGTCGGATCCTCCAATATCACGCCTAGCCAAAAACACATATATAAATATAAGGTTAATATTTTATATATATAATTTTATATTTATCCAATTATATAATTCCACTTTTAAGATAATGTCTTTAAATATTATTTAAGTAATGGAACCTATTGTTAATTATTGTAGTTAATTGTTTATGGATTATAATCGAATAATATAAATTACAAGGGGGTTAAGTGCAAACTTTTCTATTCCTTACTAATAATTTATGTGAGTAGTGCCATTGTTTCACCACATGAAGTCATTATTTTGAGAACACAACCATGCATATTTAGATGCTAATGATTAAAAGAGAGATGGGGGTACATTCTCTTACGTGAGTGGTAGGGGAGGTGTATATGAAAATTTATCAAAACAAAGTTGAAGAGCTCTCATATATAATAGAAATTGGTTGTTTTGTTTACTTATTGTGATTCTTCTTATTTAATTGTTTAAAGGAACTATGCTTTCATGCATTATGATTAGTGGCCGGTTTTGGTTCCTTTGAACATTGCTACATGTATATAACCATTAACATTGTATTCTATTCCGTGGATAGTGTCCTCAATTAACGAATTCATGTGAACAATATATAAGGAAAGAATATTCATATAAACAATACTCTTCTGCTTCCTATTGAACAAAGATGCTTACCTAAGTTTGCAGAGGATTTCTAAGTGCCTGGCGCTCCGACTTCTTTCTGGATGGAAGTTCGATAGGTAGAGATAATTTTGCAGCCTATAAATTTGATAATATATATATATATATATATATATATATATATATATATATATATATATATATATATATATATATATATATATATATATAGGATGAGAGAAAGTGGTGGGGATAAGGTTGGTTTATAAAAGAAATTAAACTGATAATTCTGATTTGATTTGAATTTATTAGCTAGAAGAATAGGATTTGATTAAATAAGATTATAATAAGATTTGTTTTCAAAATTGCATGTAATATTTTGATTTGGATTCTCGTTGGAATTTGAATAGACACGGAAGGTGATCAATAAACAACATACATCTTCAGTTTGTTTCTTTTTATGTTAAGTTAAATATTAAATATATACAATGGATATGATGATAAGGAGAGATGAGTTTGCTTTGGATAGCTCTTAGTTGGTTGGTCTTATCACAAGGAGAAGTGATACGGGTATGGCTCTTTTATACTGAGTTAGACTAGAAAAGATAAGGTGACAGAGGGGGAATGCTTAGTCGATCCTATTTGGGCACAATATGTTTATATGACCTTATCATATTAGCTAAAATTTTATATATAAGATGTCTCTATTAGTTTTATTTATTTAATAATTGCTCCTATTATACTAAATTTTAATTTAGTTAAAATTTTATTTATATCTAACTATGTTATTTTCTTAAGTTTATTTTAACAAATTAAATAAATTAAATTAAATGCATATAATTTTAGGTTTAGGATAGGGGGTTTACAATCTACCCAACTTAAAAAGATTTTGTCCTCGAAATCTAAGAGCAACGATAGTAGCAAGCAATGGTGAATGATGTACTTATGCATCTATGAATATCTAATAAGGTTATTCTAAGATAAAGCGATCCTATTTAAATCAAGCAATTCCCAAGCAAGCATAAAACTATAACCTACTTCTTATGTCTATCATGTAAACTATGCAAACTATGTACTATTACCATCCGTTGCTCGTTGTGGTATTGTCGCATTGTCAACGGCCATGACAAAAGCTTGTGCCCTTTGTTGTGCTTGAGTCTTCTGTATGGCCTTCACAAACTGTATCGCTTGGTCGGGAAGTGGTCCTCATAGATATCCTCCTTTTGCTGCTGGTTGAGCTGGTAGTGGTGGTGTTGGTGTCGTACGTTTCTTTGGGCAATCCCGAGATATGTGTTGACTGGAGCCACAAGTCCAACAAAGTCCTAGTCTATGTCGACAGTCGACGTGGTCGTGTCCTTTCTTCTTGCAATATTGACAGGTAGGATATTATGTGTTTGATATGGTACTGCTCTTGCCTGCTGGTGGGCTATGATACACCTCTCTGGTTCTTCGGACGCGGGTCAAACTGGTGCATCTGTTGGAGCGGAACATTTTTGGACTTGTTGAGCTTCCTTGCAAAGGAACTCATGACTTCTTGCTTCCTCCAATATGGCTGCATGTGATATCCTCGAATGCGTACTAGTGAACCTCCTGATATCTGGTGATAACCCATGATGGAATCTCTTGGCTCTCTCCAGCTCCATGGGAATCAACATCTCACCAAAATGACTCAATCTGCTGAACTCGGCATCGTACTCGTCCACCGTTATATTTTCTTATTTGAGGTAAAGAAAATAATCATAGAGGACATCTCGAACATGTGCGGGGAAGAACCTCTCGTTGAAAAGTTCATAGAATTCTTTCCATGTCCGGTTAACTCCGAATCGTATCTGCTCTCCTTTCCACCAGTGGTGTGCATTATCTTCAAGAAGAAGGTCCACTGCAGTCATCCACAGGTCCTCTGGTAACTGTGATGCCTTCAACAACTTCTCTGTGCAAATAAGCCATGCAATAAATTCTAGTAGACCCTCGGTACCCTTGAAGGTCTTCGAGTTCATCTAAGTAAAAATCCTTAATGCGGCCCTCATAAGGTTGTGGCACTGGTACTGGTGCTGGGGCTGGTGGTGGAGGCATGTTCAGTGTAGCTATTAGAGCTTGCCTCTTTAGCTCGTTATGTTGCCATTATGCTTGAAGCATGACAAGTTGGTACTGTATTGACGAAGTCCTATCAGCCGGTGGAACAAGTTGCTGAAGCAATGGTGGATGTAAACCCTCTCACCCAAAATTAGGGCTACTTGGCATAGATAGAAAGATTAGGTATAATTAGAATCCAATTAAAATTAGAAACACGGCAATTAAATTAATTATATGATATTTTATATCGCTTAGCGCATCTTACCGTTGCTTCGATAATTAGAGCACTACTCTAGCCATTGCCTATCTACAAATTTCACAACCTTATCCTAGACATGCCCGCCTACTATTCTGACCTTTGTGTAACTTATAATATTGCTTTCTTGTGCTACATTTTAGTCGCACAATAAACGTCACGGACGTTATTATTTTAATTCTAAATAAATCCTGACTTTGTACCATTGTGCGTTCCAATCGAAATTGGGAACACAATCTTGACCGTTTTGTACAAACAAAAATTTGTAAATATTCTACTCTGTATCCCCTACGTCCCAGACACTTTGTCCCGCCTATATTTTATTCCCATGTACTTCTAATTAATTCCAGAACATCGTGCGCATTCAATTAAATTAATTAAATCCAATTTCCATCTTTGTGCAATTTTTCCAATTGTTGGGGGCTTTAATACAAAAATGCGTTGAGGTATCCCCACCATTGGACAATACATGAAGAAACCCAATTTTTCCTTCACAGAGAATTTTTCCCACAAAATTTTGGGATGTGCAAACGCGCAACATCGCCCCGTTAATTTAAAACTATCTTTGCATTTAAATAATACAACTCTAGCCCTCCAAACACCCTCATGTGAGCCCAAGGCCCAATCCCAAGGAGTGTTGACCAAGCCCTAATCCTAGGTCAACCCACCAAACCTAAAAAAATCCCACATGTATATAAATACAACCCCTTTTCTTTCTTTTCTTTATTATTTCTTCAAAATTCCAACCCATCCCTAACCTTATACCAGCCGACACCCCTATTCAACTGTTCACCCCATTCCCCTTCCTTCAGCTCCGACCAACCTACGCTGGAGTTCTCGTCGGAGTCGTCAGCGCCGGATCTCCTCCCTCTGTTCTCCCCCTACCTTGCTGTACACCCACCATCACCGCTGAACTGGTCGGAGACCGCCGGGCCTGACCCCGAGCCGACTGCACCCACACCACCACTGCTGCCATCCCCGCCTCCACGCCGAGCCCCGACCCTGCTGCACCCCACGAGTAGCTCCGACCTCCGCGTCCGCTTCCTCCCCTCGACTTCACCCCGAGCACACGACCCCGCCATTAGCATCGTCTCCCTCACCATCCATATCGCCTGAACCCATCAACGACCACTACGGTTCCCCCGACTTCCCTGGCCGGATCACCCCGAGCACTCCCCTCCTTCCTCAGGTGATCACCGACCCCGCCATCGTAATCACCACCACCATTACCACCCTCCTCCTCCTCTTCCACCTTCCTGTCCCCTCCTCCTCCTTCGACTGGCCGGACTCCGGCAGCACTCACCACCACCACCACCACCTACATTATCACCACCACCACCTACATTATCAAGCACCACCACCATTAACCCAACCACTGCCGCCATCATCTTCCCTCGACACCACCGTCTAGCAACCTCCCCTCGCCGTTCTCTTCTCCCGGTCGATCCTCCGCCTGAATTCAATCGAGCACCTTCCCCTGGCCAAAGTTCAGTCACCACCACCAACATCATCAACCTAGTCATCATTATCATCCTCGTCCACCATCATCATCGTCGTTATAGTCATCACCATCGTCATCATCGTCGTTATCATCACCCTAACTATCATCGCCATCGTCGTCATTATCATCGTCGTTATCATCAATATCTCACCCTCGTCATCACCATTATCTACACCATCATCCCAGTCATCATCAACATCACCCCCATCATCATAATTTTTATCATCATCACCATGGTAATCATCTTCAACCCCTTTTTTGATCATCATCATTAACCTAATCACCCTCGTCCTCGCGTTCATCAAGGACCCGTCACCCTTGCCAGACAACATGCAACAGTCACCCCGCTTTTCGTACCTGTGCATGCTGATCTGTTGGATTTATCTACGCGACTTCAGGAGCCAGATATGGGTACCACGCAGCCTTCTTGCCAGGCAAGTATACCTTGCCTCTGTTGTACTATTTAATTTCTGTATTATTAGTTACATATTATTATTATTATATAATTATGCACGTTCGAGAGAGACTCAGGTGTAGTCAACAAATGCGTTGACGTTAGGACGTGTGTCTGACCTAGTGTCTAGTAGACCCACCTAAAGTTGTGGAATTATTGGTATAACTCCCAGGCCTTGACACATTTCTTACACGTATTTTGAGTCTCATGTAGGGCACGGACCTGCGTATGTGGTTGGCCACCTGTACGTAGAGGTATGCGATGGATAGAGAATAACTGCTAATAGTGATGCATGTTAGAAGACTTAGCAGTTATTAGTAGGCGGAGCACAGACTAGCGTGGTACGATGGTTCCATCCTTGTTCTTGTTTGGTTGTAATGATGGACTATTGTTCTAGCGATAGACTATGAGCCAGAGTTACGATGCTGAGGCATAGTAACTGACGCGTGTTGTGGATACAACATGCTTAGATCATTGGGCGGGGAGGACGACTAGTAGGCGTATGGGACACCCACCTCCTTTATACAGATACCGCACTCGACGGAGTGATACGTACGTTATTATTTATACAGATACCATGTTCCCTAGAGTGTTGGACGTTACTTGGTGATTTTACAGATACCTCATTCTTCGGAATAATGGATGTTGCAGATACCATACTCTAGAGAACGTTGGACGTTATTATATTCTTGCGCCCGTGTTATAAGGGGCATATATGGCATATACTAGCCGGTTGTCACAATTGGTGAATTACGTCAGCATATGTCTAGCCTAAACATTCCCATACACTCAAGTTATCTTCAAATTGTATTTCACTTAGACGGTTAGGTCACCCTTGAGTTTTTACAGTATTTACTTTATGGCATGCTTTTATGTATCTTATTATGTCCCTCTGAGGACCTGGTCCCTTTCCAGGTATCTTGTTCATGAGTATTCGCAAAAGCACGGATCCGGATTGGTTGCGTACTTTCCAAGGAGTCATCTCTTTGAGCCACGTGATTGTTAGATATGGTATTTATATTATATTTTTCTTGTTTATTCCATATTCTAGTTCGGCAGTGGATTTATTTCCATCCGACTGTCATCTTTAGATACTTTTCATAAGGATCTAGTTCCATAGCTACTGGTCATTTAATTATATTGATTTTATGGATGAGATCTAGATTATACCATGTGACTTGTGATTGATTTATACCACTTGTGGATTTTGTTATTCATATACAGCGTACGTGTATTATGGTTTCCATATATTGGAGTGCCATATTCATACGGCTGGCATGTTTACGTGTCCTAGTCCTACATATTTTGGGACTGGAGCGTGACAGTGGCGGTGGTGCATGCGACGCTTGTGGAGTAAATTATGGAGGTGGTAGAATAACATCCCTTTGGAATCTTGAAGGGTGCGAATGCAGCTGATCGTTCTGTTGAGTGGATGGACCTCCATGTGGTGGCGGGGTCCCATTGATGTGAGTCACGATCACCGTTGTTGGGGTATCCGTGGGAGTCACATATTCATTATGTGAATCTATCTTACTACATACACAATAAACTGTTAGCATTGAACAAAAATCAAAACAAGATGCATGTCAAGAAAATCAAAATTTAAAGTCAATTTAGAGGTTAAGAACGTGTCAAAGCATATGGAAGAGATCCTAACTCTAATCCTATTCGTAGGCCCTTTCGGTATACTAACGTAACCGAAATGGCTAACTCGACCTGCATGGGCCACCAAAAAAAATTCGGTCATGCCCTAGTCCCAAAACTTTTTGGACTAGCACGTGACTTGGCCAGCTGGTATGAACCCAAAGATAATCCAACTCAAGGAATTCCCATGATTCGTACGTTCGCTGTCTATAAAAGACTCAAGTCAAAAGTCTAAAACCAAACACAGGTAATCTAAATCCCATCCACGACAAATAAATATCAAATATATAAATGATGAATGTAAAAATGAAATGTTCAAGTTCATCAAGAATTTAAAAGATGTTCGGTGGAGACAAATCCACTACTAGTAGACGCAAAATAAAAGATAATAAAATAAAATTGAATCCATGCTAAAATAACTAAGCTTTGGCAGGGCCATCAACTGTTGTTGTACCACTATCTGGTGCCGGTCCGTAAGAAATCCCATGCATTGAGATAGCAGGTTGGATCATCATCAAACACATGAATGGGTGCTCAATCAATGGAATATTTGCTTTTTGATCTCTAAAAAAAAACTCTTAAGACTGTCTGCAGGTTCTCCTCGCCTACTAATTCTAGAAAAGAACCAGGTCCTCAGTGAGACATAACAAGATACATAAAAATATGCCACATGTATAGTATAAAATAGTATTATAAAAACTAAGCAAAATGGTATCATACAAGGGTTAAAACTATCATAAACATGGTACGTATATGAGAACCACTACTTATGCGTAAACTGTCAAAAAGAAAATAGGGTCAAACCACTATAACCCTCACTGAACTACGGCTGAACGAGTCAAACCATAGACCTTCGTGGCCACCAGGATAACAACTTAAACCTATCCTTCGTAGACACTAGGTTAAAACAAAATCGAAATAAGAAAAAGCAGTCCATACACGTATAATCGTTCTCCCCATCCCGTGGCTCGATCTCTAAAAATATGACAATGACTCAAGGGTAGTGCAAGTAAACAAACAGTAACTAACGACATATTTGAATACGAGTCTAGAGGATATGTCTAAGCATACAATTTCGATAACTACGAGACAACTAATATATATCTACGTTAAAAAATTTAAAGTAAACACTAACTTGTGTAACTACCACTTAAACAAATAATAATGCAACCATCTTAACAATAATGGATAGGCAAGAAAACAAATAGACTGTTAAATACACATACAATTTGGCAAGGTATACTTGCCTGCTCTCCAAGGTTGTGTCGGATCCTCCAATATCACGCCTAGCCAAAGACACATATATAAATATAAGGTTAATATTTTATATATATAATTTTATATTTATCTAATTACATAATTCTACTTTTAAGATAATGTCTTTAAATATTATTTAAGTAATGGAACCTATTGTTAATTATTCTAGTTAATTGTTTATGGGTTATAATCGGATAATATAAATTATAAGGGGGTTAAGTACAAACTTTTTTATTCCTTACTAATAATTTACGTGAGTAGTGCCAATGTTTCACCACATGAAGTCATTGTTTTAAGTACAAAACCATGCATATTATTTGCCATTAAATCAAAAGGAGAACTAAAAGAACTTGATTTGATTAACAAACTAAAGAAAGTACAGAGAAGTTCTAGAAGACAATATAACTACAAATTTTGTGTTCTAGGGGTGACGATGGAGGGTTAGGAGTGTAGCAACTCTTTTTACTCCTTGGATGATCTGATGCGGAAGCTCTTCTCTCTTGCTAAAGTATAGATTCACAGATAGCCAGCCGGGGCGTTGTATAGGGGTATTACTCTGTTATTTATAGTTGTTCTTTAGCCGCATAAATTTTGGGCCGCATGGACGTTGGGAGTTGCCATGTGTCTTTCTCTAACAGAAAGGAGTTACAACTGTGCACGAGAATCTGGTCTTCAGCTGTCATGTGAACATTTGTTAAGATTTTCTTATTACTGAATATCTGGATGGTTTCTCATCCTTTGTGGTCCCGACTTGGTCAATTGGACACGTGGCCTACCACTTGGTTGGAGAGGATCACCTTGTTACAATAGCACGATTTGGTTTTTTGGGGAATCTGGGACATACTAAGCCAATAATCGTAGAGACCGTATAGGGTCTGGAATGCATGGGCCAGAGCCACATGTGACACATAGAGTCTGGGACGCATGGGCCAGAGCCGTATGGGACTCATTGAGTCTGGGACGCATGGGACCAGAGATGCATGGGACACATGGAGTCTGGGACATATGGGACCAGAGACACATGTGACGCATGGGATGCATTGACCAGAGCCGCATGGGATGCATAAAATGTGGGACGCATGGGCAAGAGACTCATGGGAGGCATGGATTCTGGGATGTATAGGGCCAGAGACGCATGGGACGCATAGAGTCTGGGACGTATGGACAAGAGCCGCATGAGAGTCTTTTGCCGTATTGTACACGTAATGCTGCACACTTCTTGAGACTTCAGTCTTTTAGTGAGTTCACATCTTTTGAGATGTTCTAAAAATTCTTCTCTGTCAGGATTCTGTGTTAGATGTAATCTCATTGTCAGAGCGTGATGTCAGATCTATCTGCGGCCAAAACTGCCTTCGGTCGTTTGGTCTGCATGGCTATCGCCTAATTGGGCCGCATGGTGATCATGCAGTTCATTTCCTGCTGAACTTTTCCCTGGGCCGCATGGTTGCTGAACGTATAGATCCATTTTTTCCCATGCTTCTACACATATTTTGATTTTAATGATTAAAAGAGAGATGGGGGTACATTCTCTTACGTGAGTGGTAGGGGAGGTGTATATGAAAATTTATCAAAACAAAGTTGAAGAGCTCTAATATATAACATAAATTTGCTGTTGTGTTTACTTCTTGTTATTCTTGTTATTTAATTGTTTAGAGGCACTATACTTTCATGCATTATGATTAGTGGCCGGTTTTGATTCCTATGAACATTGCTACGTGTATATAACCATGAACATTGTATTCTATTCCGTGGATAGTGTCCTCAATTAACGAATTCATGTGAACAATGTATAAGAAAAGAATCTTCATATAAACACTACTCTGCTGCTTCCTATTGAACATAGATATTTACCTAAGTCTGCAGAGGATTTCTAAGTATCCGACGCTCCGGCTTCTTTCCGGATGAAAGTTCGATAGGAAGAGATAATTTTGTAGCCTATAAATTTGATGATATATATATATATATATATAGGATGAGAGAAAGTCGTGGTGATAAGGTCGGTTTGTAAAAGGAATTAAACTGATAATTTTGATTTGATTTGAATTTATTAGCTAGAAGAATAGGATTTGATTAAATAAGATTATAATAGGATTTATTTTCAAAATTTAATGTAATCTTTCGATTTAGATTCTCGTTAGAATTTGAATAGATTTGGAAGGTGATCAATAAACAACATACATCTTCAATTTATTTATTTGTTTATTTTTTTATTACATTAAATATTAAATATATACTATGGATATGATGATAAGGAGAGATAAGTTTGCTTTGGATAGCTCTTGTTTGGTTGGTCTTATCACAAGGAGAAGTGATACATTTGTGGCTCTTTTATACCGAGTTAGACTAGAAAAGATAACGTGACGAGGGGGGGGGGGGAATGCTTAGTCGATCCTATTTGGGCACAATATATTTATATGACCTTATCATATTAGCTAAAATTTTATATATAAGATATCTATATTAGCTTTATTTATTTAATGATTGCTCCTATTATACTAAATTTTATTTTAGGTAAAATTTTGTTTATATCTAACTATGTTATTTTCTTAAGTTTATTTTAACAAATTAAATAAAATAATTTAAATGCATAAAATTTAGGTTAGGATAGGGGGTTTATAATCTACCCAATTTAAAAAGATTTCGTCCTCGAAATCTAAGAGCAACAAAAATAACAAGCAATGGTGAATGATGTACTTATGTATATATGAATATCTAATAAGGTTATTCTTAGATAAAACGATCCTATTTAAATCAAAAAATTCCCAAGCAAGCATAAAACTATAACCTATTTCTTAAGTCTATCATACAAACTACGTACTGTTATCATCAGTTACTCGTTGTGGTATTGTCGCATCGTCAACAGCCATGGCAAAAGCTTGTGACCCTAGGTGTGTTCGAGTCTGCTTTCTGGCATGCGCAAACTGTCTCTTGGTTGGGAAGCGATCCTCATGGATATCCTCCTTGTGCTGCTGGTTGAGTCGGTAGTGGTGGTGTTGGTGTCGCACGTTTCTTTGGGCAATCCCTAGATATGTGTTGGTTGGAGCCACAAGTCCAACAAAATCCTAGTCTATGTCGACAGTTGACTTGGTCGTGTCCTTTCTTCTTGCAATATTGACAGGTCGAGATATATTGGATTTGATATAGTGCTGCTCTTGCCTGCTGTCGGCGTTGTGTTATATTCTTATCATAAGAGCCCTAGCAATGCGGAAGAAAATAATACTTCAAAGCGTGCAAACAACGGTGATTCTCAGGGCCCCTATCCAGGGAGGACTCAATGGCCGAATTGTGCTTACTGCCACCGGCTAGGACACCATATCATCGACTGTCATTTTCGAAAAGGGTGATGCTTAATTTGTGGTAAGTTTGTCCATATTGCTCTTGACTGTCGTGATCGCCCCAACGATCTCCCTCTGTGCTGTCTCCAGCAACAGAATCCTGCTCAAGCACTCCAAGCAAATTGGCCTCTACCATAACAAGTATGCCGTATAAATACAGTGGGTCGGGTTTATGCTCAGACTCGGGATGAGACATTCACCTCGGACACCGTAGTGACATGTATATTGCTCTTCAATAATGTTCATGCTCGTGTACTCTGGTGCTACACATAGTTTTGTATAGGCTAACTTCGCCAAGGAATATTACTTTTCTCAAACACCGCTAG
Source organism: Iris macrosiphon (assembly GCA_036927795.1). NCBI lineage: Eukaryota > Viridiplantae > Streptophyta > Magnoliopsida > Asparagales > Iridaceae > Iris > Iris macrosiphon. The sequence continues at coordinate 177,015,800 of JAYESA010000010.1, forward strand.
GCCTAAAGCTTAGCGTTAGTACCCCATCGGGCATGTATTTGCCTGCTCACTCAGTCTGCTGTGACGACTGCATTTGCATCAAAGGAAGAAAATTGTCACTCGATGTTATAGTTCCAGACATAAGGGACTACGACATCATTCTGGAAATGGATTGGCTCGGCACTTGCTCGGCCACCATTGATTGTGCAAAAAGAAATTCGTGTTTCTTCTTCCTGGTGAGACCGAATTTTGCTACGCGTGCAGTCCAGCGTCAAGAGGGTTGAATGCCTGTATGGTAATTTCTGTAATGTATGTTCGACAGATGATACATTTCGGTTGTGAATGATAATAGGCGTCCGTTCGAGACATTCAGCGAGATTTTGCAAACTTAGAGTCTACTTCCTTGTGACAGAATTTTTTGATGTATTTTTAGAAGAGTTGCCCGGCATGTCGTCCGACCGAGAGATAGAGTTCACTATAGATACATTTTCAGATACTCTACCAATTTCTAAAGCTCCGTATCGAATGGTCCCCGCTGAATTGAAGGAGTTGGAGGTCCAACTAAAGAACTGCTCGATTGTAGGTACATCCGTCCGAGTGTATCTCCATGGGTCACACCAGTGTTATTCGTGAAGAAAAATGATGGTTCAATGCGGCTTTGCGTAGACTACCAAGAATTGAATAAATCTACCATTCGAAAGAAGTACCCCCTCCCTAGAATCGATGACCTCTTCGATCAAATGCAAGGCCCATCAGTATTCTCTAAAATTGATCTTCGTTCGGTCTACCACAAACTGAAGATCAAACTGCACGATGTGCCAAAGTCAGCCTTTCGCACTCGCTATGGCCACTACGAATTCTTAGTTATGCATTTGGACTGACCAATGCCCCTGCTGCCTTTATGGATTTGATGAATCGAGTATTCTGGTCGTACCTTGACAAGTTTGTAGTAGTGTTCATTGATAACATCTTGGTGTATTTGAAGAACATGGAGGAACATGAGGAGTACATGCGGACCATGCTTCAGACTCTTCGACACAACAAACTATACGCAAAACTAAGCAAGTGTGAGTTTTGGCTGAGCAGGGTGTCTTTCCTTGGGCATATCATTTCTGTGGGAGGCATCTTAGTCGATCCAAAGAAAGTTAGAGCCATCATCGAGTGGAAGCAACCTGCATCAGTTAGTGAAATTCGAAGCTTCCTCGGGTTATCGGGCTACTACAGACGGTTCGTTAAAGATTTTTCTAAAATTGCTTTACCCTTGACTCACCTCACTCAGAAAAGAGTTACATTTGAGTGGTATGCCGACTGCAAAACTTTGTTTCATGAGTTAAAGTAGCGCCTCGTCTCTGATTTGATACTTGCACTGCCAGACGAGAAAATAGGATTCCAAATCTTTAGCGACGCCTCAGGCCATGGCTTGGGAGCTGTCTCATGCAACAAAACAAAGTGATAGATTTTTCTTTGAGGCAATTGAAGTCCCATGAGCGCAACTATCTGACAAATAATCTAGAACTTGCGGCGATTGTGTTCACACTAAACCTAGGGAGATACTATCTTTATGGTGTGGCTTGCCAAATTTTTACTGACCACCAGAGCGTTAAGTATCTTTTCACTCAGTTGGACCTAAACCTACGACAAAGCCGTTGGCTAGAACTGATTAAAGACTACGACTTAACGATCAACTACACTCCAGGCAAAGAGAATGTTGTAGCAGACATGCTGAGTTTAGTATTTGAGGGATCTCTATCCGTCAACCGCAGGCTACAAAAAGAATTGGAGAGTATGGGCATTGAACTGCGAATTCGATATCGAGGAGGATCGACTAGGAGATCATTAGCTCTATTACTTCTAGAACTAAGCCTGTTATAAAAGTTCAAGTCCGCAGATAAACGACCCATTCCTGATAAAAAATACGCAAAAATATTTCAGCAGGGAAGACAACCAACTTTGCAGTGGATGAAAGCGGAACATTGCAGGTAAGAGGAAGACTGTGCGTGCCCAACGATGCAGAACTCTGAAAGAAGATTCTCACGGCAGCTCACTATGTGTCCTATGTATTACATCCTGGAAGTACAAAGATGTATCAAGACCTTCGCACGATCTTCTGGTGGCACGACATGAAGAAAGTTGTGGCGCTCTTCGTGTCACAATGCTTGTATTGTCAGAAAGTTAAGGCCGAACACCAGAGGCTGGGCTGAGAGATACAAAACCTTTCTATCCTAGAGTAGAAATGGGACCATATCATGATGGGACTTTATTTTTGGCTTGCCGAGGACGCAACGGAGAAACGATATCGTCTAAGTCATCGTCGACCGATTAACCAAGTCAGCGTACTTTATTGCTATTAAAGTTACTTGGAGCATCGATCACCTGGCTCAGATATACCTTGATGAGATATTTTGACTATACGGTGTGCCAGTGTCTATCATTTTAGATCGGGACAGACGGTTCTTATCTTATTTCTGGGAAATCCTTCAGTCAGCTATAGGAACTAAGTTAAAATTCAGTTCAGCATACCATCGTCAGACCGACGGCCAAACGGAGCGAATAAACCAGATCCTTGAAGACATACTATGTCTCTGTGCAATTGACTCAAAATCAAGTTGGAACGTCCATCTACCGTTGGCAGAATTTGTATACAATAATAGTTACCAGTCCAGCATTCAGATGGCTCCGTACGAAGCTTTGTATGGACAAAAGTGCAGATCACCTATCTGTTTTGATGAATTTGGTAAGCGTCAGATCCTTATCCGGAAAGAGTAAAAGAGACCGTTCAGAAGGTTCGGCTGATTCAAGAACGATTAAAGGTGGCACAGAGTAGATATAAGAGTTACGCGGACCTCCACAGACGACCCCTTGAATTTATAATTGGTGATCACATATTTCTCAAGGTGACGCCAATGATAGGAGTCACGAGATTTGGAATAAAGGAAAAGTTAAGCCCACGATTTGTTAGTCTATTCAAGATTCTCAAGCGAGTCACCCCAGTTGCATATCAAATTATCCTACCACCGAGATTATCAGAAGTGCATGATATCTTTCACGTGTCATAGCTGCGAAAGTACATGCATTATCCAAGTCACATAGTAGATTTTGGTCAGTTGGGTTTGCAAGCAGACTTGTCCTATGAAGAAGAACCTATGCATATCATCGATCGAAAGGATAAGCAGCTCCGGAATCGTTTAGTCCCGCTTGTGCGCGTGCTTTGGCGGAACCACACGGATGAGGAGTCAACCTGGGAACTCGAATCAGACATGAAGGAAAAGTTTTTCTTATTATTTTCTTAGGGGTATGTTCCATTCCTAAGTTTCGAGGATAAAACTTTTTATTAGTTGGTTAAGATGTAGTGTCCCGTTTCCCCTTTTCGGGGAGCGTGGCTAAGAAATACTTGGTATCGTTCGATCGAGACAAATTGAATAAAGATTATTTTCTCGTTATGGATTGATTTCTTCAGAATCAAGTCCCACATTTAGCGGATCGTGCAACAAGGAAGGACTCAGCGGCAGAGTCTTAAGGGGCCTTTCCTTTGCGCTGGTTTCTTTGCCCGTTTTTGATGTCGCTTGGTTAATTTTTTATTGGTTTTGTGACTTGCATTTTCTTGAACTATTTTGATAGATTTTATTGTCTTCATTCTTTGAACTTCGTATTTTATATCGAGCTCGGGGAGACCGAGGTAGGAGATATTGATCATCTGTTGGTGCATGCATGTGATCGTGTAGGCTATGCACGAGCGGAGTCTTGAAGATCTCCCCTTTCTCTTTCCCAATTCACCAACTAGTGAGTGGCCTTCCCTTTAATTAGCTTCCTTCTTCCAAGTCTTTACTCTTAATAACCTGACTCGTTTGTGCATTTACCATAATAATAACAATAACTGAGTCAAGATAAGAAGTAACTTGGAATACTTGATGCAAGACCCACGCAAAGATATAAAATGATCGCGCTATTACATACTTTCTTATTTTGTATTTTATCCTATTTTAGTGCTAGATAGAATATATTCTTCTATAAGTGTGCAAAGAATAGAAAATAATGTATAATGCAATCACTCAAGAAGGTTGACTATGTCATTGCACAGTGCTAAGTATTTTCGTTCATTCTGATGTCTTGAAATGCTGCATATGAAAACTTAGGGTTTTAGACGTCAATTGGTCATGGACAACTTGTTCACAAGGTATATGGTTCTGGCGAACGGTCGCTGGGATACTGGGGCTGATTCTTCCCAGGTGGAACAACTCTTAGTCGTACTAGCAACCTAGCTTGGGTGAGTCGAGAATTTGTAGCGGGGCTCGCTACCTGCGCTGCAAGCATCGTCGACGTACCCAGACTATAATCCATGATGGCTTGTCATGAAAGTGATTCTTATGTATATTTAAAATGTTCAATCTAACCATGTCTTTGTGCCGGGGAAGATCATGATAAGTTTTGTGCAGGTGGTTTAGACATGCAGGTAAAAGTCATCGAACGGTGGCATGTTATTTCAATCATTCCATAGCTATTGCATGTTGTAACTTGAACTAAGACAAGATAGAAAGACCACAATAATAACTTGTATGCTTCACATATATACGGTATCCATTTTGTGAGTTGGGTTAGCTCGTCCTCTCCGGTACTTTTAAAGTGCTGACTCTCGTTGCAGCAGGTTCTCCGAGCCAAGACGATGCGACAAGGAGCTGAAGATTTTGCCCCAACTAGTCCACCAACTTTGATGCACTCTATTCGTGCCATTTGAAGCTTGTAAAAATCACCCGGAGCTCGTGCACACATCTTATGTAGCTCCGTGGCAAAGTGATAACTTCGTCCAAAGGTCTATTTTATGTTTTCAAGTTTTAGTATGAGATGTAATATATAGAACGACTATCTTATTTTGCGTCTATCTTGTAAGCCCGTATGATACCCCCTTTACTTTTGAGTTATGAGTTTGTAACAAAGATGTACATTATCAATAAAAAAAAAATTCTTCGTTTTAATGTATGTTCTTTAACTTCTGTACTCTTCTGTTATGTTTATATATATATATATATATATATATATATATATATATATATATATATATATATATATATATATCATTATGCTAGGCCTTGTACGGATGCACCTTATGCTTGTACGGTATCACGTCCGGGGGACGATTAGAGATTTTGCTGAATCAGGACGTGACACCTTTCATATAGATTAAGTCAGCTCGATTGCAGCAATTCGCGTGCGAGTTCATTTGCATTGAAACAAGTAATCTTAAACGATATGAGAAATCTAAGTATAACATATATAAATATTCTGTGTATAACACATCTGAGTAATTTTGAATATAAAACAACTGAATAATCTGAGTATATCATTCACCTGAGTCAGAAACACATTCGAAATAACTATATTTTTATATGCGTTCCTTTGCTTTACCTTTATGCTTGGTTAACTTGATTTACCATGGACAGGGAAAGACGAATGGTAAGTCAGTAAGTTATGTTGCATTACTTGGTATTTCATGACACGCTGTGCTACGCTGCAACATGAGTAGGCGGTACTATCGTATGCCATAAAATTGATTCTAAGGTAAGACTAGAAAGACAACATAATAGATGGTGCATAAAACTAATTTAACGTGTTTGGTTTTGGTGAGTGGGCGAGAAGCCTCCCCACCAGTGCATTTAATGTACTGATAATCCACCAGATTGCTTGTAAGGTACGGGAGAACCTCGTTCGGTACGAAGTTTCTCCTCATGCGCTAACACGTGGAGCTAACTCTGGAGCCTTGGAGCATTACAGCAGGAGCTGAAGCACATATACATGACGTAATGTATTAGAATATTGCCTATGTATCATCCCTAAAGTTGTAATATGCTTGGCACATTTTATTATTTTGAGAGAGAAATCTTGAGTGATTTATAATCTCGGCCTAGCTCCGTTTGTAATATTTCTTCATCATCAATAAAGAGATTTTTTTCTTGTTATACTAGTGTTTATTCTTATTCCACTACTTGGGGACAATCTGTGCGACTCTGTGGTTTAGCTTTAAATTGATCATTTTAGGTGATTGCCTTGTGCAAGCGCAACTTAGGCTCGCGCGGTATCATGCCCATGCGAGTACGTTCGGTCTTGCGGGACCAGAGCATGAACTAACCGATGTGGGGTATATACTTTGGAGGCTAGGCGTCATTTACTACGCCCTTCCTTTGAGCGCTTCCCTTCACTAGAGTAAAAATAGATCTTTCTTACTTGTTCAATTCATCAAGATTGCTTGCTAACCATAGGAGAATGATCAATAATGATGGGCTTTGGCTCCAACTTAGTCAATGACTCCGTGATGATTAGTAAGATAGGATCAAATGTCTTTTGTCTTTTGTCTTTCACTTATTTAAAGTTAAGCTCTTTGCATCGCACGTTGGCCTACTCACGAGCAGTAGTCGAACCTGCACTGTCGGATGAATCCCGCACCTTTTAGACCAAAAATTGTGACGGTGACCCAGTTCAAGTTTAATAGCTTTGTGTCCGCTATCCTGATCATGATTTTTTTACCCCTAGAGGTAAAGGTCCTTCCCTTTTGGGTTTATTGTTTATTTTTTCCTTGATCGTGTCAAAACAAAGGTTCCCCAATCTTTCCGCCATGTTGTTTTCGGTTAAACCTCTTAGTCCACCTGTACGAAAAATAATAAGATCTGCCGATGATGATTTAGCCAAGTGTTTTAATGCCACTTCTGAAGCTCGGGACGATTCTTCAACATCAGTCGGTTCGTCAACTGTCATTGGTCGAACTCGTCTTCAATGCTCTGAGGGATAAAAAAAAGTGCATGTCGTATCTGAAATAGGGAATTCTTCCTTCTTGGGACAAGCAATTCGTTGCCCTATAATATAAAAATTTTCATGGTCGATGAAACCAGCGAACTAAACTCTGTTGGCTTACCCAATAAGCTATGGATTATTCATTTTAGGGCCATTGACTCATCTTTCAAAGAAGGAAGATAAATGAATAAATGATGAACTATGGTTTCCTAAGCTCAGTAAGGTAGAAATCGGGGTGTAGCAAGTTTTGGGCCGAAGACCGGGGAAAGTTGGGGAGAGATGAGGAGACCATCTATACATATAGAATTCTTATCATGAATTTGACTTTCCGGCATGGTCACCGCGGAGTGGGCTCCCTAACGGTCACCTTCTATTAGCTTCTTAACGGTCGCCTTACTTTGTTCTTCTCACTAGCTCTTGTAAAATCGCAGAATTGGCGACCTAATGGTCCCCTTTACCTTCTTTCTCTCCTCCCCGCTGATCAATCAGCGATGCTACTCATGATAGGCTTAGCTTAAGATGCTTATGTTCGATTCTGATAAGTAAAGTCCCTTTGTTCGGTTCGCTCAGGTGGTCTTTTCCCTTATCTTTCCTAACGTTCAAAGTTGTTCTGGTTTGAGAAAGCATGAAACCTGGAATTTTAGATTGAGATTGGCTAATTGACTCAACCCAATACACCTGTTTATAAGAACTCCTATCTCACAATCTCAGTCAATAGGACAAAAGGATATACTCACTGCACTCGCCTTACTTCGCAGCTCAAACCGCTCGCCTTTGTATTTTTTTCGGCCACCCATGAATGAGACTTAGTAGTCATGAGGGAACATCATGCTTTCTATGTATACTATGAATATAAAGTACTTATTTATGGGTTTGGTCCCTCTCTGTGCTCTGGTAAGGCTCATTGAGACCTGCATATTGATTTTCCTCTTTCTATGCTATGGGTCTATTCCTGTACTCACTTATCCGTTATCCTATGTATCGGCCAGCAGTCTCGGTCGTCTTGTTTGGAAATTTGACCCTCTGATGTTCTCCTTTACCTCAATTCTAAAGCGGGTCTCGTTCTCGTAGTGTTTAATAAGTGGAATGAGGGAAGCACTAGGGGTGCTTACCGAATAAATTGAGGCCTCGTCGAGTGAGAGTATAACGAAGGTGAATCTCCGTGCGGCTAAGAGTGAACACCAAGGACTCTTGACCGTCCTCCAAGGCCCCTGACCCATATTCATAAAAAAGGGAGGGCCAGGGAGGCCAAGAGAGGGAGAGAGTCACGGAGTCCGAGAGAGAGAGAACAACATAAGTGTAGCGAGCTCCGAGCGAACGGCTAAAACGAAAAGGGGGTTCTGGATTCCCTCTTAGGCTAACTCGATCTGCTGTAAGAAGCCCAGAGTTGAGGGTCATCCAGGTGATGATACTGTGCTTAGGGATATGAAATTGGACCAATTTACCTAGAGACCTCTCTATCTTTATAGGCTTTCAGTGCTAAGGGGAAGTAGTGAACTTCTACTTTCTCTTATGGGTACCACTTGCTCTACCTTGGAAATATTTCTTATTCAACTGTCCCGTTTGCAGTTGAATCGTTAGAGAATCAACGGGACAAAGGATTATCAAAGCCAATTGGTCTGATTCACCAGCAAAGTTTGCAGTTATCGCGTTATCCTACTTTTTGAAGGATCCATTTTGTTTGCCCACCCTAAGGGGGTGACCGCGTCGGCCCGCCATTACCAGAATAACACATTAGCGACGTCCAAACACGTCACTAATATTAAACTAACGTCGCTAAAATAATTTGGCAACGTAATTAGCGACATTTTTATATTGTTGCGTATTACATGTCGCTGACAACAAAAACGTCGCTAGTCATCGCTGTAGCGATGTATATTTGCGACGAGAAGACGTCGCAAAATATACGACGATTAGCGACGTGTCGTCGTTAAATTGGCGACGTAAGTTTTGGTCGTAATACGTCGCTATATTAGCGACATTATGAGGGACGTTTTGATATAACAATGCTGACATGCCATGTCAGCATGTTAGCGATGTTTAGCGACATCGATGGTAGCAGGTAGTAATATTTCGATACTTGTTAGTGTCATTATTGTACGTTGTTGAACTTCGCAAAACGTCGCTAAATTAAATTTTTTAAAAAAATACAGTTTAGAAAATATTTCTCAACAAAACTCTACCTACAGTTATAAAATCACAGTTTATATAAATACACCCGGAGAAACCCTTCGTTGAATTTCCTGGGTTCGTCGACCCCTTCGGTGGAACACTCAACACCAATAAATTCACAAACAATTAATATAAATAATAAACTAAACTCATATAGAAAGAAATCTACAAAGTTTTAATACATTAAATATGTCTCAAGAAGTAGATAAATAAATTTAAAATAAGTGTCACATGCGCCTCAAAATGTAATAAAAAGTATGAAATAAATATATCAAAGGCCCAAGAATAGGCCAATACACACAAACACACTAAAACCTGTCCAAATAAGGACTACTACTGATAAGGTGGAGCACCGCCACACATATGGGGCAGAAGGAACTCATACTGCCCTTGTGAAAGCGTTACCGATGCCGATGGAGGAGGCAGTAATAGAGTCCTTGTCGATGCCGGCAGACCAGAATGACGTATCTGCTCTAATGCTAGCAGTCAAACATTGTATGAATCTATGGTAGATACCACCCTCGAAGTGTTCTCCGCCAACGACCGACTCAACAAATCTTGTGCCGCATGTATCCTCGCAAGTTAGTTGCTCATGGCCGTATGCGACCCCTCCAGTTCCGTCTGTCTACGCTCCGTAGACACCGCCAGAGTTGCTAAGCTGCTCTCTGTCATTTGGCTCATAGTCCTGAACTCCATAAGGTTGTGCTCTATCGTCTAGCTCAAAGTCTTGAGCTCCATAAGGCTATGCTCGAGCGAATCAAAATATGCGATGATCGTCGCATCGTCTGTCTGTGGCGCAGACTGTAGCCTCTCCGTAATCCTCCGTAGCAACTCATCTCGCAGATCAGCAATCTGACGGTCAACACTCTTCTAGGCTTGTGTCGACGCATATGAAGGCTGCAAGGAATGCACACTGATATAGGAGATCTTGGATGACTGCATCGCAACAAAGGTGTCTTAGGATCCCGTACCGTAGTACGTACCCCTCTAAAGACCACCAACGGCGGTCATCTAGAGCTCGTCCGTCGATGGAGCTGTATACGGCTGCGTGGAACTACCAGCCCCTCCCTTTGCAGGTGCAATAACTGTCACCCACTCACGTAGTTTAAGATACTCGTCCTAGAAAAGTGTCTCCGAACGTCCAAGTTACTTATTACTAACTATATAGATTGTTTGCCATTAAATACGAAAGTTTGAAACAAAACTTGATTTAATTAAACAAACTAAAGGGAGTACAGAGAGGATTCCTAAACAGACAACCTAAGTACAAATTTTATGTTCTGGAGGTGACGATGGAGGGTTAGGAATGTAGCAACTCTCTCTACTCCGTGGACGATCTGATGCGGAAGCTCTTCTTCCTTGCTTGAGTATAGATTCATAGATAGTCAGCCGGGGGATTGTATAGGGGTAGTACTTTGTTATTTATAGTTGTTCTATGGCCGCATAGATTTTAGGCCGCATGGACGTTGGGAGTTGCCATATGTTTTCCCCTAATAGAAAGGAGTTACAACTGTGCACGAGAATCCAGACTTCAACTGTCAGATGGACATTTGTTAAAATTTTCTTGTTGCTGAATATTTGGATGTTTTTAGTCCTTTGTGGGCATGACTTGGTCAATTGGACATGTGGCCTGCCACTTGGTTGGAGAGGATCACCTTGTTACAACAGCACAATTTAGTTTGTTGGAGAATCTGGGGCATACGAAGCTAAGAATCGCAGAGACCGTATGGGGTCTGTAACGCATGGGACAGAGCCACATGGGACACATGGGCTAGAGCAATATGGGACGCATGGGTCCAGAGGCGCATGGGACACATGGGGCCTGAGACACATGGGATGCATAAAGTCTAGGATACATTAGGCCAGAGACATATATGATGCATGGAGTCTGGGACGCATGGGCCAAAGCCGCATGAGAGTATTTTGTCGTGTTGTACACTTAGTGCTGTACACTTCCTGAGATTTCTGTCTTTTATTGAGTTCACATCTTTCGAGACATTCAGAAAATCCTTCTTTGTCAGGATTCTGTGTCAGATATAATCTTATTGTCAGAGCGTTATGTCAGATCTATCTGCGGCCAAAATTGCCTTCGGTTATTTGGTCTTTATGGATATCGCCTAATTTGGCCGCATGGTGATCATATGGTCCATTTTCTGTTAAAATTTTTCTTGAGCCGCTTGGTTCCTGAATGTATGGATCCAATTTTTTTATGATTCTACAAGACCCCCTTCAAAGTTTTTAAATTGATAAGTTTGAAATACTTTGAATAAGAAGCATGGAGGAGTATATTTGGGCCGCATGGACATTAGGTCGCATGGATACTAGGACGCATGAACGTATGGATGGGTGTTGCCAGGCTGCCACCCACTCATTAAATGCCTTGGTTTGATTAGATATCTGTAGGATTTTGGACTATCTCCTCACACGAACCCCGAAGTGACAATTTTTTGAGAAGATAAGACCCAAGGGCTACCATCATCATTACTGCTGACAGTGGGGCGCTGGAACCAAAGGGTCACTTGTATCCTCCTTTATCCTATAAATAGGGGTTTTAGTGAAGAGAGAAAACTTTCTTTCTCGACCTGAGTCTCTCCTCCACCATTTTTTTCGATTTTTCCTCTACTTTCGATCATACTCTCTGACCTTCTGCAATGGCTCCCAAGGCTTCATCTTCCTTGTCCAAGACCAAGAAGGCTATTGACAAGGGGAAATGCCCTGCTTCTTCGACTAGGGCGGAGGATGAAACCCCCCTCTTCTATCCAGATGTTCAAACGCCCATCCAGGGTAAGGATCGGTGGAGGCAGACTATGGATACACAAATACTTTGTACACAGTCCACTGTACGTGTTTTCACATAACCATGTTGCATGCTTTATGTTCGGGTCTTACTTTGGCCGCATGTATAGGTCTTTACCCGGTCGAATGCTCCCTGCATGACCTGGCCACATGCACCCTTCCTCACTGGGCCATATGTGTCACGCCCCGGTCCCGCCCGGGCCGCCGCTCCGCCCTGCCCCGCCCCGTGCGGCCGGAAATTAACGAACCGGGGCACGAATCACCGTGCCTCGGGGCACCGGACGCGAATCACCGCGCCCGTCCCGCGGGTGCGAGGGAGAAAGGGGAGCTAATCGAATGGCCCGAGTCAAGCTTTCGGGGGACGTGATGCCGCACGGGCCTGGGGTTGCGCCCGTGCAAGGCCAATCGTTTAAGTTGATAGTTGGCTATCATCGCATCAATCGAGTAAGCAGCGGAAAGGGACTTGTTGCAATGCAATGCATTTAGCCAACTGAGTGTTCGGGACAATCGAGGCAACTTGGGTTTCCTTTAGCAAAGGCACACGTTCGTTCCATACATTATGCCCCCTTATACGATAGCATTCTCGGGGCAACAATCGAAACCAGGATTCCGGGTCTTGGGGGCTGTGGCACGCCTATCGCTCCCTCGGACGATCCAGTACCTGCAAGCAAGTAAACTGTTGGGGGGTCAGCACTTTTATAAGTACTGGTGAGATAAATCAACTGAACAGAAATAAGCATTCACTCAAACCAACACTAAGTAATCATGTTATAAAATATTACATTACTAGTGATCTTTCTAGTTTTACCTAGGTTCGTTTCATGCAGTTCTAGCAGAGTCAGATTACTTGTTTGGAAACATGTTGGAAACAGAGTTTCATAAGCAGTAAGCAAGCAAGCAATCCGTTCATGTTTCAGGGTATGCGCAGCGTGTCTCGTGCGACTCCAGGGTCAGATGCAAGCTAGACACACAATGCACAATCTTAGGGGCAGTCCTCTATCCAAGCCAACTCAATGACTTAGCTATATGCAGGGCGGTCCCCGAGTATCTCAGGATCGGCAGCGGTTAGTCCAGCATACCAATGACTCTTTTATCTGATGCTAATGGCAGCTGTGACTCATGGTTGCTTTCCACTATCTCTGTAGCAGCCGTGACACATGCAGTTCAGCTCTGCACCAAAAGCCATTGTCCGACCGCGTGCGAATGCATGGATCACTATCAAATAAACTCTAGTATGCAGACGAGACGAACCATCATAACGCAAATCCTTGTTGCGGGGCAAATCCGACTTATCACTTGAACACATTCAGGCACATTATGGTTCTCTCGAAGCATAGACGATAGTGAACATGTTCATGCACTCTAAGCAGGCGATCAGGATTCTCGTTTAGCTGACTTATTGTTTCAAAGACAAGCTAGGTGAGTTCGTTCATTAACATGCAAGGCAGGTTCTATCATTCTCTTAAGAAAACATTGCAAGCAAAACTCAGGTTATTATTAAGGCGTGCAAGAATCAGAGAACGAAGTTCTGCCCACTCACCTTGATATATAACGTCGACGCGGAGCGGGGCGTTACATACTTACCAACCAACAAAAAGTTTCATCCTCGAAACTTCAAGGATAAACTTCTCGATATTCCGAGTAGCGATAGTGCCGTCCCTCGCCGTACTCAATCGAAACAATCAAGCAATTCAAGTTCAGGAAACATTTTGCACTTTGAGAATATCTATGGACTTATTGTATGGAACGCTCTTTGCAAAACCATATCGATAATATCTCAGAGTCATAGCAACGGATTTTGGGCCAGAAGATCGATTCCGCACTGATACCATTCTTCCAACATATTGCCCAAGGCACCAATATCCAGTTATCCCATATTCACAATGCCGCTTCTCAACAATGTATTCCAAATGGTGCAACACCCATGCTCAAAGCAATCCCATGGCACAATGCCCCAACAGTGGCACAATGCCCCATTCGTGGCACAATGCCCCATCAAGCGGCACCACACCCTCGCCGATGCAGTTGTTCGGTTTCGAACCACAACTGCTCGCTTTGCAAGACAAAGCGACCAAATGATACTCGTGCATGGATGCACGCTCGCTCGCCCATAACCCAATGTTTCCAAAGCCTCAATGTATCATTCCAACTATCCAAGCATAATCCCTATCATCCAACCGACTGCCTCAAATGATAATCCAACCAACTCTAGCTCCAACTATCCAATGCGCAAACCAATCAAGCCACAATCCTATCAAGCCAACGACGTACACTCTATGCACGCCCCAGTGTAGTAATTCCCAATGTTCCAGCCCAAGTGTCCAAGCCTTTACGTGTTTTCCATATTATTAGGCATGAAGGAGTAGAGGAGAAGGGAAAGAGCCCACTCACAATGTTTGATTCCGTTAAGCATCCTGTCCTGCCGATACGGCCAATCCCTTGAACCCGTGGTCCGATGCAAGCGCGATCTACTCAACTGGTATGACCGTGCGAGCAGGCCGTGCTCTACAAATTATCCGACCGATCGGACTAAGGAAGATGGCATTATCATTCCAACCCAGCTGTCTCAGTACTACTCTGAACGAACACCTGATTTCCATCGAACCCGCTAGCCATCTGCACATCAAACAACTCAATCAATACTTCTTTCCAAAATCCAACAAATCAAATGTAACCAGCATTTGTTTCATTTAAATCTGACTCATTTAAATCCGACTCAATCAATACTTCTTCCCAAAATCCAACAAATCAAATGTGTTGCCCAAAATCGTAGTCCGACCGCGTGCGAATGCATGGATCACTATCAAATAAACTCTAGTATGCAGACGAGACGAACCATCATAACGTAAATCCTTGTTGCGGGACAAATCCGACTTATCACTTGAACACATTCAGGCACATTATGGTTCTCTCAAAGCATAGACGATAGTGAACATGTTCATGCACTCTAAGCAGGCGATCAGGATTCTCGTTTAGCAGACTTATTGTGTCACGCCCCAGTCCCAAAATGTCAGAAACTAGGCCACGTGTCACTGGCCAGCTGACACGTCACTATGGGCTTAATCCACTTTGATGGACCCAAAGGGACGTGCTACGCTGTCCTAAAATACTACAAGTATAGAACAGGTAAAACTATCTCATCCACAACAAAATATCAGAAAAACAAGTGCTGAATTATATATATAACTGAGTCTGATACAAAACACAACTGGTGAGATTACAAGTCTACTACAAAAACTAATAATAGCGCAGAAAAATCAGATAGACTAAGCAGTGTCTATCTGATGAAACATCTCCAACTCCAGGTGGCAGGCCTCTAGTGGTCAGGCAAACTCTGAGGGTGTCTCCTCGAGCTCCTCCTCGGTAGCACATCTGGCCTCCTGATCAGGCCCGTACACAGTGGGGTAGAAAGCCTCGTCTAGATCTGGCAGGGAACCAGGTCCTCAGTGGGACGTAACAAGATACAGAAAATGACATGCCATGTATGTAAATACTAAAATAAAGAAAATAAATACAGGGTGCTAACCATACTAAGTGAAAATGCAAGTAAAGATCCAGTAGTACGCATGGGAATGTGTGGCTAGACATACGCTGATGTAATTCACCAATCGTGGTGACTGGCTAGTATATGTGTCATATGCCCCCGGACTCACGGGTAGCTCTGCAATCGACCATCTCCGAGGAGCATGGTACGAAAGTATAAATCATATATGGAGGGGGTGTCCCATACGTCCACTAGTTATCTTTCCTATCCCAATGAAACTAAATGTCAAGTCGTACATTTCCTGAGTTATTCTATTCCGTGATGCGGGTCACACGTACTGGTAGCTAATCAAATACGCAGCTCACATCCATATATGTAATGCAATCATGTTGCGTGTTCCCGTGATAGGGTTTAGGAGAATATTAGGATATTCTCTTAGTTATTGGTGAGTCTGTAATATCGTGTCAACATAACAGTTGACTGTACCCAAGGAAGTCTCAGGTGATCATGGTATATGAATTTCAGAGAAAAGCAGATAAACAATTTAATTTAATCAATAACTTGGCAAGGTATACTTGCCTACTCCTTGATAGTGTTGAAACCCTGATTTTACAGTCAGTTGTGAAGGTGCTGGTGACAGGGGGTCACTGGCTGTGCTGAAGTTGATTTCTGTTAGAATAGACAGGGTTCGTGAATATCCAGGCTGTAATATAAAACATATTTATATACATATATATAGTATAGATATATATATAGTAGGCATAAATATAATATATATAATAGTATATATATATAGAACAGATAAATGCAGGCAATAATATATAGTAGCAGGGTATATCCACTGCGATAAATATAGTATTTATCAGGGTGTATCCTCTGATATATATATAATATAAATAAATTGAATTGACAGGACAGTAATTTAAATACATATATACTCAGGGTATATCCACTGATTGATATATATATATATAGGTAAATTGAAATGACAGGACAGTAATTAAATACATATATATAATATATGTATTATAGTATATAGTATAGTATATATAGATAATAAAAGAAATTGACAGTGCAAGAATTTAATACGTAAATAAATGCTGTATTTATTCAGCAATATAATATAAGTAGTAGCAGGGTCTATATGTGACCACTGTATAATTGAAATGACATTTGCAGAAATTAAAATATAATATATATAATTAAGCTGTATTATCCAGCTGATATTTAATATATATACATAATATATATATATATATATAGATATATATATATATATATATATATATAGGTGCAGGAATTTAAATGCAGAAAATAAATAAATGGAAAAAAATGCATAGCATAACATATCATATAAATATATGTATACACATATATTTATATAATTTAAAAAAAACAGAAAAATACATATATTATTAATTATATAACATATAAATATGTTATATATATTATAGTATACATATTATATATATAAATATATATATAATATATATATTATAGATATATATATAATATTTACATAATATTATATAGTAGATATACATATACATATATACATATACATATACATATATATATACATATATATATAGAATATATATAGATATATATATAATATACACATAGTATAATATATTGTAAATAATATAATACATATATATATAATTATATATATAAATACATAGTAATATACATATATATATACATATATATATACATATGTGCATGTATTATAGATTAATTACGTATTTCTGTATAGTATAGTATATTTATACCTTACAGGTGGCAAGGGGGGTCCCACGCGGTGTCGCCGGCGGGAGGACGGCGGCGGAGCTGGCCGGAGGCGGCCGGAGGAGCAGCAGCAGTGGCAGTGGCCACTGGCAGCAACAGCAGTAGCAGCGGCTTGCGGGGGCGCTGGCCGGCGGAGGAGCGGCGGAAGTGGCCGGGCAGGCGGCGGGTTCGGAAGAGGGAAGGACGGTGGTCAGGTTGGTGGTGGTGGCGGGGGTCCACGACGGCGGTGGCGGTGGCTGGAGGCCGTCGGAGGGAGGAGTGGCAGGTTAGGGTTGGGGGTGGCCGAGGGTGTTGCGGGGGCTAGGGCGGCCGGAGGCGGTGTCGTGGGGAGGTGAGGGTCGGTGGTCCGGTGGAGGGGAGGACGGCGAGTCATCTGGGTAAGGTGGCGGTGGTCGGCGACAGCCGGAGGCGGCAGGGGAGGTGAATGGGAGTGGTGGTGGTGCTGTGAGTGTGAAGTCGGGAAGGTTCTGCAGAAGCTGGCCACGGCGGAGCAGCCGGCCGGCGGTGGGTGGCAGTGGTCGGAGGTGAGGGGAGGGGAGTGGCGACGGGTTCGGCGGTGGTCCGGTGGGCGGAGGGTGGCCGTGGCGGTGGTGGGATGGGTTTGAATGAAGGAATAGCTAGGGTTTATATAGGTTATAGGCAATGACATTTCTGTAAATACCTAGAAGTTCAGGGGTATTTAGGTAAATTTGTATTTTTGAGATATTTTCCAGCAGAAATTTCTGGATTTTATGGTGGGTCCCACACACCTATGGTCTAACCAATAGGATTAGGCCACCTAGCATGCAATTTTGCATTTTAAACCCCTAACTTTTCAATATTTGCATAATTGCATAAATTTGGTATTTTGCGTAATTTCGCAATTTACCTGATTTTAAATACTGATTTCCTGAAATTTTGAATTGTACAGAAATGAGGGAAATAGCTGGGGAATATGTTTTGGACAGTGTGGGGTGAGTTTGGGCAGATGCAGAGTCTGATTCTGCAGGTGATACGGTCATCGTATTTATTATTTAATAAATACTGCGCACGGTGTTCACTAATTATTTTGAGGCTGTTAGGGTCATAATTTTTCTACGGTGTCAAAACGATAATTGAAATATAATTAGAATAGAATATTATCGTATTTTTGTTTGGCAAAAACAGATGCCTACTGGTCCTTAAATCACTAGGGTACAGGAATGGGTAAAGAGCAGAATTTTAAATAGGAAATAAATAAAACGAGGCACCAAACAAGGTTTCTGGAAGTTGCTAAAAATACAGAAAATGTAGTCTAGCAAGTCTAGAGCAGGGATGTGAAATTTGTTTAGGGTTAACAGCTAGTGTAATGCCCTAATTATTTGTGTAACAAACAAGTGTACAATCAATAGGTTATATAATAAATAAAAATTTTAAAAAGTTGCACAAATTCAAATTAGTCTAAACTAATCTTAAATTACTGAAATCTGGTCGAGGGAGTTTACAATCTACCCTCCTTAGAATATTTCGTCTTTGAAATAAAAACAACCATAGTAATGAGAATTAAAAATTAATTAAGGACATATGATGATTAAGAAAGATTGAATTTGAAATATTGGACATACCCTGGTTTGGAAATAGATGGGAATAACGCTGACGAATATCCTCTTCTCGTTCCCAGGTGGATTCACCTGGTGTATGATGTCTCCATGCAACACGAACGAGAGGAATAGTCTGGCCACGCAACACTTTCTCGCTACGGTCTAGGATCTCTACAGGCTCCTCCTGATAAGATAAGCTCGGCCCGATGGTGATCTCTGAGTAGTCTAGCACATGACTCGGGTCTGGAATGTACCTCCTCAGCTGAGATACGTGGAAGACATCATGTACTCCCTCCAAAGTATGAGGTAGAGCTAGCCTGTAAGCAACTTCTCCGACTCGATCTAGCACATCGAAGGGTCCAATGTACCTTGGACTTAGCTTCCCTCTTCCTCCAAATCTGATAGTTCCTCTGGTAGGTGAGATCTTCAAGAATACATGCTCCCCTACTTGGAACTCTAGAGGTCGGCGATGAATGTTGGCCCAGTGCTTCTGTCTGTCTTGTGCAGCTCGTAGGTGTCCCTGGATCTTCTTTACTTTCTCCACCGTACGAATGATCAGTTCCGGTCCCAGAATCTGTCTCTCGCCAACATCGCTCCAGCATACTGGGGAACGGCATTTCCTTCCATACAAAGCTTCAAAGGGAGCCATTTGGATGCTCGCTTGATAGCTGTTGTTGTAGGAAAATTCCACCAGATGTAAGTGATCTTCCCAGGATCCGCTGAAATCAAGCATACAGGCTCTCAGCATATCTTCTAGAGTCTGAATGGTGCGCTCTGACTGGCCATCTGTCTGCGGATGATACGATGTGCTGAACTTAAGGCGGGTACCAAGACTTTCTTGCATACTTCGCCAAAAGTAAGATGTAAATCTCATATCCCGGTCAGATATTATACTGACTGGTACTCCATGCAGACGCACTATCTCTTTCATGTACATATCTGCCAAGACCTCTGTGGATTGCCCGACTCTGAAAGGTAGAAAATGAGCAGCCTTAGTGAGTCTGTCTATAATCACCCAGACAGCATTACGACCACTAGGACTTCTTGGGAAGCCCGTAACAAAGTCCATCGTAATGTGTTCCCATTTCCACTCGGGTATTGGGAGGGGTTGAAGTAGACCGGCAGATCTTTGATGCTCAGCCTTGACTTGCTGACACACCAGGCATTTGGCCACAAAGCGTGCTATCTCCCGCTTCATTCCATGCCACCAGTAGTATTGCCGCAGATCTCTGTACATCTTTGTGCCTCCAGGATGTATAGAGTATACTGAGCTATGAGCTTCTGACATCAGCTCATTACGAAGTTCTCCATTTGGAACATAAAGACGATTGCCACATCTTAAAGTCCCATCTTCGTGTATGCGACAACCAGTCTGGAGTCCAGCCTCTGTTCTTTGGCGAAGCCTCTGAAATCTTGCATCTGCTGGTAGAGCAGCTTTGATTCTTTCCACCAAGGTTGATTGCAGCTGGTAGTTTGATAACTGGCCGTCAAGTCCTGGCATAATGACCTCTATTCCCAACTTTGCTAGATCTTTCAGTAGATCTGGTTGAGTGATCATAAAGAATGCCGAGGGTCTTCTGCTTAGCGCATCTGCTACCACATTAGCTTTCCCAGGATGCTATTGTAGATCAATCTCGAAATCTGTCATCACTTCAAGCCATCGTCTTTGCCTCAGATTTAAGTCCTTCTGGGTGTAGACATATTTCAAGCTTTTGTGGTCGGTGAAGATCTCCACTCGTTCGCCATATAGATAGTATCTCCATAGCTTCAAGGCGAAGATGACTGCAGCAAGCTCCAAGTCGTGAGTGGGGTAATTTTTCTCATGAGTCCTCAGTTGTCTTGAGGCATAAGCTACAACCTTCCCATGTTGCATTAAAACACAACCAAATCCTTTTCCGGATGCATCGCTATAGATGACGAAACCTCCGGATCCAGATGGTATAGTCAAAATGGGGGCTGTAGTCAGACGCTTCTTCAACTCATCAAAAGCTGTCTGGCATTCTTCAGTCCATAAGAACTCCTGCTCCTTGCGGGTAAGGCGAGTAATCGGCTTCGAGATTCTTGCAAAGTTTTCTACAAACCTCCGGTAATATCCGGCAAGTCCTAGAAAGCTTCTCACCTCTGAGAC
This sequence comes from Iris macrosiphon, assembly GCA_036927795.1. Lineage (NCBI taxonomy): Eukaryota > Viridiplantae > Streptophyta > Magnoliopsida > Asparagales > Iridaceae > Iris > Iris macrosiphon. Next base: position 177,036,489 of record JAYESA010000010.1, read on the forward strand.
ATTAGTCGGGGTTGGCCATGTCTCCACAGATGAAATCTTTGCAGGGTCCACCGAGATGCCTTCTCCTGTGATCACATGCCCAAGAAAAGCAACACGATCAAGGAAAAATTCACACTTGCTCATCTTGGCATAAAGGCTCTCCCGTCTCAGTGTCTCTAGCACCAGTCTTAAGTGCTCTTCATGCTCTTCGTGGCTCTTTGAATACACCAGAATGTCGTCGATGAAGACTACCACGAACTGGTCCAGATATTGATGGAAGACTCGGTTCATCAGGTTCATGAATACAGCAGGTGCATTAGTCAATCCAAACGGCATCACCAGAAACTCGTAATGACCATAACGAGTTCTGAATGCTGTCTTTGGAATGTCTTCTCTTCGTACCTTGACTTGATGGTAGCCTGATCTCAAGTCTATCTTCGAGAATACCACGGCTCCTGTCAGTTGATCGAACAGGTCGTCAATTCTCGGCAAGGGATATTTGTTTTTGATTGTTAGAGCGTTGAGGGCTCTGTAATCAATGCACATGCGATAGGTTCCGTCCTTCTTTGGTACAAACAGCACTGGTGCTCCCCAGGGTGATGCACTAGGACGAACAAATCCCTTGATCTGTAGTTCCTCCAGTTGAAGCTTCAGTTCGTCAAGCTCCTTCTTTGCCAGTCGGTATACGTTGGAGGATACTGGTGCAGCTCCAGGAATTAGCTCAATAATGAACTCCACTTCTCTGTCAGGCGGTAGGCCTGGCAATTCTTCTGGAAATACGTCCGCGAATTCTGCTACAACTGATGGAAGTGCTGTCTCCATCGCCATGTAAGCTCTAGGAGTCTGGCCTATTCCTTGCTCAATGGTTCCTCGGACATATTCAAACTCAGGGTGATCTGGGGGTCTAAAGATAACACTACCCTTTCGGCAGTCTAGGATAGCATTGTTCTGGCTTAGCCAGTCCATGCCTAAGACAACGTCGAAATTTGGCATTGGGAGTACCAAAAATCGCGCTCTTAGTTCTCGACTACAGACAACTACCGGGCAGTTTTCGATAATGTTGGTAACTGGAACAATACCTCCTCCAGTAAGTATTTTCCAACACTTGGGTAGCGGCGAAGTAGATAGCTTGTGCATGGCTACGAATCTACTGGATATGAAAGACAAAGTAGCCCCAGAATCGAATAATACAGTTGCAGGTAATGATGCAACTAAAATGGTACCTGTTATAGTCTCCCCTTCAGGTTCCTCTGCAACAGCAGCTAACGCAAAGGCTTGTCCGTGCCTTTGTCCTCCGGTTTGTTGTCTGGCCTTGAACTGGGCCTCCTGAGTAGGCAAAGGTGCTCCTCGCTGATATCCTCCTGATGTGGAGGGTAGCATCTTCTGGGCTTGAGCTCCTGGCTTCTGCCCTTGCTGAGGTGCTGCATCCCTGCGTTGTGGGCAGTCTCTGGCCATATGGTTTTTAGCTCCACATAGCAGGCATAATCCCAGCTTCTTTCTGCAGTCACTGACCCAATGTCCTTTCTTGCCACAAAAGTGACAAGTCGGGAGCTCCTTCTTCTGGTAGGGCCCCGTCGTCTGCTGAGTCTGATATTGGGGACGACGTATAGGTCCTCCTGCTCCTTGCTGGTTCTTGGCCGAGAAGGTTGGATTTGTGCGTCTAGCTCCTCGGCCAATGGCTTCTTGCTCCCTGGCTTCAGTAAGAACCTCGTTGTAGGAGATTCTTGACTGCGTCGTGGTGTACTTCTGGAGCTCGTAGTTAAGGCCATGGTGGAATCTTTTAGCCTTTTTCAGCTCGTTCGGGATCAGATCAGCAACGAAACGACTCAGTCGGCTAAACTCCGCGTCGTAAGCATCTACAGTCATGTTTCCCTGCTCCAGGTGCAGGAACTGGGAGTATAGGGCATTCTGGACTGTCGCTGGAAAGTACTTGGCGTTGAAGTGCTCCAAGAATTGTTGCCAAGTTTGGTCTTTGCCGACGCTGCGCTCTATGGATTCCCACCAGTGATGGGCGTTGCCAAGAAGTTGGCCCCTCACAGCAGTCATCCATAGGTCGGGAGTGAGTTGCGATCCTTCTAGCAGCATTTCGGTGTTGGAGATCCAGTCGGAGATCTCCTCAGGAGTTTCGCTGCCTTTGAAGTCTCTCGGGCTCATTTGGCGGAAACCTCGAACTGTGCCCGCTGGGTGGACAGGTGCTGGTGCCGGAGTAGTAGCTCTCTCCAAAGCCGTCATCAGAGTCTGTCGCAGAGCTTCAGTCTGCTGCCACTGAGACTGTCTCAGGGCCTCAGTCTGTTGCCACTGGTTCTGCAACATCGTCTGGAGAAACTGCAACATTTGAGGTTGACCCTCAAGTTGTGGCATCAGGATAGGCAAGGCTGGAGGTGGAGGCAAAGGTGTCTCTGCCTGCGGTGTTGGTGTCATCTCCTGGCCAGAATTCTGATGATTGGACGGTGTTCCTTGGACACTTGGCGAAGGGTCTGTTGCTTGGGTAGCCCCATTATTCGCAGATTTTTCGGATATGTCCATATTTCTGAAGAAAATAGGATAATTAGAAAACACAAAGGATAATATAATAGATGATAATCAAGCAGAATGCAAAATAATAATAATAATAAAAATTTAAAGATGGTGTTAGTGTGGATGAGACCTAATATTTCTATCCTATTGCAGGCTTGCTGGGCATGTCATCATACCACTAGCAATAAAAGATAGACCTGCATGGGCCACCACTAAAACCGTGTCACGCCCCAGTCCCAAAATGTCAGGAACTAGGCCACGTGTCACTGGCCAGCTGACACGTCACTATGGGCTTAATCCACTTTGATGGACCCAAAGGGACGTGCTACGCTGTCCTAAAATACTACAAGTATAGAACAGGTAAAACTATCTCATCCACAACAAAATGTCAGAAAAACAAGTGCTGAATTATATATATAACTGAGTCTGATACAAAACACAACTGGTGAGATTACAAGTCTACTACAAAAACTAATAATAGCGCAGAAAAATCAGATAGACTAAGCAGTGTCTATCTGATGAAACATCTCCAACTCCAGGTGGCAGGCCTCTAGTGGTCAGGCAAACTCTGAGGGTGTCTCCTCGAGCTCCTCCTCGGTAGCACATCTGGCCTCCTGATCAGGCCCGTACACAGTGGGGTAGAAAGCCTCGTCTAGATCTGGCAGGGAACCAGGTCCTCAGTGGGACGTAACAAGATACAGGAAATAACATGCCATGTATGTAAATACTGAAATAAAGAAAATAAATACAGGGTGCTAACCATACTAAGTGAAAATGCAAGTAAAGATCCAGTAGTACGCATGGGAATGTGTGGCTAGACATACGCTGACGTAATTCACCAATCGTGGTGACTGGCTAGTATATGTGTCGTATGCCCCCGGACTCACGGGTAGCTCTGCAATCGACCATCTCCGAGGAGCATGGTACGAAAGTATAAATCATATATGGAGGGGGTGTCCCATACGTCCACTAGTTATCTTTTCCATCCCAATGAAACTAAATGTCAAGTCGTACATTTTCTGAGTTATTCTATTCCGTGATGCGGGTCACACGTACTGGTAGCTAATCAAATACGCAGCTCACATCCATATATGTAATGCAACCATGTTGCGTGTTCCCGTGATAGGGTTTAGGAGAATATTAGGATATTCTCTTAGTTTTTGGTGAGTCTGTAATATCGTGTCAACATAACAGTTGACTGTACCCAAGGAAGTCTCAGGTGATCATGGTATATGAATTTCAGAGAAAAGCAGATAAACAATTTAATTTAATCAATAACTTGGCAAGGTATACTTGTCTACTCCTTGATAGTGTTGAAACCCTGATTTTACAGTCAGTTGTGAAGGTGCTGGTGACAGGGGGTCACTGGCTGTGCTGAAGTTGATTTCTGTTAGAATAGACAGGGTTCATGAATATCCAGGCTGTAATATAAAACATATTTATATACATATATATAGTATAGATATATATATAGTAGGCATAAATATAATATATATAATAGTATATATATATAGAACAGATAAATGCAGGCAATAATATATAGTAGCAGGGTATATCCACTGCGATAAATATAGTATTTATCAGGGTATATCCTCTGATATATATATAATATAAATAAATTGAATTGACATGACAGTAATTTAAATACATATATACTCAGGGTATATCCACTGATTGATATATATATATATATATAGGTAAATTGAAATGACAGGACAGTAATTAAATACATATATATAATATATGTATTATAGTATATAGTATAGTATATATAGATAATAAAAGAAATTGACAGTGCAAGAATTTAATACGTAAATAAATGCTGTATTTATTCAGCAATATAATATAAGTAGTAGCAGGGTCTATATGTGACCACTGTATAATTAAAATGACATTTGCAGGAATTAAAATATAATATATATAATTAAGCTGTATTATCCAGCTGATATTTAATATATATACATAATATATATATATATATATATATATATATATATATATAGATATATATATATATATAGGTGCAGGAATTTAAATGCAGAAAATAAATAAATGAAAAAAAATGCATAGCATAACATATCATATAAATATATGTATACACATATATTTATATAATTTAAAAAAAAAACAGAAAAATACATATATTATTAATTATATAACATATAAATATGTTATATATATTATAGTATACATATTATATATATAAATATATATAATATATATATATATTATAGATATATATATAATATTTACATAATATTATATAGTAGATATACATATACATATATACATATACATATACATATATATATACATATATATATAGAATATATATAGATATATATATAATACACATAGTATAATATATTGTAAATAATATAATACATATATATATAATTATATATATAAATACATAGTAATATACATATATATATACATATATATATACATATGTGCATGTATTATAGATTAATTACGTATTTCTGTATAGTATAGTATATTTATACCTTACAGGTGGCAAGGGGGGTCCCACGCGGTGTCGCCGGCGGGAGGACGGCGGCGGAGCTGACCGGAGGCGGCCGGAGGAGCAGCAGCAGTGGCAGTGGCCACTGGCAGCAACAGCAGTAGCAGCGGCTTGCGGGGGCGCTGGCCGGCGGAGGAGCGGCGGAAGTGGCCGGGCAGGCGGCGGGTTCGGAAGAGGGAAGGACGGTTGTCAGGTTGGTGGTGGTGGCGGGGGGTCCACGACGGCGGTGGCGGTGGCTGGAGGCCGTCGGAGGGAGGAGTGGCAGGTTAGGGTTGGGGGTGGCCGAGGGTGTTGCGGGGGCTAGGGGCGGCCGGAGGCGGTGTCGTGGGGAGGTGAGGGTCGGTGGTCCGGTGGAGGGGGAGGACGGCGAGTCGTCTGGGTAAGGTGGCGGTGGTCGGCGACAGCCGGAGGCGGCGGGGGAGGTGAATGGGAGTGGTGGTGGTGCTGTGAGTGTGAAGTCGGAAAGGTTCTGCAGAAGCTGGCCACGGCGGAGCAGCCGGCCGGCCGGTGGGTGGCAGTGGTCGGAGGTGAGGGGAGGGGAGTGGCGACGGGTTCGGCGGTGGTCCGGTGGGGCGGAGGGTGGCCGTGGCGGTGGTGGGATGGGTTTGAATGAAGGAATAGCTAGGGTTTATATAGGTTATAGGCAATGGCATTTCTGTAAATACCTAGAAGTTCAGGGGTATTTAGGTAAATTTGTATTTTTGAGATATTTTCCAGCAGAAATTTTTGGATTTTATGGTGGGTCCCACACACCTATGGTCTAACCAATAGGATTAGGCCACCTAGCATGCAATTTTGCATTTTAAACCCCTAACTTTTCAATATTTGCATAATTGCATAAATTTGGTATTTTGCGTAATTTCGCAATTTACCTGATTTTAAATACTGATTTCCTGAAATTTTGAATTGTACAGAAATGAGGGAAATAGCTGGGGAATATGTTTTGGACAGTGTGGGGTGAGTTTGGGCAGATGCAGAGTCTGATTCTGCAGGTGATACGGTCATCGTATTTATTATTTAATAAATACTGCGCACGGTGTTCACTAATTATTTTGAGGCTGTTAAGGGTCATAATTTTTCTACGGTGTCAAAACGATAATTGAAGTATAATTAGAGTAGAATATTACCGTATTTTTGTTTGGCAAAAACAGATGCCTACTGGTCCTTAAATCACTAGAGTACAGGAATGGGTAAAGAGCAGAATTTTAAATAGGAAATAAATAAAACGAGGCACCAAACAAGGTTTCTGGAAGTTGCTAAAAATACAGAAAATATAGTCTAGCAAGTCTAGAGCAGGGATATGAAATTTGTTTAGGGTTAACAGCTAGTGTAATGCCCTAATTATTTGTGTAACAAACAAGTGTACAATCAATAGGTTATATAATAAATAAAAATTTTAAAAAGTTGCACAAATTCAAATTAGTCTAAACTAATCTTAAATTACTGAAATCTGGTCGAGGGAGTTTACATATTGTTTCAAAGACAAGCTAGGTGAGTTCGTTCATTAACATGCAAGGCAGGTTCTATCATTCTCTTAAGAAAACATTGCAAGCAAAACTCAGGTTATTATTAAGGCGTGCAAGAATCAGAGAACGAAGTTCTGCCCACTCACCTTGATATATAACGTCGACGCGGAGCGGGGCGTTACAATATGTACTCTTCATGACATGGCCGCATGGACCCTACATAATTGAGTCGCATGTACTCTTTATGACTTTACCGCATGGACCTTGCATAATTGAGCCACATGTACTCTTCATGACTTGACCGCACATGCACCCAGTATAACTTGGCCGCATGGTATCTCGGTGTCTCTAACTGACCTTCTGCCTTTGATTTTTATAGTGATTCTACCCATAGATTCGTCAGGGGAGGTACTAGTTGGGCATGACTAGGCTGCCTGGGTGTTAGGCTTGATCATACAGTGGCCAATGTCCAGGCTCAGATCAACAAGGATCAGTCTGAGGCGAGGCTAAAGGTAATAACAGGCCAGTCCTGGTTCTGCCTGCTTAGCCAACTGAAATCCGGGAGGATCGAAGACTTTCATTTGAAGTCGATCTTCCTTTTTGGGGATGCCCTTCCTATCTCGGACCCAAAGGTAGTAAAGATTAAGGAGACATGGGATTTCTCCTCCGGTGGGACAAAGGTGCATATACCCACGATGGAGCATTATTTTCCCAAATTAGCTTTCAATATGGTACCCCTTCAAAGGAAGATGTCGGCCGACCTAACCCCGGATCAGGACGGAACCCAGGTCGGCCACATTCGTTTCAATTCTGAACTAAAGAGAGCCGCGGTGAGGAATGAATCATTTTCTTATTCCATTCGCGGATTGGCACTTGGCACCTTCTCGAGTGAGACGGGGCCGAATGTTCCGTTACTACGAGACTAACACGTTCTTGAACCAGCTTGCAGCAAAGGGATCCTATCCTCAGGAAAAATGGGCTTACTAGACTGGGTGTCTCATTGTTATGCCCCAGTCCCAAAATACGTAGGACTAGAAATACGTAGCATGCCAGCCTTATGTATATGACAACTCCAATATGTTAGAAAATCATAACACATACGTACGCTAAAATATAAATATTAATTCACAAGCAGAACATATATTGTCAATACAAGTCATAGGCATCTATATCTCATCCACAAACACAAGTAAAGAAATATCAAAATAGATAGCTAAATGTCTCAAGTATGAAGTATCAAAAAATAATAGTCTGGTGGAGACAAATCCACTACCCATCGACTATATCAAAACTAAAATGATAGAGGAGGTCTAAACTCCAATATAAGATAAATCTTAAATAAAATAAACTAAAACTAAGATATCCATCAGCAATAAAGTAATTACTGGTACTCAGAAGGTACGACCTCCTTAACAGAGAATGATGCGTCAGGTCCCGGTCCATACTCCTACGGATAATCCTGCTCGTCTATACTTAGAAAGGGACCCAGTCCTTAGAGGGACATAACAAGATACATAAAAGCATGCCAATATAGTACTAAAAATAAACATCAAACATGGTCGCCCAACCATTTATGTGAAATACACTTTTGAGAACAACTTTCCAATGCATGGACTATCTGGCTAAAAATGTGATTGGCATGACTCTCTCAGAGAGTCAGGGGCCTAAAAAGCGTAACTTCTTTCGATCGTAAGAGGCCGCTTGTAAATAATATAATATAAGGGTTATCTGACTTCGCATCTTCGGTGGAGCGTATGGGTTACAAAAAAAAAGGGTAAATGAGCCCATATGCCTACATGTTGTCTCTCCCACCACCCATGCTCTATCCATGTCGTATCCATGCCACGGTGATACCTCTAATAACTGTCAAGTCTTCTAGCATGTATTTCTATCAGCAGTTATTTTCTATCTGTTGCACGTCCCATACGTACAGGTGGCCAGCCTATCACACAAGTTTGTGTCCTACATGAGACTCACACTCATGTAACAAATGTGTCACGGCTAATAAAAAATAAAAATATCTCAACAACATGGGGTGGTCTCGTAAAACTATGTCGACATGCATAATATAAATAAGAGACAAAATAAAATAACTAAATAGAAAATAGAAAATATGCGTGCTAATAATGAATGTAAATAAATAGCATAATGGCAAGGTATACTTGCCTGGCAAGCAAGCTGTGTAATGTAGATGTCCAGACGATGATCC